>SJXQ01011194.1:53755-178868 GCA_006408695.1 Aepyceros melampus | reverse complement strand
TCTCATCCACTGTCCCACTTTACATGGTTTCAATTACCCATCCTCAACTGCAGTCAAAGATATTAGATTCCAGAAAGAAACAATTCAGAAGTTTCCAATTTCAAGCTGTTCTGACTATGGTGATGAAATCCCCAGCCTTGCCCTTGGGATGCGAATCGTCCATTTGTCCAGCCAATCTCGCCCGTCCAGCACTCTGCAGCTGTCTGGGTTATCATGTGGACTGTCATGGTATATCGGTGCTGTGTTCCAGTGACCCTGGAACGGTGACCATTTTCCTTAATGATGGTCCCAAAGCTCAAGAGTAGTGATGCCAACAGTTGGATACTCCAGAAAGAAGCCATAAATTGCTTCTTTTAAGTGAAAAGGTAAAAGTGCTAGACTTCTTAAGGAAAGAAAAAGCATCTGCCAAATTTGCCAAGATCCACAGTAAGAACAGATCATATTCTGTCTGTGAAATTGTGAAGAAGGAAAGAGAAATTCATGCTACTTTTGCTATCACACCTCAAACTGCAAAAGTTATGGCCACAGTGCATGATGAGTGCTTAGCTAAGAAGGAAAAAGCATTAAATTTGTACAGTAAGACATTCGAGAGAGACCACATTCACATAAATTTTATTATAGTACATTAATATAATTATTCCATTTTATTATTAGTTATTACTCTTAACCTCTTACCATGCTTGACTTTTAAAGTAAGCTTTATCACAAGTGTATAGTGATATATGGGCTTCCCTGATGGCTCAGTGGTAAAGAATCCGCCTGCAGTGCAGGCAGGTTCAATCCCTAGATTAGGAAGATCCCCTGGAGGAGGGCATGGCAACCCACTCCAGTAGTCTTGCCTGGAGAATCCCATGGACAGAGGAGCCTGGAGGGCTACAGTCCATGGGGTTGCAAAGAGTCGGACATGACTGAAGTGAATTAGCACACATGCAGGCATAGTGTTATATATAGGATTTGGTACTGTCTGCCATATCAGGTGTCTACCTGAGGTCTTGAGATGTATTTCTTTCAGATAAGAGAGGAATGCTATATACTTAATAAAAAAAGAGCTTGAGTGGGTAGTATTAACCTGACCACTAGTTTGCTTGTAATAACTAATACTGCTTGACTTTTAAAGTAAGCTTTATCACAAGTGTATAGTGATATATGGGCTTCCCTGATGGCTCAGTGGTAAAGAATCCGCCTGCAGTGCAGGCAGGTTCAATCCCTAGATTAGGAAGATCCCCTGGAGGAGGGCATGGCAACCCACTCCAGTAGTCTTGCCTGGAGAATCCCATGGACAGAGGAGCCTGGAGGGCTACAGTCCATGGGGTTGCAAAGAGTCGGACATGACTGAAGTGAATTAGCACACATGCAGGCATAGTGTTATATATAGGATTTGGTACTGTCTGCCATATCAGGTGTCTACCTGAGGTCTTGAGATGTATTTCTTTCAGATAAGAGAGGAATGCTATATACTTAATAAAAAAAGAGCTTGAGTGGGTAGTATTAACCTGACCACTAGTTTGCTTGTAATAACTAATACTATTGAGAAACTAATAACCATGGGTTAAAAACATTTTTAGAATTTGTTTTTATAAGTAACAAATTACACTTTAGTACAGTTCTTAAAAGTAAATTAGACATATTTTGAAAAATAATAATCTGTAGGAATGTGAGTGCCTATCTAGACTGATGTATTTAGGACTGTTTACATTTTATGTTACAGTGGTTGAGGAATCTGGCTTTTTAGTCTACTCCGATAATGATTTAGCTTTATTGCTATATTGTTTCAGCCCCAGTAGGAATGTGTATTACTAGATTAGTGTTCAGCCCTAGAGGTAGAGCCTCCAGGAGCTCTGTGAGCCTGACTCCTCGGACACGGCGGTGGCCCCATGGCTTGTCTCGAAACATGCAAATACCAAGGAATTGGAAGTGGATGATGAATGAGCTTCAGCTGGCATGAGGGTTTCTCCCTCTCTCTTCATTGCTATGGTGATCATTTCCAGTGAAGGAAAGCTTAAAATACGTTAACTTCTTTTTTAGAGTATCTTTCAATTTTTATACTAGGAACAGTATTTCCTGCTGTGCCCATCAGAAATTCAGTCCCGGGCTCACTGCAGATTTGTATGTTTGGCCATATTTTGTGAGAAAAAAAATGTATGAATCACTTTAACCTTTAATATGAATTTATAGGAAGCCTGTAGGGCTTTCTTTCAAGCCCATTGAATTGAGCACAAATATAATTTAAATGTGCTATTTAAAAATGTAGATGAGTTAAAGGTTAACGTGTTTAATATAAATGTGTTTGGAGTCATCATTTATTCAGAAAATTCGCTATAAATCCACTTTGGGGCTTTCTCACAGTCAAGATCATGACCTTTTGAATACAGTCAGGAGGATGTATTTTGCTCAATCACATTAAAGATGAAGCCTTCATTTGTTGGTGCTGAGGACAAGAGGAAGTAGGATATACCCATATTTATGAGGCAGTATCTTACTCTGCTAGTAAAGCAGCTGAAGAATCTAAAGCTCCCATCTTGTTTATGAAAACAGACTAGCACACTTGCCTTTAAATTTATTGATGGTATTAAATTTAATCAGGGGAAGATAAGTCTAACCAGAAAGCTGAGACTGAAAGGAACTAATTAAATTATAGCATAATGAAACCACTCAAGGCCGAGTGAAATTAGAAATGGTCATTGCAAAAATCATTTGTATTAAAACATGACATTGTTTAAATCACTTCTTAAGTTCAGTTCACTCAGTTGTGTCCAACTTTTTGTGACCCCGTGAACTACAGCATACCAGGTTTCCTTGTCCATCACCAACTCCCAGAGCTTGCTCAAACTCATGTCCATCAAGTCAGTGAGGCCATCCAACCATCTCACCCACTGTCGTACCCTTCTTTCAATCTTTCCCAGCATCGGAGTCTTTTCCAATGAGTCAGTTCTTTGCATCAGGTGGCCAAAGTATTGGAGCTTCAGCTTTAGCATCAGTTCTTCCAGTGAATATTCAGGACTGATTTCCTTTAGGATGACTGGTTTGATTTCCTTGCAGTCCAAAGAACTCTCAAGTTGAGATCATGAGACCAAGAGTCTTCTTCAACACCACAGTTCAAAAGCATTAATTCTTCAGTGGTCAGCTTTCTTATGGTCTAACTGTCACATCCATACATGACTACTGGAATAACCATATAGCTTTGACTAGATGGACCTTTGTCGGCAAAGTAGTGTCTCTGCTCTTTAATATTCCAAGCCCAAGAAAGTAAAGTCTCTCACTGTTTTCACGGTTTCCCCATTTTTTGCCATGAAGTGATGGGTCTGTGGTGTTGGAGAAGACTCTTGAGAGTCCTTTGGACTGCAAGGAGGTCCAACCAGTCAATCCTAAAGGAAATCAGTCCTGAATACTCAATACTTTGGCCCCCTGATGTGAAGAACTGATTCATTGGAAAAGACCCTGATGCTGGGAAAGATTGAAGGCAGGAGGAGAAGGGGACAACAGAGGAGGAGATGGTTGGATGGCATCGCCAACTCAATGGACATGAGTTTGAGCAAGCTCCAGGAGTTGGTGATAGAAGGGAAGCCTGGTGTGCTACAGTCCATGGGGTCACAAAGAGTCGGACACGACTGAGCGACTGAACTGAACTGAACAGATGAGACTGGATGCCATGATCTTCATTTTTTGAATGTTGAGTTTTAAGCCAGCCTTTTCACTCTCTTCTTTCATTTCATCACAAGGCTCTTTAGTTCCTCTTTGCTTTCTGCCATTAAGGGTGGTATCATCTAAGTATCTGAGGTAAGTGATATTTCTTCCGGCAATCTTGATTCCAGCTTGTGATTGATCCAGCCTGGCATTTTGCATGATGTACTCTGCAAATATAAGTGAAGCAGGGTGACAATATACAGTCCTTTTTTCTTTCTTTCTTTTTTTTCAATATACAGTCTTGACATACTTTCCCAGTTTTGAACCAGTGCATTGTTCCATGTCCGGTTCTAACTGTTGCTTCTTGGCCTGCATACAGATTTTTCAGGAGGCAGTTAAGGTGGTCTGGTATTCCCATCTCTTGAAGAATTTTCCGCAGTTTGTTGTAATCCACACAGTCAAAGGCTTTAGCGTAGTCAATGAAGCAGAAGTAGATGTTTTTCTGGAACTCTCTTGCTTTTTCTCTGATCCAATGGGTGTTGGCAATTTGATCTCTGGTTCTCCTGCCTTTTCTAAATCCAGCTTGAACATCTGGACGTTCTTGGTTCACGTACTGTTGAAGCCTGGCTTGGAGAATTTTGAGCATTACTTTGCTAGCATGTGACATGAGTATAATTGTGTGGTAGTTTGAAAATTCTTGGGTGTTGCCTTTCTTTGGGATTGGAATGAAAATTGACCTTTTCCAGTTCTGTGGCCACTTCTGAGTTTTCCAAATTTGCTGGCATATTGAGTGTAGCGCTTAAACAGCATCATCTTCTAGGATTCTAAATAACTCAACTGGAATTCCATCACCTCCACTAGCTTTTTTGTAGTGATGCTTCCTAAGTCCCACTTGACTTCACACTCTAGGATGTCTGGCTCTAGGTGAGTGATCATATCATCATGGTTATCTGGGTCATTAAGATCTTTTTTGTATAGTTCTCATGTATTTTTGCCATTTCTTCTTAATGTCTTCTGCTTCTGTTAGGTCCATACCATTTCTGTCCTTTATTGTGCCCATATTTGCCTGAAATCACTTTCTAGTGTAAATTATTTTGATCCATCAACACATTCTTGTTTTTTTCATTATGGTTTATTGCAGGATATATTAATAGAATATCGTTCCCTGTACTATACAGTAGGACCTTGTTGTTATCCATTCTAGATGTAATAGTTTGCATCTGCTAATTCCAAACTCCCAATCCTTCTCTCCCCCATGGTCCTCCCCCTTAGCAACCGCAAGTCTGCTCTTTATGTCAGAGAGTCTCTTTTAATTTTGTAGAAAGTTTCATTTGTGTCCTGTTTTAGATTCCACATATAGGGGATACCATGTGGTGATACCATCTTTCTCTGTCTGACTTACTTCATTTAGTATGATAATCTCTAGTTGTATCCATGTTGCTGCAAATGGCATTATATCATTCTTCTTAATGGCCAAGTAATATTCCATTGTGTATATATACATCTTCTTTATCAATTCATCTGTTAATGGGCACTTAGATTGCTTCCATGTGTTGACTATTGTAAATAGTGCTGCTGTGAACATTAGGGTGCATGTATTTTTCGAATTATAGTTTTTCTAGATATTTGCCCAGGTATGGGATTGCTAGATCATATGGTAGCTCTATTTTTAGCTTTTTAAAGAATCTCCATACTGTTCTCCATAGTGGCTGCAGCAATTTGCATTCCCACCAACAGTGTAGGAAGGTTCCTTTTTCTCCACACCCTTTCCGGCATTTGTTATTTATAGACTTTTTAGTGACGACCATTCTGACTGATGATACTTCATTGCAGTTTTGATTTGCATTTCTCTAATAGTTAGCAATGTTAACCATCTTTTTATGCACCTATTGGCCATCTGTACGTCTTCCTTGGAGAAATGCATCAGACACGTTCTTAATTAAAAATGTAATAAAGCTTTGCCACCCCAATGCCAAAGAGTGCTCAAACTGCTGCACAATTGCAGTCATCTCACATGCTAGTAAAGTAATGCTCAAAATTCTCCAAACCAGGCTTCAGCAATACATGAACCGTGAAATTCCAGATGTTCAAGCTGGATTTAGAAAAAGCAGAGGAACCAGAGATCAATTGCCAACATCCGGTGGATCATTGAAAAAGCAAGAGATTTCTAGAAAAACATCTATTTTTGCTTTGTTGACTATGCCAAAGCCTTTGACTGTGTGGATTGTAATAAACTGTGGAAAATTCTGAAAGAGATGGGAATACCAGACCACCTGACCTGCCTCTTCAGAAACCTGTATGCAGGTCAAGAAGCAACAGTTAGAGCTGGACATGGAACAACAGACTGGTTCCAAATAGGAAAAGGAGTACGTCAAGGCTGTATATTGTCACCCTGCTTATTTAACTTACATGCAGAGTACATCATGAGAAATGCTGGGCTGGAAGAAGCACAAGCTGGAATCAAGATTGCTGGAAGAAATATCAATAACCTCAGATATGCGGATGACACCACTCTTATGGCAGAAAGTGAAGAGGAACTCAAAAGCCTCTTGATGAAAGTAAAAGGAGAGTGAAAAAGTTGGCTTAAAGCTCAGCATTCAGAAAATGAAGATCATGGCATCTGGTCCCATCATCACTTCATGGGAAATAGATGGGGAAACAGTGGAAACAGTGGCTGACTTTATTTTGGGGGTCTCCCAAATCACTGCAGATGATGATTGCAGCCATGAAATTAAAAGACACTTACTCCTTAGAAGGAAAGTTATGAGCAACCTAGATAGCATATTCAAAAGCAGAGACATTACTTTGTCAACAAAGGTCCATCTAGTCAAGGCTATGGTTTTTCCTGTGGTCATGTATGGATGTGAGAGTTGGACTGTGAAGAAAGCTAAGTGCTGAAGAATTGATGCTTTTGAACTGTGGTGTTGGAGAAGACCCTTGAGAGTCCCTTGGACTGCAAGGAGGTCCAACCAGTCCATCCTAAAGGAGATCAGTCCTGGGTGTTCATTGGAAGGACTGATGCTGAGGCTGAAACTCCAATACTTTGGCCACCTCATGCAAAGGGTTGACTCATTGGAAAAAACCCTGATCCTAGGAGGAATTTGGTCGCAGGAGGAGAAGGGGACGACAGAGGATGAGATGGCTGGATGCATCACCGACTTGATGGACATGAGTTTGAGTGAACTCTGGGAGCTGGTGATGGACAGGGAGGCCTGGCGTGTTGCAATTAATGGGGTCGCAAAGAGTCGGACACGACCTAGCAAGTGAACTGAACTGAACTGAATAAAGCTTACTTTTTGAAAGAGACAGTGAGCTTGGATAGGAAGATTAGAAACACAGTAGGAGAAGGCAATGGCATCCCACTCCAGTACTCTTGCCTGGAAAATCCCATGGACGGAGGAGCCTGGTAGGCTGTAGTCCACGGGGTCGCTGAGAGTTGGACATGACTCAGTGACTTCCCTTTCACTTTTCACTTTCATGCATTGGAGAAGGAAATGGCAACCCACTCCAGTTTTCTTGCCTGGAGAATCCCAGGGACGGCAGAGCCTGGTGGGCTGCCATCTATGAGGTCCAACAGAGTCAGACACAACTGAAGTGACTTAGCAGCAGCAGCAGCAGCGGGCAGACATACCTAATAAGGTACTTGAACGCTTGACTGCATAATGAATTAAACGCATCATTTCAAACTTCACCTGGAAACAACTATAATAGACTTTTCCCTGTCTGTTACCTCCAAATGACTGTTGAGAATCTTCTCAGAAAAAGTGGACTCTTACTAGTCTTGGGAATGTTACTTTCTCCCAATGGGGCAGAGATCAGATAGCACCAGGTTTGTTGGAAGGGCTCTTGGGACATGGGCCATTTGGGGGAGCTCAGGACATTGTGGGGGGCAGGTTCCATCTGCAGGGGTTCCCATGCCTGCCTTGGGGGAAGTCCTAGACCCTTTCTGTGTATCTCTATATGTGGCTGGGGGCTTCCACAATGGCTCAGCAGATAAAGAATCTGCCTGCAATGCCAGAGATGCAGGTTTGATCCCTGGGTTGGGAAGATCCCTTGGAGGAGGAAATGGCAAACCACTCCAATATTCTTGCCTGGGAAATCACTTGGACAGAAGAGTCTGGTGCACAAGGTCACAAAGAGTCAGACACAACCTAGCAACTAAGAACACACATACACACACACACACACGCACAAAACATATGACTTGGGTGGTTTCCTTGTAAGCTACATGCATTTTCAGTCACTTCATATGTGTCCAACTCTTTGCGATCCCATGGACTGTAGCCTGCCAGGCTCCTCTGTCCATGGGATTCTCCAGGCAAAAATACTGTAATAGGTTGTCATTTCCTTCTCTGTTGCAACCCATCTTCACGTGTAACTGGATCTTCACGTCCCAGATAATCACAATTGTGTGATCACTCACCTAGAGCCAGACATCCTGGAATGTGAAGTCAAGTGGGCCTTAGGAAGCATCACTACAAAGAACTAGTGAAGATGATGGAATACTGGTTGAGCTATTTCAAATCCTGAAAGATGATGCTGTGAAAGTGCTGCACTCAATATGCCAGCAAATTTGGAAAACTCAGAAGTGGCCACAGGAGTGGAAAAGGTCAGTTTTCATTCCAATCCCAAAGAAAGGCAATAACCAAAGAATGCTCAAACTATTGCACAATTGCACTCATCTCACACGCTAGTAAAGTGATGCTTAAAATTCTCCAAGCCAGGCTTCAGCAATATGTGAACCGTGAACTTCCAGATGTTCAAGCTAGTTTTAGGCAAGGCAGAGGAACCAGAGATCAAATTGCCAACATCCACTGCATCATGGAAAAAGCAAGAGAGTTCCAGAAAAATGTCTATTTCTGCCTTATTGACTATGCCAAAGCCTTTGACTGTGTGGATCACAATAAACTGTGGAATATTCTGAAAGAGATGGGAATACCAGACCACCTGACCTGCCTCTTCAGAAAGCTATATGCAGGTCAGGAAGCAACAGTTAGAACTGGACATGGAACAACAGACTGGTTCCAAATAGGAAAAGGAGTACGTCAAGGCTGTATATTGTCACCCTGCTTATTTAACTTCTATGCAGAATACATCATGAAAAATGCTGGGCTGGAGAAAGCACAAGATGGAATCAAGATTGTCAGGAGAAGTATCATTAACCTCAGATATGCAGATGACACCACCCTTATGGTAGAAAGTGAAGAGGAACTAAAAAGCCTCTTGATGAAAGTGAAAGAGGAGAGTGAAAAAGTTGGCTTAAAGCTCAACATTCAGACAACTAAGATCATGGCATCTGGTCCCATCACTTCATGGCAAATAGATGTGGAAACAGTGTCAAACTTTATTTTTTTGGGCTCCAAAATCACTGCAGATGGTGATTGCATCCATGAAATTAAAAGGCACTTACTCCTTAGAAGGAAAGTTATGACCAACCTAGACAGCATATTAAAAAGCAGAGACATTACTTTGTCAACAAAGGTCCATCTAGTCAAGGCTATGGTTTTTCCAGTAGTCATATACGGATGTGAGAGTTAGACTATAAGGAAAGCTGAACGCCGAAGAATTGATGCTTTTGAAGTGGTGTGTTGGAGAAGACCCTTGAGAGTCCCTTGGACTGCAAGGAGGTCCAACCAGTCCATCCTAAAGGAGATCAGTCCTGGGTGTTCATTGGAAGGACTGATGCTGAGGCTGAAACTGCAATGCTTTGGCCACCTGATGCAAAGAGCTGACTCATTTGAAAAGACCATTATGCTGGGAAAGATTGAGGGCAGGAGGAGAAGGGGACGACAGAGAATCAGATGGTTGGATGGCCTCATCGACTTGGTGGACATGGGTTTGGGTGGACTCCGGGAGTTGGTGATGGACAGGGAGGCCTGGCGTGCTGTGATTCATGGGGTCGCAAAGAGTCAGACAGGACTGAGCAACTGAAGTAAAGTGAAGTGAAGTGAATTGTAACCCACATCCAGTGGTCTTGAAGGGAGTTGTAGGTAGCTAGAGCCTCAGACCACAGTCAATGTCTTGATTATGGTAAGACGCTTAGTATGCCAGCTTTTGGACCAGCACAGTTTGAAGATGTTTCCAGAAAAGTTTGTCCCACTGTGGAGTCCTGGTTATTTCTTTCATGGTGACCTTCAGGAGATGACCTTTATATGTGTCACCTTGGGCTGATTCTGATTTGTACCTGATTCCTTATCATGTCTGTCTGGGACACATAAGAAATGTGGTCAGCCCATAGGAGGTCACAGAAATAGCCAGTGATGAGGCTCAGAGCCTGTGGTTGCAGTAAAATTCCTCGTGCAAGCCATGGGGAGTGTGCAAGGAGTCAGACACAAAGAAACACAAGGTGATAGTCTTGCCTTTTTAGGTTCTAGGACCTTCCCTCATGATCCAGTGGTTAAGAATCCACCTTGCAGTACAGGGGACATGAGTTCGATCCCTGATCTAGGAAGATGCTACATGCCATGGGTCTACAAAGAGCCTGTACTCTGCAACAAGAGAAGCTATCGCATTGAGAAGCGTGGGCACTGCAACTAGAGAAAAGCCGTGCACAGCAGTGAAGACCCAGCACAGCCACAAACAACTAAATAAATAAATTTTTAAGATTATTTTTAAAAAAGTATCTGTAGTTCACAGGAAATGGAAGATATCCTGTGACATCTTGATAAGATGTCTTCTTGAGAAGAACTGTCTGATGTCCATGTTAGAATTCCTGCCGCCTCTCAAGTGCCTCCTCCCTAATGGACTTATTCTGCCCCGGGGGTCTTCATGGTCTCCTAATAGAAAAAAGTCGTTAAGGGGGAAAAAAATCTAATATGCTGAGGTAGCTGTAATATAAGAAAAGTAATAAATGAAGTGTCACCACATTCCAAATGCATATTCTTTCAGAAAGAAGGCAATTACTGTTACAAAGATACAGTGTTAGAAAAATTACGGCGGCTGAGAAGTATGTGGTGTGTCTGTTGGAGGCACAGTTAATTTTAAAAGTATTACCAAGCATACAAATCATAAGAAGAAAATGCTGAACCACATTAATTGAAAGTGAATTTAATATGCAATTCTGAGGAAGTATCTCCACTTAGCCAGCTTTAAAAAATTGTTACGCATAGGCTATTAGTTATTACATATTCTTTCAAATGTCCAGCCTCTTTTAATGAGGAATATTACTCATGGACTTTATCTCTGATACCTGAATAATTTTATGTGGTTACAGTAAGTGATGGTAATATTAGAACACCTATATTTTACCCTGATTTTTATGTGTGTTGAATCAAATTACTGTAGGTTTCAATTTGTATTAAGATATAGAGATTCTGATTGGGAATGAGAAGAAGACTTAGAGGTTTCAAATTTAATTGTTTTGCTCTTCACTTTATGTGGTTCAACAATTGGTTAGAAAAATGGATTGCTATTGATTTCAAATAGCACTGTATAGGCAGTATTATCTAATGACTAACAGAAGTTTTAAAAAATCAGTTGCATTGATTACTTGGAGATTGACTTTAGGAAGAAATTGTCTACCTGTCTTATATGTGTGGCATCATCACCAAACACAGGTCTCAGTGGTGCCTTTTGTCCCCTGCTGCCGTAGCAAACTGAAAAATGCAGGGACACGACTGAAAAACACCCCGAGCTCTGCCTCCCCACACCCCTCACCCAGCCACTGTCAGGCTCACCTCGTCTTTGTGTACAAACAGCCTTTTGCTTCATGATCTGCATGAATATCCTCCCTACAGCTCTGTCTCTGTCAGCTTCTTATTTCCATCACTTCTAACTCTATCTGGATTTTATACCCTTAAATGTACTAGTGTTTGTTATTCGTGGATCACAGCATCTGCTAATATAAACTGGTCTTGTCCTGGTTTAACGTTTTATTGTCTTGAATTCTGCTTCATCTAAAATTGAAGCACCAAAGTTATTTTCCTTTTGATCAAATTTACCTGATATCTTTCCCTTCATTTTTACTTTAATTTCTCTGTGACATTTTTTTTTAGGTATGATTCGTACAAATCAGTCTGCCTAAATGAGAGTAACTATTTATTGTGAAATCTCTTATTTATTTGTGAATTATTTGTTATTCTTTTGATCTTTCTGTTTTTAAATGTTTGCTGGTACTCCTGACTTTTATGTTGTGTTTTTTCTAAAAATACTGCTTTCAGTGTGGTTTACTTTATGCAAATATTTAAAAGGTAGACAGCTATTTTTTTTATTCTACTGGCAGTTGCATTTAAAATATTTTTCCATTTAAATGGTAAGATATTTATTAAGTATTAACATTGATTTATTAATAAATAAAATGTATTAAATGTAATTAAACATGAATTTATGACACATGCAATGTGAGGGAAGCTGTGAAACGTAACTGTAGTGAACATGAAACACCTGAGTTGCCCAGGCTGGGGCCTCCCACATTTCATCTCCTGCTTCTCTTCAGAGTAGGGATCCCCACACTCATCATTCTTTTGCCCTATATGTGCATATTCCTAAATAGTATATTATTGCTATTTGGTTTTGAACTTTGCATGTGCACTAAGTCGGTTTCAGTTCAGTTCAGTCGCTCAGTCATGTCCGACTCTTTGCAACCCCATGAATCACACCACGCCAGGCCTCCCTGTCGATCACCAACTCCCAGAGTTCACTCAAACTCATGTCCATCGAGTCAGCGATGCCATCCAGCCATCTCATCCTCTGTCGTCCCCTTCTCCTCCTTACCCCAATCCCTCTCAGCAACAGAGTCTTTTTCAGTGAGCCACTCTTCACATGAGGTGGCCAAAGTACTGGAGTTTCAGCTTTAGCATCATTCCTTCCATTTAGTCGTGTCCAACTCTGTGATGTTATGGACTGCAGCCTGCCAGGCAGACTACTCTCTCCATGGGATTCTCCAGGCAAAAATACTGGAATGGTTACTATTTCCTCCTCCAGGGGATCTTGCTGACCCAGGGATCAAATCCAAATCTCTTACGTCTAACCTGCACTGGCAGTCAGGTTCTTTACCACTAGCACCACCTGGGAAATTTACATAGGTGTGATCACAATCTGTATTCATCTATGACTTGCTTTGTTTCAGTCATGCGGTTGTAATCTCATCTGTGTTTGCATGTGCAGCTCCAGATGAATTATTTTGATAATTAATGTTAGAGTATTCTATCATGTTAATATATAACATGTCACAGTGTATTTGCCTGTTCTCCTTTAGTGGACAAGTGGGCATTGACGTAATTGTTTGCTATTATGACTGGAGCTGCTGTGAATGTTTTAATACCAATCTCCTCATATATGTGGGCAAGGGTTCTGCTGGTGTACGGGCCTGGACATGGAAGCACTGGTCAGAGGATGTATTTTCATTTTCATGGAATAACATCAAATGGTTTTACCAAAGTATTTGTACTACTATTTTTGTCCAGCAGTGTTTCCCATTTGTTCTAGAACTTCCTAGGCCTGATTTTCTAAACAATTTTTTTATTTATTCATTTTTGGTTGTACTGGGCCTATGTTGCTAGGCAGACTTTTTTCTAGTTGCACAGAGTGGGAGTTACTCTCTAGTTGTGGTGTGCAGGCTTCTCATTGTAGTGGCTTCTCTTGTTTCAGAGCACAGTCTCTAGGGTGCACAGGTTTCAGTAGTTGTGGTTACCAGGCTCTGAGCACAGGCTCAGTAGTTGCTCTGTGCCATGTGGGATCTTCCCAGAGCAGGGATCAAACCTGAATCTCCTGCAGTGGCAGGCAGGTTCTTTACCACTGAGCCACCTGGGGAGCTTGTACTGAGTATGTGCTAATTAAGTGTCATCTTCGTGCACATTCTGAGTCACTCTGCATGGGGCAAAACCTGCCTGGGTTTAGTCTCATAGAAACAAAAGATAGAATTCCAATGCTTATGTATTTTTAGTAATAAAATCCAAAAAGCTTCCAAATGACAAGGGCTGGATTATATCATGTGATAAGAAACAAGTGAATAAAATGGTTGTCCCAGGGAACAAGAAGAAAATATCAGAAATAATCAAAGGCAAATTAACAAGGAAAAAAGAAGAAAATTATCTGACAAATGAGATCCTCGCAGCTCTCAGGAACAGTCCCGGTTTGGCTGGCAGACAGAGACAGGCAGCAGGCACATCAGGGTGAGTGGCAGCCAGGGTGTAGAGGAAGAGCGCCTGAGGACAGGCTTGTAAATGGTGAGATGATGGGTGACTTAGTAAAACTGTCAGATGATGAATGAGCTGACAATACACATCGGATGGATGACAGAGGACAGACCACAAGAAAAAGGCAGCCAGCAAAGACCACAAGGAAGGAGGAAGTCGGCATTCTGCAAGCCAGAGGACTTGAAAGTGTGATATTGTAAAGCAGGGAAAAAAGCCATGTAAGTAATCACAGTAGCTGATCTGCTTTGGCAACTGTTAGAAACACAATACGGCTCCTGTGAAAGATACTAGAACTCTCTACTTGATGTGCTCATGGCTGTTAATAAGTGTGTGCATTATACACCTGCCACGTGCTAGCTGTTACCATCTCCATTCACCGTGATTCCAGCTGTAAAATGGGGATTATGATAGTAATACCTCCCTTTCTTCCTTGTGGGACCATTTGAAGAATAAACTTCATTTGAAATACTTAGAACATAAGTATTTATGTTCTGGAACATAATAAGTAATGAAGAAACTACAGCTTATTGCTGTTGTTCATGTTGTTGGTCATGTAACTGTCACTTTAAACTTTTACCTGACACATCCTCCGTGCCCAGGTCAGCATGTGGGTCACAGTAAAGATTCCCATGTTGGTTAAATAAGTTAAATTCTGATGAATCCTTTATCTCTTACTGAATGTCACTAAGTATTGCAAACTTTTTGGAGGGTGGGGAAATTCTAGGTTTGTTCTTTCTATTCATAGTTTGGTTTTCAAACTGTACAAACACCAGAAACAGATTTAAATTCCTGTCTTTTGTCTTGGTGAGTCAGCTAAAGGTTTATCAATTTTGTTGATCTCTTCAAAGAACCAGCTCTTGGTTTCGTCGATCTTCTCTGTAGTCTTTTTAGTCTCGATTTCATTTATTTCTACTCATTCAGTCACTCAGTCATGTCCGACTCTTTGCAGCCCCATGAATCACAGCACGCCAGGCCTCCCTGTCCATCACCAGCTCTTGGAGTTTACCCAGACTCATGTCCATCGAGTCGATGATGCCATCCAGCCATCTCATCCTCTGTCATCCCCTTCTCTTCCTGCCCCCAATCCCTCCCAGCATCAGAGTCTTTTCCAATGAGTCAACCTTCGCATGAGGCGGCCAAAGTATTGGAGTTTCAGCCTCAGCATCAGTCCTTCCAATGAATACCCAGGACTGGTCTCCTTTAGGATGGACTGGTTGGATCTCCCTGCAGTCCAAGGGACTCTCAAGAGTCTTCTCCAACACCACAGTTCAAAAGCATCAATTTTTTGGTGCTTAGCTTTCTTCATAGTCCAACTCTCACGTCCATACATGACCACTGGAAAAACCATAGACTGATGCTAAAGCTGAAACTCCAGTACTTTGGCTACCCCATGTGAAGAGTTGACTCATTGAAAAGGACTCTGATGCTGGGAGGGATTGGGGGCAGGAGGAGAAGGGGACGACAGAGGATGAGATGGCTGGATGGCATCACCTACTCAATAGACATGTGTTTGAGTGAACTCCGGGAGTTGGTGATGGACAGGGAGGCCTGGCATGCTGCAATTCACCTTTGTTGGCAAAGTAATATCTCTGCTTTTTAATATGCTGTCTAGGTTGGTCATAACTTTCCTTCCACGGAGTAAGCATCTTTTAATTTCATGGCTGAAATCACCATCTGCAGTGTTTTGGAGCCCCCAAAAATAAAGTCAGCCACTGTTTCCACATTTATTTGCCATGAAGTGATGGGACCAGATGCTATGATCTTAGTTTTCTGAATGATGAGCTTTAAGCCAACTTTTTCACTCTCCTTTCACTTTCATCAAGAGGTGTTTTAGTTCCTCTTCCCTTTCTGCCGTAAGGGTGGTCTGCATATCTGAGGTGACTGATATTTCTCCCGGCGATCCTGATTCCAGCTTGGGCTTCTTCCAGCCCAGCATTTCTCATGATGTACTCTGCACAGAAGTTAAATAAGCAGGGTGACAATATACAGCCTTGACGTACTCCTTTTCCTATTTGGAACCAGTCTGTTGTTCCATATCCAGTTCTAATTGTTGCTTCTCAGATCTGTATAATTTCTTCCTTCTACTAAATTTGGGCTTTGTTTTAAATTTTCTGTTTGTATTTGTTCATTAACATATAATGGATAAGGTCACAGAAAGAATAATTTAAGATTAAAAGAAAAGCATTGATATTGATATCCAAGAAATACTAGAGTCAGCTGAAAACCCAAAAAATTCTTTGAAAAGGGCTGTAAGTACACAAATCTATGTTATTTTATAAAAGAGATAAAAAGAAGAAACATGAGCATCAGAGGGTGAAAAAATGTAATAGTAACATAGACATTATATGACTATTAGTGACCTTATGCCAATATATTTGAGAACTTAGATAAAATGGCTAATTTTCATAAAAGAGAGTCAAAAACAAAGTAAGTTGAAATAGAATAGAAATATAAAACCCAAATGAAGTAGTAGCCATTAAAGACTTGAATTGAGATTCAGTACCTCCCTGTTCCCTGATAGATGTCAGGCTTAGATACAGGTGATTGTTAGCAAACCTTTAAGAAACAGTAATAGAAGAGCGGGAAACTAATCAAGTGATTTTATTAATCTGGTTTAATATTATAGCTAAACTAGACAAGGAATGTAGAGAAAAAAATTATAAACTGGTTTCACTAATGAGCATAGATGGCAAAAAAACTACAGAAATTGTAGGAATTTATGTGAAAATGCATCATTACTGAAGTATAGTTGGTTTCTTCTGCCTTGCACAAGACATGAAATTAAATTCCATGTGAGTAAAAGACAAATTTACACAGTAAACCAAGATAAAAAGCATAAGGAAAAGATACACCATGAAGGAAACTATTAAAGCTGAAAGAGTTCTGTGCTTCAGGAAAATACCATAAAGGCAGAAGATGAGTCACTAATGGGGTGAAGATGGATGTCAGGAAAAAGTGAGTGGGCAGAATTTTCCAAGTAGGACAGCTTAATAGAGAAGAGGCAAATAATGCAGTAGGAAAAGTGAAAAAAGTGAAAGTGAAGTCACTCAGTCGTGTCCAACTCTTTACGACCCCATGGACTTTGCCTGCTAGGCTCCTCCAACCATGGTATTTTCCAGGCAAGAATACTGGAGTGGGTTGCCATTTCCTTCTTCAGGGGATCTTCCCGACCCAGGGATTGCACCCTGGTCCCCTGCACCACAGGCAGACTCTTTACTGTCTGAGCCACCAGGAAAGCCCACGTTACAGATTCTTTGCCAGCAGAGCCACAAGGGAATCCCCAGTAGGAAAAAGGCTGGAGCATCTGGTCCTGAAGAGCTAGCAGGGAGGTCACATTTCTCGCTCCTTCTCTGCCTCAACTGCCTCTGCCCTTTGAAATGTTGATAATTTGATTTTAATTTTTCTAGTGAGTGTGTCCATGTCACCACATTATATATGACTATATTATCACTCCTTGATTTACCCTCTTTGTTCATTAATATTTGACTTTCTCTCTGATAGATGCTATCTTTACTTACTGCTGGTTGGTTACATAACATAAAATACTATACTCTAGTCTCAATTTCTTAATCCCTCAACTATAGACAATATATCTTCACACTTGATTTTGTAAAATGAGTATGTTAACTTGGTCTCTTAATTTGAAGAGTTGTATGAAATAATAAATAATCTACAACTTGGTTGGTAGTGTTTGTATTTCCACATGTGGGGAAACCTTAAACAGAGTGTCTCTGGTCAGAGATAAGATGGTCTTCAGTGTCTGCAGACAAGAGAAAACAGTTGATATTAATTTATTCTGCATTGGTGTGCCATTTCCTCCCCTCTTGCCTTGCTGTGAGTTAATTGTTATCACTGTAAGTTTTTCATACTCAGTGAAGTTAAAACACTGCCTTCTTCCTGTATATGGCAGCTTGGGATGTTTCCAACTTGTGTTATCGTTTGTCTTGTTAGTTTACATTCCTTTTGCCAGAGTGCTGTGTAAATAAGTCCCGTGCATGAAATATAAAATGCCAATATTCATGTATTCATGATGGGTGCCAATTTGCATGCCATAGAGCTTGTAACTTTAAACTGCTCTGTGTATTTCAATAGGTATGTTAATCTGGATTTCACAGGCTGACTCATGTTTTGTCTTTGCAATCGTCTTGGTATAAAACGGAATTTTCCTATATTACTTTAATACAGGGGTATGGTAAGATTTTGTATTTATGTGTGCCATGTGAGAAGGTGCACACTCTTCTGGCATTTCCTGGTAGGGGCAGGTTTTGCAGGGCAGAGGGAGTTGTGCCGACCAATGTGAGCCCTGGAAAAGCAGACTCTGCAGTGGGACCTCAGCTCCAGGCTGTTCTCCAGGCTCATGAGGGGTGCTCTCTAAGGTGCTGAATGATCCTGTTTGCTAATGTTGAAGTAGTTGGTCAGAACTGTCAGTTGACAATTAAATGGAAAGGGAAAAAAACTGATGATTACACTTTTACTTATACCGTTCAACTTACAGGAGGCATTTTTCTATTTTGTCTTTAGATTTATATATAATTGAGTTATTCTCCACTCCGAAATTCAATATCACTAAGAAGCGGGTTTTTGTATAGGATGAGATGTTAGGGTAAACATGCAGGAGTTTGTGAAATGGACCACGTTTCATTCATTCAGCAAACCGGTGTTTTCACTGGAGATGCCTCTGGGCAAGACCCAGGTGTTAAGATGCAGGGATGGACAAGAGAGGTCAGCTCACACTGGGAGGGACGGCTGGGAGGCCAGACAGAAAACAAGGACACCAGCTAACAAATAATCCCAGGCATGAAGCATGCTGAGGGGCAGAGGCATAGAAGCCCAGAGGTGATGTTGGTCTCATGTGTTTTAGAGAATTGGAAAGAGGCTCATCCAGGAACTTTGGTGTTTTCCAGCTGCTCTCTGCCCTAAGCTGTTCTAGGAAACAGTTAGGACTTGGTGTCACCCCCACCCCCAGCACATTCTTCCTCCCTAGGCCCAAGATCTTGGTTCTGCTCCCTGACTCTGGGATCCCTCTATTAATACCATCTCTTTCTGATTTTCTGGATTTCATACCTGATTTTCTACTAGTCTGAGCCCCAGTGCAAATTCTTCTATTTCTGTTCATGTCCTGTAATCTACCTTAACCGTTTAGTTGCTAAGTCATGTGCAAATCTTTGTGACCCCTTGGACTATAGCCTGCCAGGCTCGTCCATCCATGGGATTCTCCAGGGAAGAATACTGGAGCAAGTTGCCACTTCCTTCTTCAAGGGATCTTCTGCACCCAGGGATCAAATATAGGTCTTCTGCTTGGCAAATGGATTCTTTACCACTGAGCTACCTGGGAAGCCTGATTGCCAGCTACTTCTTGGCAGATACATGTTGCTCTCCCAGCCGTTGGAAGGTCAATGTTATTTCTTGCTCGGGTTCAAAGATGACCTAAGTCAGATCTCATCATCAAGCAGCTTATAGTCCATTAGGCAGGATCAGAGAGACAAACAAGTATAATTCTAATCAAGAGTCATAAGTTACAAACAAAATGGGTTTCAGTGTATACTAGCGTAAAAGTAACCCTGATTAGATGTGTTGTTGTCCAGTCGCTAGGTTGTATCCTCCCCCATGGACTGCAGCACACCAGTCTCCTCTGCCTCTGAACTTCATTATCTCCTGGAGTTTGCTCAAACTCATGTCCATTTAGTCAGTGATGGTATCTACCCATCTCATCCTCTGTCATCCTCTTCTCCTCCTGCCCTCAATCTTTCCCGGCATCAAGGTCTTTTCCATGAGTCAGCTATTCGCATCAGGTGGCCAAGGTATTGGAGTTTCAGCTTTAGTGTCAGATTGGACGTGGTCTGCCCACATTTTAGAGGGTTTTCTGCTTTATTCAGAGTCTACCGACTTTACTGTTCAGTTCAGTTCTGTTCAGTTCAGTCTCTCAGTCATGTCTGACTCTTTGCGACCCCATGAATCGCAGCACGCCAGGCCTCCCTGTCCATCACCAACTCCTGGAGTTCACTCAGACTCGCGTCCATCGAGTCAGTGATGCCATCCAGCCATCTCATCCTCTGTCGTCCCCTTCTTCTCCTGCCCCCAATCCCTCCCAGCATCAAGGTCTTTTCCAATAAGTCAACTCTTCACATGAGGTGGCCAAAATACTGGAATTTCCGCCTTAGCATCATTCCTTCCAAAGAAATCCCAAGGTTAATCTCCTTCAGAATGGACTGGTTGGATCTCCTTGCAGTCCAAGGGACTCTCAAGAGTCTTCTCCAACACCACAGTTCAAAAGAATCAATTCCTGGGTGCTCAGCCTTCTTCACAGTCCAACTCTCACATCCATACATGACCACAGGAAAAACCATAGCCTTGACTAGATGGACCTTAGTCGGCAAAGTAATGTCTCTGCTTTTGAATGTGCTGTCTAGGTGGCTCATAACTTTTCATCCAAGGACTAAGCGTCTTTTAATTTCATGGCTGCAATCGCCATCTGCAGTAATTTTGGAGCCCCCCAAAATAAAGTCTGACATTGTTTCTACTGTTTCCCCATCTATTTCCCATGAAGTGATGGGACCGGATACCATGATCTTCGTTTTCTGAATTTTGAGCTTTAAGCCAACTTTTTCACTCTCCAGGCTTTTACTTTCATCAAGAGGCTTTTGAGTTCCTCTTCACTCTGCCATAAGGGTGGTGTCATCTGCATATGTGAGGTTATTGATATTTCTCCCAGAAATCTTCATTCCAGCTTGTGTTTCTTCCAGTCCAGCATTTCTCATGATGTACTCTGCATAGAAGTTAAATAAGCAGGGTGTATGCAGCACTTTCACAGCATCATCTTTCAGGATTTGAAATAGCTCTACTGGAATTCCATTAATTACATGTAAATAATACCTTCACAGCACCATCTTGACTGGTGCTTGGCCAAAAAATTGAGCACTGTTGCCTAGCCATATTGACACATAAAATTCACCATCACAGTTTCTGTATGAAAATAGAAGCAAATAAGTACACAGATTCCCATTTTCTTTTCTTTCTTACACAAAAAGTAGCATGCTATTTGCCCCTTTGCCTTTCCCATTTAACAATACATTTGGAAAACTGTGTGAAAGTATTAGTCACTCTGTCATGTCCGACTCTTTTGCAACCCCATAGACTGTAGTTCTCCAGACTCTTCTGTCCATGGGATTCTCCAGGCAAGAATACTGGAGTGAGTAGCCATTCTCTTTTTTCAGGGCATTATCCTTCCCCATCCAGGTATCAAACCCAGGTCTCCTGCATTGTAGGTAGATTCTTTACTGTCTGAGCCACCAGGAAAGCCCATTTAGAGATCTTTCTAAATCTGGACCACATTCATTTCCACCAAATCAAATGGTATTCTGTGAAGCTATAAAAACTTTTTTTTAATGTGATAACATAAAAGGAAAAAGGTTTTGTGCAGCTAAATAAATAATTTTAAAAAGCAAGCACATTGAAAGGCAGAATATCAAACTGGGAAAAATATTTCTGTCTCAGATCACAAATAGATCTATCTCAGATCACAGTGCTTCATAGACATTGATAAGAAAAGGACCAGACCTATGCAAAAGAAAAATGGACATGGGCAGAATTCACAGAAAAAAAGAACATCATCTGCAGCATCAGCCTCAGGACTAGGACTCCTAGGGCAAAGAATGGATTAACCCATGTTGTTATTTAGTCTTTAGAGCCATCTGCACCCTCCCATCTGTGCTCCTGCTTCAGCCAGCCACCATCTCCAGTGTACGCAGCCACCACAATCAGGAACCTGGTGTCCCACAGGAGGGCCCTGGCCAGGGGTCAGGTCTGGGGTTTGCTGCATGATATCGACCAGGGGCCCCCAGCGTTTTTGGCACCAGGGACCGATTTCATGGAAGACAATTTTTCCAGACTTGGTAGGGGGGATGGTTTCAGGATGATTTAAGTGCATTACACTTACTGTGCACTTTATTTCTATTATCATTACATCAGCTCCACCTCAGATCATCAGGCATTAGATCCCAGAGGTGAGGGACCCCTGATCTAGAGGAAAGGGAAGCCTTTTCTACTTGCTAAACCTTCCTGTAAGCTTGGACGCCTGACCAGTGTGCTTCTTCTGAGACCTTTGATGGTTTCTCATCACTTTGTTGAAGGAAGTCCAGCTCCTGCCCTTGGCCTGTGATGCTTGGCCCAAGCTTCTGACTTCATCCAACAGTGCCCTGTGCACCAGGCCGTTGGGCCTCCTGACCATTTCTGGAACTTTCTAAGGACTGCCTTTAATGTTTTGCTTCATGTTTTTCCAGGGACTTGTGAACTTGAGGTTAGTTTAGTGGGGTGTGATCTGACTGAGCTTTCCCAGTGACGATGCAAACACATTTGACCAGAAAGCAGTGTAGCATCCTTCCAAAACAGCCTGCCCATCACTGCCTGATCCGTTTCCTCACTATGGATCTGGTCCCTTTGCCACCTTGCTTAATGACCTCCTGAGCCTCACTCTTGTTTAAGGAAAACACCAAGTTTATCAGCAAACACACCCCTGACCAACCTGCAGCACCCTCGGTGTGGTGTTCCATGTCCAGGTTCCATGCGTGACCCATGCTAACCTTGTTCAGTAATGCTTTCACGGTGTCAGTCCTCTTGGATAACTCCTATTTATCCCACAGAACCCACAGACCTATTCCCTGACCCTCCAAGCAGACTTCATGAGGTGTTTCTTCACACTATCACAAAATCTAGTATGTGTATTGTTTTGCATATAGGGTGATTTTACCCTCATTCTGGGCGGGTTGCAGAATTATGGCTATTTTATTATCTTCTTCTGGTGACCATGGTTATGTTGACTGACAGCTTCCTTCTTAATAACTTTCTCAATTAAAAACCTTAATGTGACCCTTAAGAGAAACTTAAACATCAAAAGAGAATCTTTTTTTAAATTAATTTTTATTTTTTAGTTTGTTTTGCTTTACAATACTGTATTCGTTTTGCTATACATTGACATGAATCAGCCACGAGTGTACATGAACTCCCAATCCCGACCCCCACCTCCCCTCTCCCGCCCCACACCCTCTCTCTGGATTATCCCCGTGCATCAGTCCCAAGCATCCTGCATCCTGCATCAAACCTGGACTGGCGATTCGTTTCACTTATGATATCACACATGTTACACTGCCACTCTGCCAACCCATCCCACCCTCTCCCTCTCCCACAGAGTCCAAAAGGCCGTTCTATACATCTGTGTCTCTTTTGCTGTCTTGCGTACAGGTTTATCATTACCATCATTCTAAATTCCATATATATGTGTAAGTATACTGTATTGGTGTTTTTCTTTCTGGTTTACTTCACTCTGTGTAATCGGCTCCAGCGTCATCCACCTCATTAGAACTGATTCAAATGTATTCTTTTTAATAGCTGAGTAATACTCCATTGTGTATATGTACCACAGCTTTCTTATCCATTCATCTGCTGATGGACATCTAGGTTGCTTCCATGTCCTGGCTATTATAAACAGTGCCTCAATGAACATTGGGGTACACGTGTTTCTTTCAATTCTGGTTTCCTCGGTGTGTATGCCCAGCAGTGGGATCGCTGGATCATAAGGCAGTTCTATTTGCAATTTTTTAAGAAATCTCCAAACTGTTCTCCATAGTGGCTGTACTAATTTGCATTCCCACCAACAGTGTAAGAGGGTTCCCTTCAAAAGAGAATCTTAAATATCTTATCCTAATATAAATTGTCGTTTAGATGTGTGCCCAGCTGGAAAACCAGCACACAATAAAATAAAATAAAATAAAAATAACCTTTTATGCAAAAATATTCATCTTGCAGCTACATCTAAAATGCAAAGGGATGGAGACTTCCCTGGTCACCCAGTGATTAGGACTCTGCACTCCATTTCAGAGGGCGTGGGTTTGGTCCCTGGTCAGGGAACTAAGATCCCTCATGCCGAGCAGACAAATAATAATAAAATAAAGGCAAAGGGATTTGGACTCCCCTCGTGGTCCATTGGTTAAGACTCTGCACTCCCAATGCGGGGGTCCTGGTTTGATTCCTGGTTGGAGAACTAAGATCCCATGTGCCACTCAGCATGGCCAAAATAATAATAATAAAATAAAGGCAAACAGGTGGCCATGGCCCGTGACATAAGGGCAGGAAGGACTAAGTCAGTCACACATGACACCTTAGCTGCCTTATTCCATCTTCAGGGGATCCAGGACCTCATTGTACGCAGCCCATTGTTTAAAAGCTAATGTTTCCTTGTGTGAATGCCTGACTTTATTTTGATGACAGTACATCCTGACAGTGACAGTTCTTTATATCTGAAAAATCTTCCTAATTAGACGTCTTTCTCTGCAAGTCAAAAGATGTCATTTATCTTGAAGTTTTGCATGAATTGGGATGTGGCTGGGCGCTGCTGTCATTGTCATTAAAACATTCTTTGGTAAATTAAATCTGTATTTAGTTCAGACCTAATGATTGAAATATTATCAGGACATGTGGCACAAGAAGGGCACTGTCACCCCTGAGGTCACCCCTACGTTGCAGCCGCCAGTCAGTCCCTGGGCAGCCCTGTCCTCAGAGAAATTCTCCCATCACGTCCCGTGAAGTCCATTACTCCTTCCACCCCATCCCCCTAATGACCAGTGATGTTGAGGATTATTTCATATGCTTACTTTCCATCCATATGTCTTCTAGACATCAGAGCCTATTCCTGGCTCCCAGTTTTCCCTGTACTTTTCTCCCCTAACCTCATACTGATAACCTCTCAGAAGGCCTGTCTCCCAGATCTCAGCAGCACCAGCCCCTTCCATCTACGTGGGAGCTTCACCTGTGCCAGGTGCCCAAGCATCGTTGTAATAAATCAGATACAGCCCCAGTTACTGAGGCTTCCGTAAGGATGCAGTCGAGATGGAGCCGGTGAATTAGGCATCAGCCCATTCCTGCTGAGGTCGCAGCACCTCAAGGGCCTCGAAACAATGATGTAAAGACCTCTGTGCCAGGTGCTCCCATGGTCCTAGATGTGTAAGATGGAGCCCAGCTCATCAGCTGAAAATTTGTGTGCTCAGAACCAGTCATTCATTCTACCATCTGTTTTAAATAGTGACTCTGCCTCTTACAACTGTTTTGTTTGGAAAATGGTATTTTAAAAATATACTGCAGTTAAAGAGGTGGGCACAAGTTTTTTATGAAAAGCAAAGCCGTGTGCTCCTGTTGCTCTGCACAGGAAGTGAGCAGGTATTTAAAGGACATGAGTTCAAATGAACTTACCTGGAAACAAACAGACTCACAGATGCAGAGAACAGACTTTTGGTTGCTAAAGGGGAGGAGAGTGGAGGAAGGATGGACTGGGAGTTTAGGATTAGCAGATGCAAACTATTATATAAAATTACAAGGTCCTACTGTATAGCACAGGGAACTATATTCAATATCCTGGGATAAACCATAATGGAAAAGACTATGAAAGAGTGTATACGTGTGTATAACTAAATCACTTTGCTGTACAGCAGAAGCTAACACAACTTTGTAAGTCAACTATACTTGAATAAAATAAAGCGAAATAAAATAAAGGGCATGAGTTGAGTGGTTGGGGTGCAGGCTATGTCACCTGGGCCTCAGGGATCGCTGATGACTTGGGTACCAGTTTCCTGCAGAAGCCACTTGCTGCCTCTGTCTCTGGGCCCTGTGTTTTTGCTCTCGGCCCCAAGCTGGGGGCTGGTGCACTCCACCTGCTCAGTCTGTGTCAGCCAGGTTTCCAGGTCTGTCTCCCACTCTAAGCCCAGTCCCACCCCAGACCAGCCTTCTCTGCACTCCTAATACCCAGAGAGGCTGGGCATGGCTCTCCAGTCTCTGAAACTGCCCTGGGCCAGGAGCTTTGGTGCCACATCGCCTGTACCCTGCTGCGGTGGTGGGCATCCCTGTGCCACCGGGGTAGGTGTCAGCATTCCTGGTCCAGCAGCACCCCTCTGCACAGGCACCACAAGATGCTTTCCACACAGGTGTCTGACACCTGCAGGAGAAGGGGTGTTCTCACCCACACTTGGCAGATGAGGAGAATGACATTCAAAGGGGTTGAATGATTTACTGAAAGTCAACACAACTGTTAGGGTCACAATGTCCTGTGCGTGCACACAAGCTGCGAGCTCTCTAGTCACAGCCCCCCACCCACCTCCGCTGACCACCAAGACTCTCAAGGACATTGCTGCTCTGTCTGTGCCTCAGTTTCTAGTCTGTTGAGGGGGACATGGGAACTCCTGGGGTTGCAGCTAGGCTGGCACAAGGTTGCCACCAACCAGACATTCTTCTCACAGCCTTTAGCATCTGCAAACCTGACTCTGAGTAACGTCCTGCCAGAGACCAGCTGCTGGATGTCTCTATGGAAACGGAAATGACATTGGCTCTGTGAGAGGCCCAAGCTGACCGTGCAGCCTGCTTGTGAGCAAGGTCCCTCCAAGGGCACGTGGACTTAGGCTACTGTTAGCATTCCATCATTTACTTTTTAAATGTTTTTGGCCATGCCCTGTAGCATGTGGGATCTTAGTTCCCCAACCAGGGATTGAACCTGCCCACTCCCTGCACTGGAAGTACAAAATCTTAACCCCTGGACCACAAAGGAAGTCCCTCCATCGTTTACCTTTAATGTTAAAACATATCAGTGGTGGCTCTGTTGTTCACTTGAAAATGATTGGTGCTGGTTATTGGCAAAGCACAGTGCACATGTCCAAAGGGCTTTGCTCAGCAGTAAAAAAATCTGCCTACAATGAAGGTTTAGTCTTTTGAGAAGCCTCCATACTATTTTTCCATAATGACTGCACCAGTTTGTATTTCCACTAACAGTGTAGGAGGGTTCCCTTCTCTCCATAGCCTCTCCAGCATTATCCTTGGTAGATTTTTTGATGATGGCCATTCTGACCTGTATGAACTGATATCTCATTGTAGTTTTGTATTTCTCTAGTAATGAGCGATGTTGAGCATCATTTCATGTGCCTTTTGGCCATCTATATGTCTTCCTTGAAGAAAAGTATATTAGATCTGCCCATTTTTGATTGGGTTGTTGGATTTTTTTTTTTTTATTGAGCTGCAGGAACTGTTTGTATATTTTGGAGATTAATCATCACTTAGTTTGCAAATATTTTCTCCCATTCCATGGGTTGTGTTTTTGTTTGTTTCTCATTTCCTCTGCTGTGCAAAAGCTTTTAAGTTAACTAGGTCCTGGTTTGATCAACAGGTTGCAAAGGCTGGCCCCTGTGTGGGAGGAGAGGGGTGAGCCTCCACTTCTCAGTCAGAGAAAACACTGTCCGTAATTTAGTACAAGATGTCAACATGAAAGTATCCTAATAAACTCAATTGAAATTCAACGTAAATCTCTATTTTAATATTTAATATTTTGTTCAGGTGCTGAACATAATAGCACAGACCATGTTAACAGCCCTTAGCATCCTCTGACGACAAAAGCCTGCCTTTCACTGTTGATTACTATGAGAAAGGAATCTGGTGTAGAATTCTTTCCAGCTTGAGAAGCTGGAAAGAAGCAATGTCTGCAGGGGGCCGTTTGCAGCTGAGGGCTTGTCAGCCCCGCCTTGTGGGCCCGGTAGGAGACCTGGGAGGGGGGTCATGAGTACTGCACAGGCACCTTGAAGTGTGACAGTGACCAGGGCCTCCAAGGCCTGCTTCACTTGTTTTCTGGGTTGTCATGTCCCACGGAAGCTGTTGGACATCTGAGTATATCTAAAGGTAACGTTGCAGGCTGTATCAGCTTGCCGAGTGGGGCCCCCCTAACAAAGCCCTAAACTGGAGGGCTTAAGTAGCAGAAATTTAGAGCCTTGTGGTTCTGGAGGCTAGAAGTCCGATATCAAGGTGTCAGGTGTCTTGATTCCCTCCAACAGTCTTGAGGAAAAGCTGGTCCAGGCCTCTTCCCAGCTTCTGGGGGTTTGCTGGCATCTCTGGCGTTCCTGGGCCTGTGGACCCACCCCCCACCTGTGTTTCCCTCTTCTCATGGCCCTCTCTCTGTGTGCACATCCATCTCTGTGTCCAAGTTTCCCCTTCCCTTAAGGTCATATCAGCATAGGGCCCATCTTCCTCCCAGGCAACCTCATCTGCAAAGACCTTACTTCCAAACAAGGTCACATTGAGAGGTGCGGGGGTTGGGGTGTCCACCTGAGAGTCATAGGGTGACACGATTCAACCCGTAGCATAAGATAACCTCTGAAAACTAACAGATTTGCTCATTTTTTCGTGGGGAACAAGATGGGCAATTTATTTGACAAAACACACTAATACATATAAAATCGATAATAAGGACCTACTGTATAGCACAGGCAACTCTATTCATAGTCTGTAATAGCCTACATGGGAAAAGAATCTAAAAAGAATGGATATATGTTTAGCTGATTCACTTTGCTGTACACTTGAAACTAACACAACACTGTAAATCAACTATACGCCAATAAAAATTTTTAAAAAGAGACAGAGGAGGGAACAGGCAATGCTGTAGGGAAAATGTTATCACTAAAAAGTCATACAAATCAAGAAACAGAGCCAAGTCTCCTAGGGGAGTGAGGTGAGATACTGGTGCCTGCAGGCTGCCCAATCCCCGGCCCACCCCCCCCCCCAACCCAGAAGTCTACATGGGGTCAGCAGAGGGCACGAGGTGTCCCCGAAGGAGGCAGACCACCCCCACCTGCCTTGTCTCAGGCCAGGGGCTGGATGCCTCTGCCCTGCTGGCCACACTGCACCGAGGCCCAGGGCTCAGTTTGCAGGAACCTCTTCTAAGGGTCCTCGTGGGCCCATGCATGGACACACTGCTCTCGGCTCAGAGCTTTGACTTCCTGTTTCTGGTGGCTTTCCTGGTGTCCATTCTCATTCTGTTCTGAAAACAGACTGTCCTGTGACCACTGTCCCAGGCTCTTCAGTTTTGGAGGCCACACAGACCTGCATTTCATCTCCTCACCCTGCCCCTCTGCCCACCCCCCTTCCCGGTCTCATCAGGCTCTCACTGCTTCTTTGGGGCAGTTTCCTGACAGGTGCATTTTTGGATGTTCTCCCCATTTTCTGGACTTCCCAGTTGGCTCAGTGGTAAAGAACCTACCTGCCAATGCAGGAGACTCAGGTTCAATCCCTGGATCAGGGGGATCCCCTGGAGGAGGAAATGGCAACCCACTCCAGTATTCTTGCCTGGGAAATCCCAAGGACAGAGGAGCCTGGTGGGCTACAGTTCATGGGGATCTGATATGACTGAGTGACTAAAACAATAACAACAACCCCATATTCTAGCAGAGAATCCTGCCTTGTCCCCTGTACACCAAGTAGAAAGCATTTTGGAAAGTATGTTTTTAGAAAAATGTAACAGCTTGGTTTTCTAAAGATGGCAGAAAGCACAGCATTGCTGTGTGTGGTCTGGCCCTAGCTGCCCTCTGCTCAGGGCATTTGTGTATTTATCACAGCATCACAGGCTGAAAGGGCTTGAGAAACCACCCAACTCATTCTCCTGTCTTCAGGAAAAACCATCTCAAAGCTGTTTAGCCAAATGAACATTTATTCCTTTCTTTTCCCCCTATTTAAAAACAGTGTTGACTGCCACTAGAACCTACCTGTAATTATCAGTATAAATCACCTAGTGTTGGTTGATCTAGAGGTATCCACTGATTTTGCATTTCAGATTCTTTATTTACATGTAAGATTATGGCTGTAGAATTACATTGGAGTCATGATGTCATCATTTTGTTCCATCTTCCTTTTGAAATTTCTTGTTTTTAGTTATGTCTTTGAGGACGGGATGCGAAATCCAGTGGCTTTCTCTGACTTCTTATATTAGCTGATATTGGTGTAAGTTTTATTAAGGTACATTTTGCTTTAATTGTTAATAGTTTTGCCGGAATGAGCAATCACTCACTTCTATCTATATGAACTCGTGGACATTTGTCTTATACTTTGGGGTAAGGACAGCACTGATCCTGTGGCTAAAACTGTCCCAGTTGGCTCTATGTTCCTTGTCAAACCCACATCCCTGTAAGGTTATTTTTGTGTGTGTGACTTTCATACTTTTGTCACTACAAAGTGCTCCAGGCTCACTTTTTTTTTTTTTTAAGACTTTATTGAATTTTTGTTGCAATATCACTCCTGTCTTACGTTTTGGGTTTTTTGGCCACCCTGAGGCATGTCGTATCATAGCTTGCCAACCAAGGATTGAACCCACGTCCCCTGCATTGGAAGACAAAGTCTTAACCACTAGATCACCAGGGAAGTTCCCCCAGGCTCATCTTATACATTCTTGCCTCAGTCCTAGAATCAGCGACTTTTCCAAGGAGCCCTGGTACTGCTGATTGGAGAATGGTATTCGAAACCAAAATCAGGGCATGAGATTTGTCCTTGCTTCTCAGAGTCTTTGCTTCTTGGTCCTCTCAGCTGACAGAATGTTACTGAACACGAGCTAGTGTGCCCGGAGTTTGGAGCAGAGAAGGGTTTATTGCAGGGCCTTGCAAGGTGACGTATGGCTCTTGCTGTGAAAATCTCAAACTCCTCAAAAAGTTTCAGTAAAGCCCTTTTTAAAGGACAGGTGAGAGAGGGTCGAAGTCCCACCCCAGCAGTGAGTCACTGGGTTCTCACCACCCACCATCCGTTTACTGAATTGTTGGTGCCAGGACCCCTGTTGCTTTCAGGACCATACCCGCTGGAAGCATCTCTGTCAGCTAGAGCTAACATGACAGGCAGTCTTCACTCCTTTCCAGGGTTACTCAGGGTAGCTCCCTTCTCCCCCACCCCTTTCAGTGAGGTGGTTTCCTATTTTTAAAAAACAGGTTGTTTTGGCCCCATTCTGCATTGCATTCTGGAATCCTCTTATTTCCTAAAATCTTTTAAAATTTTGCACATGTTAAGGCCCACTCTTTGTGCCCTACTGCTCAGCAGAGTATGACAAATGTGTAGTGTCATGTGTCCACCGTTGTAGCATCCTGAGAGTGGTTCCACACCCTAAAAAATTCCTCGTGTTTATTAACCCACTTAACCCTCCCTGCTCCCTGCAAACTCCCAGCAATTACTCATCCTTTCACTGTTGCTCAAGTTCTGTCTTTTCCAGAATGTCGTGTAATTGGAATCAGTGTTTTAGTCTGTTCAGGCTGCTGTCACAAAATACGGCACACCAGGTGGCTTATAAACAATAGAAATTTATTTCTCACATTCGAGAGGCTGGAAGTCTGAGATCCTGGATCCAGCGTGATTGAATGAAGTCTTCGCTCCAGGACGCAGACTTCTTGTGTCCCAATGTGTTCAGAGACCTCCTTTTTCATAAGGCTGACCCCACTCATGGGGGCTTCACTTTCATAATTTAAGTCCCTCCCAAAGGCTCCACCCACTAGTATCCTCACATTTGAGAGTTAGGATCTCAACATATGAATTTGGGGGAGACAAATATTGAGACCACAGTATATAATATTCATTTTTTCAGGCTTCTCTCACTTAGCAATATACATGTAAGACTCGTTCGTATCTTTTGTGGCTTGATTGTTCATTTTCCTGCCAAATAATATTGCACTGTGTAGCTGTGTCCCAGTCTGTGTATCTGTTCACCTATTGATGGATATTCTTGGTTGCTTCAAGCTTTTAGCAATTATGAATAAACCTGCTTTAAACATTTCATGCACAGATATTTTCAAATCAGTTGGGTAGATTCCTGGAAGTGTGGTTGCTGGATCATATGGTAAGACTATCTAGTTTTGTAAGAAACTTCTAAACGCTCTTCCCAAGAGGCTATATGGTTTTGCATCCCCACCAGTAACATGTCAAGTTCCTGTTGGTCTGCAGCAACTTGCAGGGTTGGGTTTGGATTTTGACCATTGTTAAAAAGTGTTCTCCGGTATCTTATTCTTGTTTTAATTTGCAATTCCCTAATGACCAGTGATGTTGAGGATTATTTCATATGCTTACTTTCCATCCATATATCTTCTTTTATAATAGATTTGTTTGGAATTTTTGCACAGTTTTGAAGTCGGTCTTTTTGTTTTGTTATTGTTGGGTTTTAAATTTCCTCCTACATTTCAGATACAAGTCCCTTATGAGACATGTGTTTGACACATATTTTCTTTTAGTCTATAGCTTGTCTTTTTTCCTTCTCTTAACAATATCATCTTTAAGTCTCCACTGTTTTCCTATTTTCAATTTCATTGATTTCTGCCCCAGCTTTTCTTTCTTTTCTTCTGTTGGCTTTAGGCCAAAATTGCTCCTCTTTCTCCAGTTTCCTAAAGTGCACACTTAGATTACTGATTCTTAGATCTTTCTTCTTTTCTGCTGAGTGCATTTAACACTATAAATTATCCGTTGAAACTGCTTTAGCTGCAGTTGACAAATTTTGACAAGCTGTATTTTCATTTTCATTTAGTTCAAAATATATTTTAATTTCAGTTTAAGCCATATGACATTTAGAATTGTGTTTTTAGATATATGAATATGTGAGCATCTTCCAGCTGCTTCTCTGTTATTGATTTTTCATTTAATTCCACTGTGATCCAAGATCATACTTTGTATGATTTTCGCCCCTTTAAATTTGTCCAGATGTGTTGTTTACCCCAGAGTGTGGTCTGTCTTGGTGGGTGTTCCATGTGAGCTTGAGAAGAACCTGGGCTGTGCCCTTTTGGATGAAGTTATCTGTAGATCAATTAGGTCAGATTGATTGTATGTGCCATTCAGTTCATTTCCATCCTTCCTGATTTTCTGTTGGCCTGATTTGCCCGTAAATGAAAGAGGGTGTTGAAGTCTTCAACTGTAATAGTGGGTTTATGTATTTTTCCTCTCAATTCTCTCAGGTTTTGCCTCGTTTATTCTGACCCTCTGTTGTTGGATGCAAATAAAGACTGTGCTGTCTTCTTGGAGGATTGACCTGTACATCATTAAGTAATGCTTCTGTTTTTCCCTGATAATTTTCCTTTTTCTGAAGTCCGCTTTGTCTGAAATTATTCTTGATCCTCCAGTTTTCTCTTAATTATCATATGTCATAACTTTCTCCATCCCATTTCTTTAATCTACCTGAGTCTTTACATTTAAAGTGGGTTTCATACAGATGGCTAATAAACACATGAAAAGATGCTCAACATCACTCATTATTAGAAAAATGCAAATCAGAACCACAATGGGGTATCATCTCACGCTGGTCAGAATGGCTGCCATCAAAAAGTCTACAAACAATAAATGCTGGAGAGGGTGTGAAGAAAAGGGAACCCTCTTACACTATTGGGAATGCAAACTGGTATAGCCACTGGAGAAGAGTGTGGAGATTCCTTAAAAAACTGGAAATAGAGCTGCCATACAACCCAGCAATCCCATTGCTGGGCATGTACACCGAGGAAACCAGAACGGAAAGAGACACATGTACCCCAGTGTTCACTGCAGCTCTGTTTACTATAGCTAGGACATGGAAGCAACATAGATGTCCATTGGCAGATGAATGGGTAAGGAAGTTGTGGTACATATATACAATGGAATATTGCTCAGCTATAAAAAAGAATGCATTTGAGTCAGTTCTAATGAGGTAGATGAAACTGGAGCCTATTATACAGGTTGAAGTAAGTCAGAAAGTGAAACACCAATACAGTATATTAACGCATATATATGGAATTTAGAAAGACAGTAACAATGATCCTATATGCAAGGCAGCAAAAGAGACACAGAGGTAAAGAACAAAGCTTTGGACTATGTGGGAGAAGGTGAGGGTGGGATGATTTCAGAGAATAGCATTGAAACATGCATATTACCATGTGTAAAATAGATCGCCAGTGCAAGTTTGACGCATGAAGCAGAGCAGTCAAATCCAGTGCTCTGAGACAACCCAGAGGGATGTGGTGGGGAGGGTTCAGGATGAGGGGACACTTGTGCACCATGGCTGATTCATGTCGATGTATGGCAAAAACCATCACAATATTGTAATTATCCTCCAATTAAAATAAATTAATTAAAAAATAATAGAGTGGATTTTTTTGTAGACCACATCTAGATGACTCTGTTTTTGTATCCACTCTGACAGTCTCTGTCTTTTAATAGGGAGTGTGGGTCAGTCTCATTTAAATGTGATTATTGGGACGGGCACAGCCGGGAGGAGCTACCCCATGTCTGAGGTCAGGAGATCAGCCCTGAGTGTTCTTTGGAAGGAATGATGCTAAAGCTGAAACTCCAATACTTTAGCCACCTCAAGCAAAGAGTTGACTCATTGGAAAAGACTCTGATGCTGGGAGGGATTGGGGGCAGGAGGAGAAGGGGATGACAGAGGATGAGATGGCTGGATGGCATCAGTGACTCGATGGACGTGAGTCTGAGTGAACTCCAGGAGTTGGTAATGGACAGGGAGGCCTGGCGTGCTGCGATTCATGGAGTCACAAAGAGTTGGACACAACTGAGCAACTGAACTGAACTGAACTGATCGGGATTGGGGAGCCTGGTGGGCTGCCACCTGTGGGGTCGCACAGAGTTGGACATGACTGAAGTAACTTAGCAGCAGCATTGATATAGTTGGATTGATACAGTTAGATGCATATCTAACTAACATGATCCATATCTACCATGTTTGTAACATTTTTCTATTTTTATTTATTTATCCTTTTTTTCCTATATCTTCTCCTGCCTTTTCTGGTTAACTGAACATGATTCCATTTTATCTCCTGTTTTAGCATAAGAATTATACATCTCGTACAAGTTTTTCAGTGGTTGCCCTAGAGTTTCCAATATACATTTTAAACTGATCTACATTCACCTTCAAATAACCCTATTCTGATTCACACCTAGTGCAGGTGCCTTATAACACTTTCCCAATGTCCTCCTTCCCTCCCTTGTGACACTGCTGTCAATCATTGCATTTATCCATAAACTATAATCACCCAACACTTTGTTACTATTATTTAAAGAGAGAGCTATGCTCTTGATGAATTAAACATACAAAAAGTAAAAAAAAAAATTACTTCCCCTTACATTTACAGGATAAATAAATAAAAATATGGAGAAGGAAATGGCAACCCACTCCAGTACTCTTGCCTAGAAAATCCCATGGATGGAGGAGCCTGGCGGGCTACAGTCATGGGGTCGCAAAGAGTCTGACACGACTGGGCAACTTCACTTCCCCTTACATCTCCTTCAGTGTTCTTCCTTTCTTCATGTAAATCTGAGCAATTTCATTTCACTGAGATGGGGAGTCAGAGTCCCCCACTGCATGCAGGCTGGCCACTCCTCCTGATGTTTCTTTAGCTGTACCTTGTTCACACATTTGTTCATGAGATTACTAAAGGGGAAGCTGGGGAGGAGATCTGGTAATCAGATAATCGCTTATTCTTCATTTCTACCTCTTTGATCTTTGGAAAGAACCAACGAGTTGGGCAAAAAAAGTTTGGTGTGATCAAAAGATGTGAAAGGGGTGGGAACAGAGACACAGACATAGAGAACAGATTTGTGGACACAGTAGGGAGAGGGAGAGGATGGGACAAACTGGGAAATTAGGATTGACTTACAGGCACTCATGTGTAAAACAGATAGCTAGCAGGAAGCTGCTGTATAGCACAGGGAGCTCAGCATAGTGCTCTGTGATGACCTAGAGGAGTGGGATGGGGTGGGTGGGAAGGAGGCTCAAGAGGGAGGGGATATATGAATTATGGCTGACTCACTTTTTGTACAGCAGAAACCAACACAACATTGTAAAACAATTATACTCCAATTTAAAAAACTTAAAATAAATTTAAAAGAAGATGTGAAAGGTGTGCTTGGGCCTGAGATGAGTAGAGCACAGTGGGAACTGGTTGAAGTTCGGTCAGGAGACACAGGAGCCTCTTGTGGGAAGCTTGCTCTTGCCAAAAGCTGCTTACATCCTGCTCCTTCCTGCAAGATTCTCCCTCAGGTTGAGGAAAAGCATGGGTGTAGAAGTGAGGAATAATTATTTTCAATTGCTTTAAACAAAATAAGTATTTTTAGGTGGCGTATCGTTATAGTTGGAGAAGGGAATGGCAGTCCACTCCAGTATTCTTGCCTGGAGAATTCCACAGGCAGAGACGTCTGGTGGGCTACAGTCTGTGGGGTCGCAAAGAGTCAGACATGACTGAGCAACTCAACACACACACACACACACACACAGTTATAGTTTAGGTTTTAATTTCACGTGTGTCTTAGCACGTTGGTCTCTCGTGGTATCAGTTTTGTGGAGGGAACAGTAGATGCATGTGGAGAAGGGAGCATCTATCGCAGACGTTGGTTTCCACCTGATCTTTGTGGGTTTGCAACTGTCGCACTGAGCCAGCCCACGGGCAGACATCATTACTCCTCGTGTGTGGTGGAGAACTTGTCATCAGCGCATGAACAGCTGTCTGGAAACGATGAAACTTTACCCCTGCAATCAGAAGTCGTGTGCTAACTTGAAAGCCAGGCTTAGGTAGGTGTTTGGTATACCTAGAGAGAGCCCATTTTCAACAGAAGGGCAGCTGGGAGGGGAGTTCACTGTGCTTTCCAAGTTACTCACCCTCCCATGGTGAGAAAAGCATGCCCAACACAGCATCTCGGAAGGACACCAGGCCTGGTCCCCGTTACTCACTCGACCTCAGCCTCGGGTCTTTTCTGTGGGTCAGGCTGGCATCCTCTTTGTCTCCATGCCGCGCCAGTCACAGGTGTGGCTGTTCTGGACTTCGCTGTGTGACACCCTCTGTCTCTCTGAGTGGTTGCCTCTCAAGCAGGAGAGGAAGTTTTGCATGAACATGTAGCCTTTCTTGGGCTTCCCAGGTGACACTAGTGGTAAAGAAACCACTTGCCAATGCAGGAGACCTTAAGAGAGAGACAATTTGATCCCTGGGTCAGGAAGATCCCATGGAGAAGGAAATGGCAACCCACTCCAGTATTCTTGCCTGGAGAATCCCATGGACAGAGGAGCCTGGTGGGCTACAGCCGATGGGATCCCAAAAGAGTCAGACATGACTGAAGCAACTTAGCACACGCATACTGTACCATTGCTTTATGGTCAAACTCCATGTTTTCTGGGTTACAAGAGAAACGTTATTGGAGCAATATAATAATGAATTTTCCTCTGGTATGTCTAATGCACTTGAGCATTTTAACAAGCCAGCAGTTATGATAATTTTAATGGAGGTTTGTATTTCATTTTGCATAAGTGATGAGTTTAAATTTGATTGAGTCTTGGATCATAAGTCCCAGGAGTGTACAGATCTAGTTCCTTAATGTTTTGAGGTCTGTCCCTGACTGTTTTCATTAAAATATTTCTTCATTGTAAATTATTCTATTTAACTGGGTATTTTAAAAGGAAGAATGTTTTATCTGTAGCTTTATAATTAACCTAATCTGATTACTGTGTTTTTGTTTTTTAAGGAAACAATAGAGTAGAATATGTCATCAAAGTTTTAGGCACATCAGACTTAGTGTAGCATCTGTGGTCCCACAAATTTATTATTACTTATGGTAATAGATATACATAGCTCTGTGGATATTACTCAGAATTGCTGCCTTGACACTGGTATTTTGGTTTGGCAGTAATTGAGGGATACAATTGGGCATCAGTTTAGTCCTAGTCTAGCATTGCTGTTTTGTGTAATTATCAAAAAATGAAAGTCTGTCAGTTGTGTCTAACTCTTTGCAACCCTATGGACTATACAGTCCATGGAATTCTCCAGGCCAGAATACTGGAGTGGGTAGCCTATCCCTTTTCCAAAGGATCTTCCTGACCCAGGAAGCCACCCTTGTGGCTCAGCTGGTTAAGAATCCACCTGCAATGGGAGAGACCTGGGTTCAAGACCTGGGTTCGATCCCTGGGTTGGGACAATCCCTTGGAGGAGGGAAAGGCTACCCACTCCAGTATTCTGGCCTAGAGAATTCCGTGGACTGTATATGTTGTAATTATCAAACCAAATGCTTAATTCCTTATTTCCCCTTGAAAGCATCCTTTGCAATCTTACTTTGATTTTGTGTTTAGTAAAATCTTTTGGGGCTTCTCTGGTGGCACAGTGGTAAAAAAATCTGCCTGCCAGTGCAAGAGACACAGGAGACGTGTTTGATCCCTGGGTTGGGAAGATCCCCTGAAGGAGGAAATGGCAACCCACTCCAGTATTCTTTCCTAGGAAATTCCATGGACAAAGGAACCTGGTGGGCTACAGCTATGCAGTCGCAAAAGAGTCAGACACAACTTAGTGACTAAACAACAAAATATTTTTAGTAATTTAGCAGAATTATACTTATATATTTATTTGTTTTATGTTCATAGAAGTATAAAAAATAACTAGCCTTTTTTCAGGTCTTCTCCAAGACTGGCCTTGGTTACATTGCTAATTTGTCTTCTGACTTCATTTTAAGGGTCTTAAAATTGAAGGAACTGAGGTTCCCAACACATAGGCTATTGTAAAAAGCTGGCAATGTGACTAAGTAGCCAAGCTGAGATCTGAACCTACATGTTTCATGTTTTTTTAAATTTTTAATTGTGGATAATTCTGCACAGACATATGCACCAGTGAAGAATATAATGCATTGAACATTTGCACACCCATCACTCAGTTTCAGCACCTCCTGGCCATTCGTCTTTCCCAAGTCCCCTCACCATTTCTCCCCTGAATTATTCAAGCAGTCCTGAGCAGCATAGTGTTTCATTCAAAACACTGAAGTATGTTCTGAAAGAAAGTGATTCCTTTCTGAAAATGACATAGTCACAATGTCAATGTCACACCTAATAAAGACCAGTGGTGTGCTTTATCATCAACGATATAACGTTCCTATTTCTCTAAGTGTATCTGTCTGTGTCCCTCTCTCTTTTTGTATATGGCTATCATGTCACTTAAATCTCTCTCTGTCTCTCTCTCTTATCTTTTCTTGCTGGACCAGATGGGCTGTAGGGCCCACACATCCCTTGATTACCCCTCAGGGTGTTTACCACTAGAGAGATAAAGTGAAATTACTTATTTTACAGTTGCTTTAAAACCACCCTCTGCATTTAAACCACAAACCCAGTATATTGGTTTGCTCCATTTTGTTTTGATTTTTTTAGAGATTTATTTTATAAGTCGAATTTCATTTCACGATGATATAGAACGTTAGCTATTACAAAGTCAAATCTGTACAATGAGGATTTTTGGAAGAGTCTAGTTGTCATCCTGTGCTTCAAATTGTCATCCTGTTGTCATTTCTGATCTCAAATCAACCTCCCCCCCCACACTGCCACCCTCACCCTTACCCCCAGAGCAGCCATTCTTAGGTTTTGACTTTATGTTTTCGTTTTAAAATAATAAAGGTGTTTGTGTACCGTCCAGTCTTCCCTGGTGGCGCTAGTGGTAAAATACCCACCTGCCAATGCAGGAGACATAAGAGAAGCGGGTTTGGTCCCTGGGCTGGGAAGATCCCTCAGAGGAGGTCATGGCAACCCAGTCCAGCGTTCTTGCCTGGAGAATCCCATGGACGGAGGAGCCTGATGAGCTACAGTCCATAGGTCGCAAAGAGACACGACTGAAGCAGCTTAGCATGCATGCAGTCATGCGCATACGCACTTGCTGCACGTGTGCATGTGTGCTACATGCACTGTCCTGGCCCTCACCTTGTAACTTCAGCTGCATCCCGGGGTTGGTCTGAGGCCCTGTACAGAGACACTTCCTGTCCTTCTCAGAGCTGTGCAGTCCTCCTACACAGAAGACTGGTACTCTCTGGTCTGTGATACAAGTTACACCCTCCTCCCTAAGGCATTATTTATCTTTTTTATTTCTGGTATGTGTTTTTGACATGTAGGGATTTTTATGTTATGTAGTTAAATGCATCAACCTTTCCCTATTGCTCTGCAGTATGAATAACAGGACTGTTTCTCCATCTGTAGATCATAGAGGAAGAATCTCTCTCTCTCTCTTATGTTTCCAGTATTTGGAGTTAATCTTGCTATGATTTGTGCAAACTGATATATATCTTAACCATTCCATGTGGCTATCCAGTTATATCAGTTTATTGTTGCTGCTGTTTAGTCACATCCAACTATTTGTGACCCCATGGACTGTAGCCCATCAGGCTTCTCTGTCCATGGGATTCTCCAGGCGAGAATACTGGAGTGGGTTGCCATGCCCTCCTCCAGGGGATCTTCCCGACCCAGGGATTGAACCCTGGTCTGCATTCAGGCAGATTCTTTCCTGCAGTGATTTTAAATGGTAGCTGACAAATGGTCTCTCTCTGATATTTAGATTCCCTTCCGCTGGCCAGTCAGTTCACCCAGCATCACTGCGCAGCTTTGATAATCAGTTCAGTTCAGTCACTGAGTCATGTCTGACTCTTTGCGACCCCATAGACTGCAGCACACCAGGCTTCCCTGTCCACCAACTCCCGGAGCTTGCTCAAACTCATGCCCATCAAGTTGGTAATGCCATATAACCATCTCATCCTCTGTCGTCCCCTTCTCCTCGTGCCTTCAATCTTTCCCAGCAGCAGGGTCTTTCCCAGTGAGTCAGTTCTTCACATCAGTTGGCCAAAGCATTGGCTTTCTTTATAGTCCAACTCTCACATCCATATATGACTACTGGGAAAACCATAGCTTTGACTAGACGGACCATTGTTGGCAAAGTTTTCAGAAAGCAAAGAAGAACTAAAGAGCCTCTTGATGAAAGTGAAACAGGAGAGTGAAAAAGTTGGCTTAAAACTCAACATTCAGAAAACTAAAATCATGGCATCTGGTCCCATCAGTTCATAGCAAATAGATGGAGAAACAATGGAAATAGTGAGAGACTTTATTTTGGGGGGCTCCAAAATCACTGCAGATGGTGACTGCAGCCTTGACATTAAAAGATGCTTTCTCCTTGGAAGAAAAGCTATGACCAATCTAGACAGCATGTTAAAAAGCAGAGACATTACAGCCAACAAAGGTCCATCTAGTCAAAGCTTTGATAATAGAGGCTTTATAAACACTACAGTATCCAGTAGGGTTACCCTTCCTCATTGTTCTGCTGTAGGGTGAGCCTTCCTCATTGTTTCATTAGCAATTCTGGCTTAGTTGTTCTGCCGAATGGACTGTATAATCAATTTGCCTGGCTTCTAGGAAACAATGATGTGATTTTTTAAATTGCTCTGATATTAAATTTATAGATAGATTAACTTTGGGAGAACTGACATCTTTGTAATGTTGAATCTTCTTGTGCAGGAACATGGCATATCTTCCCTCTTATTCAAACTTCTTCTTCATGAGCATTTCACGGTTTTGTTTAATAGCCTTTAGACATTTCTTGTCAAGTTTCCAGGGACAGTGCTTACTTGCCTATCTTGCTTTTATAAATGTGGTCTTCAGTTACATATTCCAGTTGTTGTCTTTGGTGTGTATGAACATTATTGACTTTGCGTACTTATTTTACAACCTGTGTTTGTTGTTGTTGTTGTTGTTTTAAAACTAAGGTTTCTTCCTGTTTTGTGTGGGGGGGTGTTGTTTTGCACAAGGACTTGTGGCTTTACTCATATATTAATATAATCACATGCTTTACAAATAAGGAAGATTTAACCTCTTTAGGCTTCCCTGGTGGCTCAGTGGTAAAGAACCCATCTACCAATGCAGGAGACAAGGGTTAGATCCCTGGGTCAGGAAGATCCCCTGGAGGAAGAAATGGCAATCCACTCCAGTGTTCCTATCTGGAGAATCCCATGGATAGAAGAGCCTAGCAAGCTGCAGTCCATGGGGTCACAAAGAATCGGCTATGACTTAGCTACTAAACAACAACTAACAACATTTCTAATAAACCTGGCAACACAGAAAATGACAGTAGCAAAAGCAGTAAGCAGAGTTGTACCATCCAGAAACCGTCATTCTTTTCTGTTGGGTGGCTATAAATTCAGAAATCCCTTGATGCCTGTACTGGTAAAGGCAGGAGCTATGGAGAAATGACACTACGTATGTTTTAAACAGTTATTTTCATATGAAATTAGCAGAAGCAGCACTGACGAGAGATCACAGTTAGTTCTCAACTTGAAGTCAGTGCTTCTTTCTGAGAAGACACTCTTGTTTATAGAGTGAAGAGGGAAAGCTGCCCACACCCCCAGGCCCTCCTCACTATCACTTATCCCCCATCTTTCTCCCTGCACACGGTTTCTGTACTAATCTCACACTTTACCCCCGAGGCCATCGCTGTGATTTTCACTCCTGTCTGCTTCATTCCTCACTTTCCAAGCTATTTATTAGCTGCATGGCGGTGCAGGTCTATTCTCACCCTGGAATTGATTCATCAGCTCTGACTCTGTCCCTGTGATCATGGGCCCCCCAGATCAGCTCCAGTTGTCCTGGGGTTGGACTGATGCTCTGATTGGGGTCTGGGGTTCCATGCGGTGCTGCAGGAGCTCCCAATTCTTGGTCTTTGTTTTCTGGCTGGTAGTCAGGCTCTCTTGCAGTTTTTCTGGTCCTCTGTGTTTGCCTGCACTGTGGCAGGGCCGTGTCTATTGCAGGTGCCCCTGCCAGCACTCCATGGTGATGCTCTGGCGTGTGGTTTTGGGCTCTCATGTGCTGACCAGTTGTGGTCCTCCACCAGCCTGCTCTCTACCCCCAGGAGAGCGTGAGGATGCCAGCATGCCCAGGGTGCCCCCACAAAGTCCCCAGGGTCGTGTTTGCCTCCCCAAATCCAATGTACTGTCCCTTGGCCAAGCTGGGCAGGCCCACCCTGTGAGAACTGGCCAGGCCTCCATCCTGGCCCCTTGGTCTCTGTGGAGCTCATGGCTTGCAGGATATGAGTCTCTATTCCAAAGTCTTTTCCATCGAGCGACTCACAGTGTCAGGAGATCTCTCAGGATGCTGCCGACCTGCCTTCGTCTCATGGCCACCATGGAAGGTGACGGAGGGAAGGGGTCAGGAGCCTTCAGAACCTAATTGTCCTCTGTTCCCGATCCCCTCTCAGTTCAGACAGAATGCTGTGTCTCCATCTTCTATTTTTGATTTGACCTCTTGAGATGTCTGCCCTGTAGGTTTCATGAGGAGCCAGGAGGGACTTGTGGGCCTATGTCCCACGGGGCAGACCTGGGGGAGGGGTGTTTTCCTGGCACCTGGGTCACCTGCAGAAGCCAGGTGGACATCCCTGGAGCATCATTGTGCCAGGTTTGCTGACGGCTGAAGGCTACTGTTTTCAACTCCTCACATGATCCTGTGTGACAGGCATTCCTACTAAACACCACGGATTGATGAGTGGACTGAGCACAGAGGTTTGAACCCAGAGAGTCCAGGTCTAGAGCCTGTGCTTTCTGCCTGACACTGCCTCTGTGAGGAAGGGCGAGAGGGACCTTGGGCCATGGGGACAAAGTACCGTGGTGGTGATAATGACAGCCCCACAACACGTGAGCAGGCGCTGGGACACAAGAGCTGAAGACATTCTTTACAGAATCACTGTGGGAACCATTCTTACATCCAGCTCAAATCCAGGACTTCTCTCCCATTGCATTTTCTGCTGCTGTAACACTGTGGGTCTTTGTAGAAATTGCTTCCTACTCTGTGCCAGGAACTTCGTCCCCCCCACCCCCGCCACCGCCCCCACCAGATGTGTATAAGATCCCCGCCACCGCCCCCACCCTGCCCAGGTGCTTCATGTCTGTGTTGCTCACCTTCCTACTGACCCCAGGAAAGCTCTGACCCTCTGTTACTGATGAGGAAAGGGGGTCAGAGAGAAAGGGGGTGACCCACTGAGTCAGCCAGGTGGTGGGGGCCCCTGGGTTGTACTGTTTGAGGACACTGCCTTGCCCAGGGTGATGTCACCAAGCTCCTAAGGCTGAGATGTGAAGACTTCTCTGCTTTGCCTGTGACCGGCCTTCACCAGGAATAAACTAAGAAAAGGTGTCAAAACACTTCGGTTCAGTTCAGTTCAGTTGCTCAGTCGTGTCTGACTCTGCATCCCCATGGACTACAGCACGCCAGGCTTGCCTGTCCATCACCAATTCCCAGAGCTTGCTCAAATTCATGTCCATTGAGTCGGTGATGTCATCCAACCATCTCATCCTCTGTCATCCCCTTCTCCTCCTACCTTCAATCTTTCCCAGCATCAGGGTCTTTTCCAGTGAGTCGAGTCTTCATGTCAGGTAGCCAAAGTATTGGAGTTTCAGCTTCAGCATCAGTTCTTCCAATGAATATTCAGGACTGATTTCCTTTAGGATTGACTGATTTGATTTTCTTGCAGTCCAAGACTCTTGAGAGTCTTCTCTAAACAGGTCCACATTTGTGTTCAGGGGTAATTGTTGAGGTCATAGTGTATAAAAGAAGTGATCTGGAGACAGGAATCTTGGGGAAAGACATTTACTTAGTATACAACTGTTTGTCTCCCAGAAAAAATGACAGAAATACATGAAAACTTTGTTGCTCATTAGCTGACATTTAATCCAATATATTGTTTCTCTTCTAAAACAGAAAACATAAAAGCTCCTTAGTGGATGTTGTCAGCAGATGGGGCGACCATAACAGAACACCACAGAGGGGGCAGGGGTAGGGCTTAGAGCAGACTCGGATTTTCTCAAAGTTCCTGTTGCACTCCAGTGAGAGCCCGGTTCTTGGCTTGCAGACAGCTGCCTTCCAGCCAAGTGGCACACGGCCTGTCCTTGGTGCATGTGAGGGGGCTGTGCTCTCTTGCTCTTCTCTCCTGTCAGTTCAGTCGCTCAGTCATGTCTGACTCTTTGCGACCCCATGAACTGCAGCACGCCAGGCCTCCTTGTCCATCACCAACTCCCAGAGTTCACTCAAACTCATGTCCATCAAGTCGGTGATGCCATCCAGCCATCTCATCCTTTGTCGTCCCCTTTTCCTCCTGCCCCCAATCCCTCCCAGCATCAGAGTCTTTTCCAATGAGTCAATTCTTCTCATGAAGTGGCCAAAGTACTGGAGTTTCAGCTTTAGCATCATTCCTTCCAAAGAAATCCCAGGGCTGATCTCCTTCAAAATGGACTGGTTGGATCTCCTTACAATCCAAGGGACTCTCAAGAGTCTTCACCACCACCACAGTTCAAAAGCATCAATTCTTCAGTGCTCAGCTTTCTTCACAGTCCAACTCTCACATCCATACATGACTACTGGAAAACCTTGTCTAGATGGACCTTTGTTGGCAAAGTAATGTCTCTGCTTTTGAATATGCTGTCTAGGTTGGTCATAAGTTTCCTTCCAAGGAGTAAGCGTCTTTTAATTTCATGGCTGCAATCACTATCTGCAGTAAGGCCACCAATTCTACAAGGTTAAGGCCTCCCCCTGTGACTTGTCTGAACTCAGTTACCTCCTGAAAGCCCTGTCTCTAGGTGCAGTCACAGTAAGGGTTCTTAACTTGTTTTTCAACACAAGAATTTGGGCAGGACACAATTCATTCTGTAGCAACAAGCAAGTTTTTCTTTCCCTAAACATCATCTCTCCCTTTTATGTCTTTTTGCTGTGTTAATATTTCATGCAATTCTGGATTATAAAATCAGTGGGAAGAATCTGTGTCTAAATGTCTGACCTGCAGACCACCCAGCTTATTAATATCAATCTTTCATTGCCAAGTGATATTTCCTTTATTTTTAACTGGCGGATAATTACTTTACAATATTGTGATGGTTTCTGCCATACATCAACATGAATGAGCATAGATAAATATATGTCCCCTCCCTCTTGAACCTCCCACCCACCTCCCAGCCCTCTAGGTTGTCACAGAGCACTGGCTGCCAAGTGATATTTCCGATGGAAGGTAGTGGAAGTGATGATTGGTATGTTCAGATTATTTATTTACTTTTTTTTTTTTTGGCCTCACAATGAGGCATGTGAGTTCTTAGTTTCCCAACCAGGGATCGAACCCATGCCTCCTACATTATAAGCTCAGGGTCTTAACCACTGGACCACCAGGGAGGCCCTATTTATTTACTTTTAAGTTTCTTTCGGAGAAGGCAATGGCACCCCACTCCAGTACTCTTGCCTGGAAAATCCCATGGATGGAGGAGCCTGGTGGGCTGCTGTCCATGGGGTCGTGAAGAGTCGGACACGACTGAGCGACTTCCCTTTCACTTTTCACTTTTATACACTGGAGAAGGAAATGGCAACCCACTCCAGTAGTCTTGCCTGGAGAATCCCAGGGGCGGGGGAGCCTGATGGGCTGTCGTCTATGGGGTCGCACAGAGTCAGACACGACTGAAGTGACTTAGCAGCAAGTTTCTTTGGATGTGTTCCATTTTTAAAGTCTTTATTGGATTTGTTACAATGTTGTTTCTGTTTTATGTTTTGATTTCTTGGCTGTGAGGCATGTGGGATCTTATTAATAGCTCCCTGACCAGGGTTCAAATTCACATCCCCTGCATTGGAACACAGAATCTTAACCACTGGACTACCAAGGAAGTCCCTGTCCAGATTATTTAAATATTTGAGTATTTTATTCGAGTTTTATTTTATTCAACTTCAGTATTTTACATGTTAGCTGAAAACCACATAAGATTAATTTTTACAAGGTGGCTGTTCAGATTTTCATTTTGTCTCATCAGGTAATCATCCTGTATTTTTTGTAGAAAAGAAAGGATAGGGTGCCCTGTGTGGTTTTAGGGATGAGATACATCTAATGTTCTCATTTAGTTACAGAAAGCTAGAGAGAACTACTGCTTTAAACAGTTGGGTTCTCACAAATGGACTTAAATATAAAAAATAGTATTTGCCATTTTTTTTCCTGTCAGTCTCAGGTCCTTTGATATAACTTGCTCTTGGGAAAAAATATCAGACAAGCATTCAAAACTCGCTATGTGTGATCAGAAGGAAAAAGCTATCTTTTCTGAAATGTGCTGAATTCGGAGTTAATTAGAAAGGAGACATTGTCACATGGTATTCTACACTTATTATATTTAGCTTTTCCAGTGAAATAAGATACCTCCTTCTTCAGCTATCTTGGTATTTTCCATCTTCCGCATACAGGATCACTGTTTCCTTTCATATTCAAGTGAGCAGGCTTCTGCCCTAAGATCCCAGATTTGGGGAGCCCTGTGTGTTCTGTCCCCATCTTCAATCACCAAGGACTGCTGTAGTCCTAGAGGTTTGCTGGTTACCCCGCTTCCAGTTTCCTGTTGCACTGAATGCTTATGCTCCCTAAACCCTGGGCCTCCCACAACAGCCTGTACCCCACCACTTGCCCTAGGCAGGTACCAGTTTCTTCCCTGAAGCATCACTGGCCCAGATTGTGACAGCAGCTCACAGAGTCCCTGCCATACTGCCTGGCAGTCCTGACACTCTCCTGGGTCCCAGTGATCATCACATTGCCAAACCAGTTGTCATCTGGATGGATGGATGAATGGATGGTTGGGTGGATGGATGAATAGATTGATGGATTATTGGATGGATGGATTTTTGGATGGATAGAAGGTGAATTGTTGGACGGATGGATGGATGGGTGGAAGGATGGATTACTGGCTGGATGGACTGTTGGGTGGAAGGATGGATTAGTGGATATGAAGTGTGGCATCACATTGGTGGGGAATCACTGGATGAAAGAGCTGAGCTTAAAGGTCCTGCTGCTGCTATTAGGAAGATGAGTTAAAACTCTATGTTTTTGTATGAACAATTACCAAGATTATTAAGAGATGAAGCAAAGTGTAGGGCAGAATCCAGCAAACCCCTTTCCTGTCCATTTATTTAAAACATATCTGTATAGATGATATGTGTAGACACATAATCATCAATGTTTTGTGGAAGGAGTCAAAAGACAGCGTTCATGATGGGAGTTTAGAGAGCGGGATTAGAATACAAATACAGGAGACCTTGCCTTTTCATTTAGTATTTTTCTGTGAAGTCTGAGTTCTCTAACCATGCTACTCATATTTTTCTTTTAAAACTTTAGAAGGGTTTTTTAGTGCCAAGACTATGGGCTACTTAGAGGATTTTTTCTTTGCAGTACTTGCTTCTAAAAGAATAAACAATTGCTATAAAAATCTTAAATAAAGGCAGTTTTGTTTAGCAAAATTCAAGAAAAGCAGTGCTCATCTTTAGGGACTTCCTTGGAGCACTAAAAGGTCTTGATTCACCAAATAAAGTTTAGATGCTGTTCAGTATTTTCTATTTGATAAGCCAGAAAAACCTTTACTTATGTCCCTAAGATTTTCAGCAACAAAAATCTCAGATAATCAGAGCACTTTGTTTCCCTGCTTTCCTATAACTTGACTATAATTTATAGTGTAACAGATTGACAAATTCTTAGTAGTAAATGCGCAAAGTGTTAACAACTATATATAAAAGTTTTATGTCTGAGTTCGGCTCCGGGTGTTGCCCTGGACTCAGTGGCAGCATAGGTGTCAGTTGAACTCCAGCGCCCTGGGGATCCCTGTGGAAGGAAGACTTTTGAAGCCCTGGAATCTTTGCTTAACCTTGTGTGTGGTATTTAAACTGTAAACCTGGGTCTGTTTTCCTGGGTTTTTCCATTTTTGATGTTTGCTCATTATGTGTTGTCTTCATTCTCACACTGCAGATATCTGGTATCATTCAGGGATTGCTAGAGGCTTAATTCTTCAATGACAAAAGTGGAAAGACAAAAACAACTATTTCTCTGAAAACTGAAGAAAGCCATTTTATGACCAAGAAATGCATTTGATTACCAACACAAAAAAGAACTATGAAATTCTTCATGATGAGCATTTCACTTGTAATTTAATCTTATAATTTGAGATGGAAAGTCTACATTCAAGACTTTTTAAGTAGAGTGATCCTGGCTCAGGAAGCAGCAGGTCCTGATTTTATTTTTGGCATGTGGGATCTTAGTTCCCCAACCAGGGATCGAACCCTCACCCACTGCAGTGGAAGCAGAGTCTTAACTGTTGGACCTCCAGAGAAGTCCCTTATTATTATTATATATATTTTTTCTAGTGTTTCAACAGACCTACACAGTTCACTTACACCAAAGACAAGTAGGGATATATTCTACGGGAAGTTGATCAAGTTTAAGTCTATGAATAGGCAGACTGCTTCATATTACATTTTCAAATGGATGAGGAATTAATGAAGATCTCTCACCATAGCTTCAGAATGGGCGTATTTATAACCCTATCCTGCCAAAAATAATTACTTCCCATTTTTTCCTGCCAACCTTTTCAACGCCTTTCACAGAAAATGGGAAAAGGGAGCTGGTGCAAATAGGGGTGTTTCCCACAAGAAAGGTGGTTTTGGAATCTGAGCAGTTTGTATGCCTTGTCTGTTCTGGAACATTCTGTCTTGGAATGTTCCCTGTTTGTATGTTTATTTACTTCACATCTCATTCATTCTCTAAGCCAGTTGCACAACATTCCTTTCCAAATGCCACAGTTATAAAAGACTGGACTGGCTCCTTAAGGTACACATGGTTGTCTGCTGAGGATCCCCAGTGTGGTTCTGGAGCTGAGCTCATGACCCAGCGAGCCTGATCCTAAGTTCTCTGGGGAAGGAGCAGACCAGTCTGAGCAGCCTCCGGGGTGGGGGTGCTTCTGTTTAGAGCCCTCTTGTTCCTACTTCACCGTGAACCTCCAAGAGTCTCCTCAACCCTCCTGGTCCCCTCCCCAGGGGCTGTGTCATCTTGCCCCCTCCACCCCTCTGCTCCAGGGATAGGAGCCCTTGGCACTGACTCTTTCCTTCTCTGCCCCCAGGGTAGCCTCTAAAAAGAAGGCAGAAAGAGTCCATTTTTAATGTTATTATTGTCTCTCATTTTTAATTTGTATTCAAGTGCAGTTATTTCATTTTTCAGAGTTGTATTATGTGTTCTGAACACATTTTACTATTTGTTTTTCGGCTCATGCATGGAAATGCTTCATGTTTCTCAGGGATGGTTCCAACTAAAACTGGTCTTTGACTTTAGAGTCTCAGAGTTTTTTCAGATGAACTCTGGGCATTCCTAAATTAAGAAAACATGTCTAAATGAAAATAGGTTTAAAAAGAAATTAAAATTAATAACATTAGAAGTAATTTTAAAAAGGTAAATGAGCTACCATTGTCAGAAACCATTGTCAATCACCATAAACATACAAAGCAAAAGGGGTGGGTAGGGGCAGGGCTGACTGTATAGAGGACATAGAGGAGGGAAATTTTATGTTTTGCATATAAATTACAATTAAGAAAGTATGGCTTTCTCAGCCTGGTAATCAAATTGAAGAAATTGGAGAATATGAATCAGGGTATCCTTTAGAAAAAACGGTATCCGTGTACAATCTGGATCAAATTTCATATACATTTGTCTTTTGTGGCTAAGTGTAATACCATTATGGACACAAATCTTGGATTAAATGCAGCCACGAAATTAAGAGATGCTTGTTCCTTGGAAGGAAACCTAGGATAAACCTAGACAGTGTATTAAAAAGCAGAGACCACTCTGCCAACAAAGGGGGTGAAACCAGTCAATCCTAAAGGAAATCAACCCTGAATATTCATTGGAAGGACTAATGCTGAAGCTGAAGCTCCAATACTTTGGCTACCTGATGCAAAGAGCTGATTCACTGGAAAAGACCCTGATGCTGGGAAAGACTGAGGTCATGAGGAGAAAGGGGCAACAGGATGAGACGTTTGGATAGCATCATCACTCAGTGGACTTGAGTTTGAGCAAACTCCACAAGACAGTGAAGGACAGAAAGGCTTGGCTTGCTGCAGTCCATGGGGTCGAAGAGTTGGACACAACTGAGCAACTGAACAACAATAGAATCATAACATTTGGTGAGAGGAAAGAAAATTTTGCTTCTTTCCAGTCTTCAATTTTTTTTTTTATTGCCTGGCTGTGACTTCAAATAAAATGATGAACAGATATGGTTATGGATAGAAGGTTTCTTTATTTCTCACCTCAGAGGAGACACTAAATATTTCACAATAAAGTGTGATGTCTAATGCAGACTGTTTGTAGTGACTGTTTAAGTTTCTGTCTATTTCAAAACTGCTAAGTTTTTTTTTTTTTTTAAATCATGAATAGGTATTGACTTTTATGATTTCTTGCTGTCTTTTGAGATGACCATATGAGAGATCTCCTTTATTCTGTTAGTATACTGAATTACCCAGATTTGAGTTCTCATGTTGAATCTTGTGATTTTGTGTCTTTAATTTAATTCAGGGGTTTTGATTATTTATCTATGAGGGAGAATGGACTTTCATCCTGATTTTTCAAAATATCCATGTCAGATTTTTATGTTAAGTTTATGCTTTCTTCATAAAACACAATAGGAATAGTCGTTTTCTTTTCTGGAAGTATTATCGTTCATATTATTTCTGTTTTAAAGTTCAGTAGAATTCAGTAGTGAAGGCACCCAGATCTGGGGTTTCCTTCGAGGGGAAGTTTCAAATAACAGATTCATCAGCTCCCAGAACCAGTCAAACTCTTCTGTTTTTGTATCAGTTTTGATTGGTTGTGCTTTTCTACGAATTTCCCCCTTCCATCTATTTCCAAAGGTCTTGGCAAACGTAGCAGTAATATTCTCCTGTTACCCTTTTCCTGTCTGCAGGGATGTGCCCTGCTGTTGTTCACACCTTCGGGAGAGAACAGTGAGCTGGTTCTGGGAGAGACTGGGGGCTGATGGAGTCACTGCCAGGGCAGGAGTACTGCTAGGACCATACTGACCACAGCCCCCACCTCACCCCCGGTCAGGCTTCCCCCATGGCCACTCCCTGGAAAAACTCAGCAGGAAGCCTTTTAACAAGACAGAAACAGAGTTCCCAAAGACCCCACTCCAACATGAGGGGTCTGGAACTGAGACATCACAGCTCCCACCTTGGGCTTCTCAGTGTCCTCAGCACCCCACCCCACTGGAGAAGAATCCATCTCCCCACTCTTCTTGTTCCTGGGGTGAGCTGAAAGTGTTTGGGCCCAGGCTCTTATCAAAATATCCCTTCTTCTGTTTCGAGAATCCTTTTGAACAACTGTGTTATAATTTACATTATCACTGTCCATTAGGGTTTTAAAATAAATACTACAAAATGTGCTCTGGCTATTACTCACTTCACTGTCTTCCCCTCCCATGGATCCTTGTTTGATTGCGTTCTTCGGTGTGAGTGGCTGGAGTGTTTTCACAGCGGCCCCCTCAGAAGGCCCACTCCCCACCCTGCACATCCTATAATCAATTCCTTTGTGCTGATATGATACTTTGCCTGGTAGAGAATTCTTCGGAAAGAGTCCCATCTTTTCTCTAGTCAGTAACTGTGATTCCATTATCTACTAGTTTCCAAGACTGAAAGCAAGAAATGTGATGATAAGCTGATTATTTCCAGAAAGAACTTGTTGTTTTTGTGTGGTTTCATGCTTGTTATGATTTTTGTCTCTTCTTGAAATTCAGAAAATCTGCCATCACGTATCTAAAGTCTGCCTTTTCAGAACACTATCAAGCAGAAAACCCGAATTGCTTCTTCTTTGATGTTGTTTGTTTGCTGCTTCTGTCATTTTTTTCCTCCCCAAACTTGTGAATTACTTAAAATGTAAATTATTTACTTATTGTGCCTCCTGCTTCTACCCTTCATAACTTGTTATTTCATTTGTGATTTTCAATTCGTTAACTTTTTGTTCTGTATTATGTGACACGGCTTTCATTTGAGCTTCCTAAAATAGTAATTTGGTTTTCTGTAGGGAATATTCTCTTTAATGGTGCCTCTACTGAAGTTTTAAATGAAAAAAATCAAGCATTATTCTGTTCTAGAAGCAGTTTGTTGTGCTCTAATAATATCTCCTTATGTGTTCTCATTATGTTTCCATTATATGGACTATTTGTTTCCCCCATTAGTTCTGCCCTGTGGTAGCCATCTGTTCTAGAATTCAGCTTTCTCCTGCCTTCAAACACTGTGCATCTTAGGAGTTTTCTTTGCTTGATCATTTTTTTTTATTTGTATATCCATTTATTACTTATTTTATTTTTGGCTGTGATCTTGCTCCACTACCTGAGCTTCAGCAGCATCTCAAGCAGACATTCGAATGGCTACAGACCTCAGAGCCAGGTGAAAGGACTGGTACCTTGGGACTCCTCCATCTACAGGTGTCAGTTGAGGTGCTCTGGAGCTGCTTTTAGCTGCAAGTGATATAAAAACGAATTCACAAAAGCTGAAACAGCAAAAGTAGTTACTGTCTTAAATGATAAACCCAGAGGTGGACTGCTCTAGAGTTGGCTGGGCTGGTAGCCTGGCATAGTTTTCAAAATATGTGCAAGGAGTTGCCAGTGACAACCTTGTATTTTTAAAGCCCCGCCCCCCAACTATGTAGTCATTTCCAATCCCAACCAGTCCTCACTTAACAATCACCCTTGCTTCCTGCCACCTCTGATCCTAATTCTTGACCACTTATGTAACCTTGTCTTTTTCTGCCTTTGTAAAGCCTCCTTCATTTTGTCATCTGGGGGAACACAATTCAGGTTTTTCTTGGATCTGTGTCTCCAGGCCTGCAGTGCCAAAAAATCTCCAACAAACACCTCTTTACTTCCAGTAGGTCTCCATTCTGGGAATTTTTGGTTAACATAGGTAACGATACCTCGTCGAGTTCCTTTCCTATGAAACAAGGCTCATTCTTCAGCATCCTGTTTTCCCTGAGAGAATGGGTTTAGAATTTTCTCAGTTTCAAGTGAGGGTAATCTACTCTCAGGAAGGTACAGCAGAAGGAGGGGATTTTACTTGTTTCAGTAACTAGCTAGCCCCAGGAGTCTGACCCTCAACTCCAGATCTCGGGATTTAGACAGCAGCATGGGGACTGCTCCTCCATCTCTTAGGCCTCCTCTGAATTGGCTTGCACCTGAGATAGGTGACTCCCTAGCGAAGGCAAACCTGGCTGGGCATACATCACCCATCAGCTTGTTCACTAGGAGGAAAGAGACCTGTGTGAACCCCTGAGAGGACACTGCTTGGACTCCTCACTGGTCACTGAGCCGCGTGCAAGCAGGAAAAGAGGGCCTCCGAGAAATGGGGAAGGACAGATACAGAAAAGAGGGCAGAAGCAAGCAAATAAACAGCAACTTATTGGCCACTAATAAGACCTTATGTGTTTGTAACCTTTAATAAGCCTTGATGGTTTTCCTGAGTAAAAGACCCTGGGTGATTGTAGGATGCATATCTCTTGAAAAGAGTCCAAGAGGAGGCTTCTGGGCCAAATGGCTACAACACTTGGAAGATGCTGCCTCACTGAGCCCACCTCTCCACTCCCTTTCACCACCCATAGAAGGCTCTGTTGCCACTTAATATATTCTTTCCTGAGGGACAAAGTCCTATCACATGATTTAACAGGCTGGATCTTAGTTACACGTGAGCACATACAAGGGGTTTCATTAAAAGCATGAAACTATCCAGATTGCTTTTCCTGCCATCTATGCACTGACATAGCATCTGCCTACCCACCCATCCCAACTACTCTATTCACGTATGGTGCTCCATCCACTTCTTTCCATTGGAAAAAGCAGAGAAACTGCTCATACATGGCGATTGCATGCTTTATTGTTGCTTTTCATCCCCAAGAGTCTCTACCTGCTTTTCTTTTTAAGTTGTGTTGGTTTCTGCTGTACAATAATGTGAATCAGTCATAAGTATGTATATCTCCCCTTCATCATGAGCCTCCATCCCACCCTTCCATCTCACACCTGTAGGTGATCACAGAGCACTGAGCTGAGCTCCCTGCGCTATACAGTAGCTTCCCGCCAGGTATCTACCATATTCATGGTTGTGTATATATGTCAGTGCATTGAAATATATATATATTACTTACCTGCTTTTTGCACTAGGTTGAAGTCATAAATTTAAAACCTTCTTCTATTTCTGTAAGAACTTCTGCTGAATGAAGAGGAGAATCTAGTAGATAATAGAGATGATTAGAGCTCCTTAGCAGGCATTTGCTACCAAGGAGATATATAAAGCAATTAATTTCTTAGAAGCATCTAAAGAGCAGTACATACTAGGCATTTCTTTGTTCAATGGACTTGAAATCTCAGCTAGCTCAGTTTTTGCCTCAAATAAAAAATTTTTGGGGGGTCAAGTAATAAAAATACTAAGGTCATTAACATAAAGTGTTTGCACATGTTTTTCTTTTTTAACCACTTGTTCTTATTCCTCCACTGGCTGAACAAAAAGTCATAAATATCATACTCACTTGAATTTTATGAATTTACTTACAACTTGAATGTGTGCCAACTGCTGAGGCATGATGTCACAATGAAGTTAAAATTCACTGAAAGTATATTTTTCATATATCTCCCAGTCAAGAAAATCAACACTGAATTTCACTTTTTAAAAGAAAATTAATAGCACCTTGGTAATTTTTTCCAGACTCTTCCTGATTTCAGTGTACATGTGCTTCACTGCAGTAAACCTTTTCTACATACCATTTTGACAACCCTCAAATACCATTGGTCCTCCATAGCCACAGGTTCTGCATCTGTGGGTTTAAACAATTGCAGATCAAAAATATGAGAAAAAAGAAAAATCCATAAAGTGCCAAAAAATCAAAACTTAAATTTGCTGAGTGCTGGCAGCTTTTTATATAGCAGTTAAATTGTACTTATAACTATTTGCCTAGCATTTATATCATATAGATATTAAAATGATCTAGAGGTATTTGCTGACGGGTATGGGTTATATGGAGATTCTATGCTATTTTGTATAAGAGCCTTGAGCATCTAAGTATTTTCATATCTGAGGGGGTTCTAGCACCAGATGCCAGAAACCAAGGGGAGGACTGTTAAACATAAAACCCCTGAAGGAAACACAGGCCCTGTGCTAGGTGTTTGGCAAACCTCTCACTCTTAGTCCCCTGAAGCCTGGACTAGTAGTCTCATTTTGTTGATTTCGGAACAGAAGGGAGTGTCAGCAGTTTACCCTCTAATCTAGATCCATCTGACTCCCAAATCTTTATTTTTTAAGGTCCTGGTATCCTGTTCTCTGTGTCCTCAGCATATGGTTGAGAGCAGTCTCTGGAGGCAGGCTGCCTGCCTTAGTTCAGATCCACAGCTTCAGCTTCCTTGCTACAGTTAACATTCTTCTCTGTGCCTCAGTTTCTTCATCTGTGTGAAAAGGTCATAAAAGCATAGGGCTCGCAGGGCTGTTGTGGAGATTAAATGAGGTAATACCTAGACTACTCAGAAGGTTTGATCCAAGGTTACTTTTGTGGTGATCATTAGCTGCTGCTCTTTATATTTGTTATTACTGCCATCCTCATCACAACAGTGTCAGTGTCAGTTCCAGTGTCAGCCTGAGGTGGAATGTGGCCTGGGAGACATCTCTCTGCAGTGCTTAAAACATCACCCTAATCCTATTAATTTACGTCTATTTTCCAGACCCTGTGTAGAGAGGTGTTTTAAGACTTAAAACTGGTATTTTCACCCATTTTGAGTATGACAATCTGCTATCTGGGTAATTGGTGATGGACACTGCTGATTTTCATAGTCACAGGGGTTGCTAGACCTGTGGGTTTACTAGGTAACTGACGTGACTACCTGAGCAAGACAAACACTAAAAAATACCCCAGCCCAGCTGTTGACAATGGCCTTCCTCTTATTTCCCATTTCTGTCATCTTTTGGTAGATTTTTAAAAATTCGAGATACAACTGATCTTTCTGAAGGGACCTTTTGCAGGATTCTCAACTGTAGGAGGTTTCTTTGCACTTGAGTTTAAATTTTAATTTGCAAGTAAACTGAAGCAGATGGATTGTCCCATTGTGAAAGAAAAAAATGAGTGCCTTGATGATACATTTGTTTTTCTTAGCAGGCTTCTGCCATTAAGATCGATGCTTGGGGATATACTGTTAGATCTTGTGTGGAACGGAAAGTTATTAGTCATAGTTTACCAGATTTTAGCATACTTTCATCACAACACAGAATATCATTTTACATTTAGTATTGCTTTTCCAGTGCCATTATCAGATTGCATTTTCACAGTAAATTACAACAAAATTTTTGCTACCAACATTTAATGAAATTTTAATAAGGTTGTGTTTTGATGTTATTATTCAAATAATGTGTTGTGAATTGCTTTCCTTTGAATATATTTGCATTAAAGAGGAACTCAACTTGATTTGGTTCTTTGAACAGTTTACCCACTTTCTGGTAGCTTTAAGAAGACAAAGAGGGAAATTAAGTTTCGCCTTTGCAAGTCAGTAAACAGAAAAGGAACCCATTTGCTAGGATCTGTGGATGTGATGGCAGCAGATTACAGACGGTTTGAGTTAATGTGAGCTCAAGGCCCATCTTTCCATGAGCACGTGCTTCCGAGAGATAAAACTCCCCGGACCAAGCAAAAACCCTCCACTTATCATGCTTTCTCGAGTGACTGTGCCATAGCTGTTGATTACACAGAATATCAAGGCTGAAAGGTGAAGAGACAGAGAGAGCCCTGTATGCGAGACGAGGCTGTGTTTACCATTGTTTCTAAACAGACTCGGGCTTTAGAGAAAGTAACTGGTGGAAAATGGTGAGAAGGGGCTGGCGAAGGCAAACTAGTAGTCCTTGGGGTCTTTTAATTCTCTTTACGTCCAGTTTTGTGTGGAAAGAAATTGCTCTTACTTCCTTTCCACGCTCTTCGCCGTATTTTTCTCCCATATTCATCCTGGGAGTTTTCTTCACCTACCAACAGTCCTGATTTCAGAGCTCTCGACTCTCAAGTTTCTACAGCCCTGGCCTGGGTACGATCCTGAGCCAAGCCGCACACTCGCTCAGGAGCTCTGCTTCCTGTTCGCCATATGCAGGGTTTGGTAATAAGGACGACACTTAATCATAATAAAACCCGCAAGGCTGCAAGCAGTACCGGATTCTTACCGCCGCCGTCCGAGGCCGCTGGCCAGACGGAAGCGACTCCTAGACGCGACGCGGCCTCGATGACGCAACGCGCAGCCTCCGTGATGCAAGCGCGCAGCTTCTGTGACACAACCGCTTCTCCTCCGGGCCCTCCCACAGCCACCACAGCCACGGACTAACGGCTAACGACCTTCAGTCCCTGCCACCGCTGCCGGTTACGGGGAGTCCGCGCGGTCAGGGGACCGCCGCCGCGACATGTCGCAAAAGCCGAAGAGCCGGGGCCGCCCCAGTTCCCAAGTCGAGCGGGAGCCGGGTGGCGGCGGCGAGGAGGCCCCAAGCACGTCTCGCGGGCCGGGCGGCGCCGCGTCGCAGCGGCGGGCCCAGGCCTCCCCCGCGCCGGGGCCGCGCTCGCATAAGCAGCTGGAGCTGAAGGTGGCGGAGCTGGTGCAGTTCTTGTTGATCAAGGACCAGAGGAAGATCCCTATCCGCCGCACCGACATCCTGCGGCACGTGGTCGGCGACTACAAGGATGTGCTCCCAGAGCTGCTGCGGCGGGCGGCCGAGCGCCTGGAGTACGTGTTCGGGTACCGGCTGGTGGAGCTGGAGCCGCGCAGCAATACCTACATTCTGGTCAACACGCTGGAACCGGTGGAAGAGGATGCGGAGGTGCGCGGCGACCAGGGCACGCCCACCACTGGGCTACTCATGATCGTGCTGGGGCTCATCTTCATGAAAGGCAATACCATCAAGGAGACCGAGGTCTGGGACTTCCTGCGGCGCCTCGGGGTACACCCCAACAAGAAGCACCTCATCTTCGGGGACCCCAAGAAGCTCATCACCGAGGACTTCGTGCGGCAGCGATACCTGGATTACCGGCGCATCCCGCACACGGACCCCGTGGACTACGAGCTCCAGTGGGGCCCGCGCACCAACCTGGAGACCAGCAAGATGAAGGTGCTCAAGTTTGTGGCTAAAGTCCACAACCAGGACCCCAAGGACTGGCCGGCGCAGTACTGCGAGGCTTTGGCGGACGAGGAGGCCAGGGCCAGACCCCAGCCCTCGGGCCCGAGTCCAGCCACTGCCCCTGCCCCAACCTCTCCTCCTGTCTCTTGAAATCTGAGACACACCCCAGGGCCCGCTCCCTCCCCGGGGAAGGGCTGGAAGTGGGAGGACGCATCTAGCTTGTTTAAATGCGTGGTAGTTCCAGGCGTGTTTGCAAACTTTTATTCTTGTGATGTTGTAAGTCGTTTTGATTCTAAAATTTCATTTAGAGGGTGACTTGTTTTGATTTGCTTCAGTGTCTGTGTTTTTTGATGTAAAGATCTTGTTAGCTTTATAAAGCGAATTGGAAAACTTCCTACCCGGATCTGGAACTGCCAAGGAAATATAAGCGAACTGGCCCTTGTCCGGCCTTTGAACTGCCCCACTCTGTAAAGGAAAAGTCTTTATAAATTGAAAACGAAAATGTAATTGCCTGTATCCCCTATTACCTTAACGCAGCTATTTTAAAAATCTGTTTTCTATGCATATAAGCATTTTGAGTCATTCTAAGCAATGTGTGTATTGTAGTTTTTCCAAATAATTTTTTACATTGATAATTACTATACTGTGTGGCTGACCATTTTGTTCAATTTTTTTTGCTACTATAGTTATAATAAATACTGTATTTTTGAAGCTATTTAGCATTGTGCATTTATTTTAACCCTAAGTCATGAGAAATAAATTTCATGACTGAAAACCAGCATCGTAAGGAAAAAAACAATTTTTGCTACATAGCATTGAGGTAAATAGTGTTTTGTTGAAGTTCCTTTACTTTTATATGTGTGACATACGGGATCATGATGTAAAATACATTTCTTTGGGTCATGGAAAAGTTGATAAAAGTGATTCAGTTCAGTCGCTCAGTCGTGTCCGACTCTGCGACCCCATGAATCGCAGCACGCCAGGCCTCCCTGTCCATCACCAACTCCCGGAGTTCACTCAGACTCACGTCCATCGAGTCAGTGATGCCATCCAGCCATCAAATCTGTCGTCCCCTTCTCCTGCCCCCAATCCTTCCCAGCATCAGAGTCTTTTCCAATGAATCAACTCTTCACATGAGGTGGCCAAAGTACTGATGTTTCAGCTTTAGCATCATTCCTTAACCATGCCTATTTGGGAATCAGACTACCTGGGTTCAGAGTCTGCCTAAGTTACAAATTTAAGGAGATTAAGTTGTACACAGACCTTTCTCACCTATAAAATGGGTTGATTCTGCCTCTTACTGTGTATGGTAGTGTGATAATTAGGTATGGAAGTTTGTGTAAAGTTATGGGCACAAATTTGTTTAAATTTGGCTCTTTTTCCTTGGTTTAGCACTGTTAAAATTGTTTCTTTTTAACTTTTTCTTTCATTCTCTTGTAAATCATGACTGTTTAGTCCGACTCTACTGTGTGGTTTATGGAAAAATAGCTCACAAAGGAGCCCACATAAACAGAGCAGAAAGTAAGATCCACCCAGGCTTGGAGGGGGTGTCTGCAGTGTAGTGAACAGGATATGGGGTTTTGAGTTGTCTGACATTTCAGGACAGTACAGAACCTACCTGCCAATGTGGGAGGCCCTGAGTTGGGAAAATCCCCTGGAGAGGGGACTGGCAATCCACTCTAGTATTCTTGCCTGGGAAATCTGAATTCTAGCCTGGTGGGCTAGTCAATGAAGTAGCAAAGAGTCTGACAGGGCTCATCAACTAAACAGCAGCAGCCTGAGTGAACCTGAAAGTGAAAGTGCACATCGCTCAGTTGTGTCCGCCTGTTTGCGGCACCAAGGACTAGACAGTCCTTGGAATTCTCCAGGCCAAAATACTGGAGTGGGTAGCCTTTCCCTTCTCCAGGGGATCTTCCCAACCCAGGGATTGAACCCAGGTCTCCCACGTGGCTTTTGGATTCTTTACCAGCTGAGCCACAAGGGAAGCCCAGGAATACTGGAGTGGGTAGCCTATCCCTTCTCCAGGGGAATCTTCCCAACCAGGAATCGAACTGGAATCTCCTGCATTCCAGGTGGATTCTTTACCAGCTGAGCTATCAGGGAAGCCCCAAGTGAACCTGAGGCAAAATCCATTTGACCTGCTTTGGTCATATAACAGGAGAAAGTATTTCTGCTGTGTTAGGACACCGAGATTCTGGAGTTATTTGTAACCTGTCCTATCCTGAATGATTCAGAAGTTGAGGAAGCTAATACTAGGGATGTTGGAAAGAAGTGTGGTATAATGGAAAACATTTGGTAAAAGCCCTTTTTGTAGTGACTTGAGCAGACTGTGCACCTAATGAACCCAATGACTCTGAAGTTAAGAAACAGTACATTGGTAGCAGAAGTGCTGGGTGCTGTGGCTGCATTTAGGAAAACAAACAGGAAAGAGATGAACTCAGAAAATATTTGACTGGTTTGTATCCAGGAATGAACAGAATACAGAAGTATGTTGATATGTAACTACATCTGAACTTCAGTTGGTAAATAAAACAGAAGGCTAATTAAATCACATTCTCAGGCAAAAATCAAATCTGTGTTATAGTTGTGACTCTCATTGTTAAAACATCTGAATGGATTCGAGTGGTTTAGGATAAAGGTTAGGTAGGAGTTGGATGCCCAACAAAGATTTTTAAAAGAATAATATGAGAGAAGAAGAGTTGAAGTGTGGCCTGTCCACCAAAAGCATGAAGGTCAGAGGGGCACAGTCAAATCAGTGAGAGAAGGACAGAGAGGAGCACAAAGGGAGTAAATATGCTTACAGCAAACCTAAGGTGTGTGTTTAGAAAAGAAGTACAGGTGTACCTAGTGGCACATGGCACCAAATTGAATCAAATTGTTTTTTTTCTCCCATTTTATAATTTTTATTGGGGTAAGTTGATTTACGGTGTTGGGGGAGGAGAGGGATAAATTGGAAGACTGAAATCAAATTGTTTTTGAAGAGTTGATCTGTCAAAGAAAAGTTTGCCTGAACTTTCAGAGTCTATGACTGCTTAAAGCCTAAATAACCCTTAGGTCTTCACTTTTTATGAGCCAATACCTATAGGAGGTACTGCAAAGTATAGAATCCCAGAGTTGGAATCAAGATACAAAGCACCCCAAATGTCATGACCTTACCTAAGTTTAAAAAAAGAAAAACAGGAAATTCCCTGGTGGTCCAGTGGTTAAGACTCTGAGCTTTCACTGCCAAAGGGCCTCGGGTTCAACCCCTAGTTGGAAAACTAAGATCACACAAGCTGTGAAGCATGTCTGGGGGGAAAAAAAAAAAAAAACTTTAGGAGAAAGGAGGAAGTAGAATGGATGAGGGATGAGGTAGAATAAAAGCTAGACTTATTTAAAACTCATGGATTTGACTTTAAGATTCTTTTATATAATTGCAAGCAATATAAACTTAGAAAACCATCCCTAACAAAAATTATACAATAACCTAGCTTCCCAGTTGGTAGCATAACCATAAAGGAACCCTGGTGACTCTAGGACACTATAATTTGGCTACATATCCTTATAGAATATTCTCTTAAGGATAAAAGGGAACAGAAAAACCTTTGTTTTCAATAATCATGTTTTTGGTGGTAGTATTAGCATTGTTACTTTGAGACTTGTGGGTATTATGAGATTAAATCAGATGGTTAATTATAATGAGAAGTAAGTTTTGGGGCATGGTTGAAAGGAAGTGGAGATATAAGGTTGATGTGATTAAATAAAAACCCTGTAGTGTGAATATGAATCCAAGATTGCAGTATGAACACATGATATGTTATACCTAACAACTGAAAATGCTTAAAACAGTGACCACCCAAGCAGCAGGAGCACCTTTAGCATGAAAATTGTGTTATCTAAATGTTGTTCAGTTGATAAGTTGTGTCCAGCTCTGTGACCTCATAGACTGCAGCACATCAGTCTTCCCTGTCCTCCACTGTCTCCCAGAGTTGGCTCAAATACATGTCCATTGAGTTGGTGTTGCTATCTAACCATCTCATCCTCTGCCAACTCCTCCTCCTCCCCTCAATCTTTCCCAGCATCAGAGTCTTTTCCAATGAGTCCGCTCTTCTCATTAGGTGGCCAAAGTATTGGAGTTTCAGCTTCAGCATCAGTCCTTCCAATGAATATTCAGGGTTGATTTCCTTTAGGATTGACTGGTTTGATTTCCTTGCTGTCCAAGGGACTCTCAAGAGTCTTTACCTGCACTGCAGTTTGAAAGCATCTATTCTTCAGCGCCATTCTCTTTGAAAAGAATCAGGGCTTACTGGTGAAATGTCTGATTTCAGAACTAGGGCAAGAAATGTGTATGATGCCCTGGAACATGATAGCTTTCAAAGTAAATTAGTATTGTGTCAACTTGAATTGAGTCTCTCTTGCTAACGACTCCAGTGACTGAAACATATCCAATGTGTTTAAAGTTTATCCTTCATAATGATTCAAATAAACACACACACTCCAAACAAACAATACCTTTGAAGAAAGCTAGGGACCCAACTAATTTTTTTAAATTGTGTGAAAAAGATTGTATTTGACTCATTCTTTAATGAAGGAACCAGTAAGATGTCACTACCGGTCTAAAAGAGAATTCACAGAATGTACACACATAGGCAATCAAGAATGCAGAAATAAATTTACAAAAGATGTAAAAGTGGTCAGCATCCATGGAGGGATAATCATTGCATTCCACCAGACAAAATTCAGTTATATTTCTATTGTCAAAAATCATTGCATTAGCATGAAAATTCTACATCTTACTGAGTTGTAAAATAAAGACAGCAAACACAGGCAACTCAGAAAGGTGCACTAGACAGGATCCAGTATTTTTTCCTCCCATTTCAAAGTATTTTACAAGTTTTCATGATACTCTCCCCCTTCTTGATCATATTTTTTCAAGTTTCGTTTCATTAGATTTAAGTGTGGCAAGAGTATTAACTAACCGCATAGGCTTGAGTTTATTTTGCAAATCTGGCAACATATCAGCTAATTATTTTGAAATCTGGAAGATAAATGTAAAGAATCTAACATGTATCATTTCCCTATATGAACCTATACTTTAAGGCAAACAGTTAATGAAGAAGAGTCTCCTATATCTTGATTTCCACGAATAAAGAGAGTAGAAATGATGGCTTTAGACTAGCACTATTTTGGAAACCCTAATAAATGAATGGACCTAAGCAATCCTGAAACATGGCTGCTAAGGAATGGTGGGACAGATGTAGAGGACAGACTGTGGACACAATGGGTGAAGGAGAACTTGGGATGAATCAAAAGAGCAGCACTGATATATATACTGCTGCTGCTGCTGCTGCTGCTAAGTCGCTTCAGACGTGTCCGCTCTATGCAACCCCATAGATGGCAGCCCACCAGGCTCCCCCGTCCCTGGGATTCTCCAGGCAAGAACACTGGAGTGGGTTGCCATTTTTCTCCAATGCATGAAAGTGAAAAGTGAAAGTGAAGTCGCTCAGTCGTGTCCGACTCTTAGCGACCCCATGGGCTGCAGCCTACCAGGCTCCTCCATCCGTGGGATTTTCCAGGCAAGAGTACTGGAGTGGGGTGCCGTTGCTTCGGGTTACACTACTGAAGATATATATACTACCATGTGTAAAATAGATGGCTAATGGGAAATTGCTGTATAACGCAGGGAACCCAACCTAGTGCTCTGTGATGATCTAGAGGGGTGGGATTAGGGGGGAAGGAGGTTCAAGGGGGGGAATATGTGTATACTTATGGCTGATTCACACTGTTGTACAGCCAATTACAACACAATTACAAACCAACACAACATTGTAAAGCAATTACCCTCCAATTAAAAATAAAGTTTTTTAAATGGCTGCTAAGATCACAGAGAGATATTATTTACCTTCTGTCAGTCTGAATTTGATCAGCCTCTGGATCTATCAATGAAATTACAAAGTTTACAAAAGATGGAGAAACATTAAGTGATAGGAGACAAAGTGTAGCCTATAGAAAACTATAGGATTAGTGAACAGATTTCAAGGAAGAAAAAGCCCATAGTGGAAGGAAAAGCACATTGATTTAAAAATATCTAAACTTTAGAGCCACCAGTTTCAGTGTGGAACTCCTTTGTATCTTGTGTAACCCGATTCAAACAAAATATGAAGAAAGGTTGAAACAACTGTGAACTGTAAATATATTAATGCATTATTATCATAGACATGATGGCAGCATTTTATGTTTTCAAAAAGTTTTATTATCTTAGAAATATTTAAGGATGAAGTCATGTGCTAATATTTGCTACAAATAATTTGGAGGAGAGAGAGTATAAATGATAAAACTGACAGTGACTGGATTAATCACCCCTGATGCTGGATGATGGGTATGTGGGTAGGGTTCATTTACTATTTTCTTTGGTTTTGCATGTGTATAAAATTTTCCATAATAAAAATTGAAAGACATAGACTTTCTAATAAATACACTTCTGTCATTTGATTTTCTTTAGTAATTTATATATCACTTGTTATTTTTGAGAGTATATATCAATAACACTATGTTGAGACTATGGAATGTATAGTATTTTCAAGTGTAGCTTCTAAAATATTTATATATTTCAAATAAAATCATGGTTGCTGGCTATGGCTTTTCAGACACTACCTTTTCTATTTGATTTAAGGTAATATGATTTAAATTTTTTTAACAAATAATGCTTTCCTTGGAAACATAGAAATGTTATTCGTGTGATTATTTGATGGTCTGAAAGTTTTTTGAAAGCCAAATAATTTTTCCTCTGATCTCTCCCAGTAAATGATAAATTTCTTATCTGGTTTGTTTCCAGATAACCTTTTTCATGCTGCTCTCGGCAGTGTGTGTGATGCTGAATTTGGCTGGTTCAATACTTTCCTGTCAGAACGCTCAGCTCGTCAACTCCCTGGAAGGCTGTCAGTTGGTGAGTAATGAAACGCAAGCCATTTGATAAAGGTCATGGACTTTGATTTTCCATGAAAGGGATTTCAAAAATAATTTTACTGTATCCTTGGGTTTATTCTGATGTTTTAGCATTCTCTAAGGAATTCATTTCTTAAAAATTCTCCCAAATCAATATTGGTTCTACTAGTAAATCAGTTACTATTAGTGTAGCACTGTTTTAGATGTCTAGAGTTTTGCCAAGAAAATGCAGTGGTCATAGCAAACACCCTCTTCCAACAACACAAGAGAATACTCTACACATGGATGTCACCAGATGGTCAACACTGAAATCAGATTGATTATATTCTTTGCAGCAAAAGAAGGAGAAGCTCTATACAGTCAGCAAAAACAAGACCACGGGCTGACTGTGGCTCAGATAATGAACTCCTTATTGCCAAATTCAGACTTAAATTGAAGAAGGTGGGGAAAACCACTAGACCATTCAGGTATGACCAAATCAAATCCCTCATGATTATACAGTGGGAGTGAGAAATAGATTTAAGGGACTAGAGCTGATAGATAGAGTGCCTGATGAACTATGGAATAAGGTTCGTGACATTGTACAGGAGACAGGGATCAAGACCATTCCTATGGAAAAGAAATGCAAAAAAGCAAAATGGCTGTCTGAGTAGGCCTTACAAATAGCTGTGAAAAGAAGAGAAGTGAAAAGCAAAGGAGAAAAGGAAAGATATACCCATTTGAATGCAGAGTTCCAAATAATAGGAAGGACAGATAAGAAAGCCTTTCTCAGCGATCAGTGCAGAGAAATAGAGGAAAACAATAGAATGGGGAAAACTAGAGATCTCTTCAAGAAAATCAGAGATACCAAGGGAACCTTTCATGCAAGGATGGGCTCAATAAAGAACAGAAATGGTATGGACCTAAGAGAAGCAGAAGATATTAAGAAGAGGTGGCAAGAATACACAGAACTGTACAAAAAAGATCTTCACAACCCAGATAATCATGATGGTGTGATCACTCACCTAGAGCCAGCATCCTGGAATGTGAAGTCAAGTGGGCCTTGGGAAGCATCACTACAAACAAAGTTAGTGGAGGTGATAGAATTCCAGTTGAGCTATTTCAAATTCTAAAAGATGATGCTGTGAAAGTGCTGCATTCAATATGCCAGCAAATTTGGAAAACTCAGCAGTGGCCACAGAACTGGAAAAGGTCAGTTTTCATTCCAATTCCGAAGAAAGGCAATGCCAAAGAATGCTCAAACTACCGCACAATTGCACTCATCTCACACGCTAGTAAAGTAATGCTCAAAATTCTCCAAGCCAGGCTTCAGCACTGCGTGAACCGTGAACTTCCAGATGATCAAGCTGGATTTAGAAAAGGCGGAGGAACCAGAAATCAAAGTGCCAACATCTGCTGAATCATCGAAAAAGTTCCAGAAAAACATCTATTTCTGCTTTATTGACTATGCCAAAGCCTTTGACTGTGTGGATCACAATAAACTGTGGAAAATTCTTTAAGAGATGGGAATACCAGACCACCTGACCTACCTCTTGAGAAACCTGTACACAGGTCAGGAAGCAGCAGTTAAAACTGGGCATGGAACAACAGACTGGTTCCAAATAGGAAAAGGAGTACGTCAAGGCTGTATATTGTCACCCTGCTTATTTAACTTCTATGCAGAGTACATCATGAGAAACACTGGGCTGGAAGAAGCACAAGCTGGAATCAAGATTGCCGGGAGAAATATCATTAACCTCAGATATGGGCTTCTTTGGTGGCTCAGACGGTAAAGCGTCTGTCTGCAATGCAGGAGACCCCGGTTCGATCCCTGGGTCGGGAGGATCCCCTGGAGAAGGCAATGGCAATCCACTCCAGCCCTCTTGCCTGGAAAATCCCATGGACGGAGGAGCCTGATAGGCTACACTCCATGGGGTCACAAAGAGTCTGACACAACTGAGCGACTTCACTTCACATGCAGATGACACCACTCTTATGGCAGAAAGTGAGGAAGAACTAAAGAGGCTCTTGATGAAAGTGAACGGGGAAAGTGAAAAAGTTGGCTTAAAGCTCAACATTCAGAAAACTAAAATCATGGCACCCGGTCCCATCACTTCATGAGAAATAGATGGGAAAACAGTGGCAACAGTGGCTGACTTTATTTTGGGGGGCTCCAAAATCACTGCAGATGGTGATTGCAGCCATGAAGTTAAAAGACACTTACTCCTTGGAAGGAAAGTTATGACCAACCTACACAGCATATTAAAAAGGAGAGACATTACTTTGCCAACAAAAGTCCGTCTAGTTAAGGCTATGGTTTTTCTAGTAGTGATATATGGATGTGAGAGTTGGACTATAAAGAAAGCTGAGTGCAGAAGAATTGATGCATTTGAACTGTGGTGTTGGAGAAGACTCTTAAGAGTCCCTTGGACTGCAAGGAGGTCCAACCAGTCCATCCTAAAGGAGATCAGTCCTGGGTGTTCTTTGGAAGGACTGATGCTGAAGCTGAAACTCCAGTACTTTGGCCACCTGATGCGAAGACCTGACTCGTTTAAAAAGACTCTGATGCTGGGAAATATTGAGGACGGGAGGAGAAGGGGATGACCGAGGATGAGTTGGTTGGATGGCATCACTGACTCAATGGACATGAGTTGGTGATGGACAGATAGGCCTGGCGTGCTGCAGTTTATGGGGTCACAAAGAGTTGGACTGACTGAGTGACTGAACTGAAGTAGTGATTATATTCTAACATTTGTTGCATTGATTTTTCCCTGCACTAAAGTTTTGAAAATCAATTTTGTAAGTCTGTTCTAAGTGCCGACATAACATATAAGCTTGATAATGAGTGCATCCAAACAATTTAGTTCTCATTTTCCAATTTAAAAAGAGAATTATCTTTTCAATCCTGGAAAATTATAGATTGTGTGCTGTAGATGGTGTGCTGTGGACTGAATTTTCATTTGTTGAATTAAACCATTATATTTTACCACAACTTGGCTTCTGATTTGATTATATTGAAACATGCATGTGGTATGCAGTGTGTGGCTGGGGAGGAGCTCGTGTGTCCTGTGACATTCAGTGCAAGTGCCAAGTGACGCCTGATGTGACCCTGGCGGCTGAATATGGGCCATTGGCATCTGTTTCTTTAACTTAGAGCTATGCCTCTTATTTTCTTGGGCTCTGAAATCACTGCAGATTATGACTGCAGCCATGAAATTAAGAGATGTTTGCTCCTTGGAAGAAAAGCTATGACAAACCTAGACAGCATATTAAGAAGCAGAGACATCACTTTGCTGACAAAGGTCAGTGTAGTCAAAGCTATGGTTTTTCCAGTAGTCATGTATGGATGTAAGAGTTGGACCATAAAGAAGGCTGAGCCCAAAGAATTAACGCTTTCGAATTGTGGTCCTTGAGAAGACTCTTGAGAGTCCCAACCAGTCATCCTAAAGGAAATCAACCCCAAATATTCATTGGAAAGACTGATGCTGAAGCTGAAGCTCCAATACTTTGGCCACCTGATATGAAGAGCTGACTCATTGGAAATGATCCTAATACTGGGAAAAAGTTAGGGCAAGAGGAGAAGGGGTGGCAGAGGATGAGATGATTGGATGGCATCACTAACTCCATGGAAGTGAGTTTGAGCAAACTCCAGGAGATAGTGAAACTAACCTGGCATGCTGCAGTCAGTCCATGAGGTCGCAGAGTCAGACACGACTGAATGACTGAACAATACAATGCCCTCACAGCTACTCATCCACTGGCCATCATTTCTGAGAGGTCAGGGGCTGTGCTGAACTGCTGCTGGCGTTTTTATAAACAGTGTCCAGGGTTTTTAGTTGTTCTCAGAATAGGGAAAGGCACATCTCCATCATCTTCTTGGAAGCCAAAATGCGATTGATTTTTGTATATTTCATATGTTGAAATTTTTTGTTGACTCTAAGTTTTCCCAAAATTATCTTTTAGTTTCCAGGTGGACAGCCGTATAAGCTAGGAAAATAAAGGTGCTTTCCCTTTGTTACCAATATTATAGAGCATATTTTTTCCTAACTTTTTACATTGATTGATATGGATTTAAATCAGTATTTAGTACCTTGTGATGCAATAGAGCTTTTTATTTTTTTAACTGAAGAAAAATTGCCTTACAATGTTGTGTTGGTTTCTGCCATATAGCAGGACAAATCAGCCGTAATTATACATGTATCACCTCCCTCTGGAACCTTCTTCTCCTCCCCCATCCCACCCTTCTAGGTAGACCTTTTTTTATTCTTCCAGTTTTATTGAGATATAATTTACATACAACACTGTATCCAGGTGTACAGAATAGCAATTAAAAAAATTTTTTTTATTGGAAATCTAGCTATGGGGTCACACAGAGTCTGACATGACTGAAGCGACTTAGCAGCAGCAGCAGCAGTTGATTTACAATGTTGTGTTAATTTCTGCTGTACAGCAAAGTGCATCAGCTATACGTATAAATATATTGACTTTTTTAGCTTCTTTCCCCATACAGCATCATGATTTGAGTTACATCATAAGATGATTATCATAGTAAGTTTTGTGAACATCCATCATCTCACATAGATACACAAATTTTTAAATAGAAAAACACTTTTCATGGTGGATAACAAATGAGTAAGTTGAAGCCTATGGACACAGAGACTTAGCAAGAATGGAATTTAAAAATCATCCATAGCTAATCCTCTTATTTTAGAAATGGATGAAAAGTGAAAGTCTGTATCAATCAGATAGTTTATTAAACCAGAATCCCACAAGTCCTTACTTTTACATCCTACCTGTTGGATATGAAAAAAATATCTTCTCAAAGCCATGTTAAAATGGATACAGAAACTTGTTTTTGATATAATACACAATGAACACCTATAGAAATGTCACCTAAAAATGCTTTTATTTCCAGAATAGAAATGGAAGAGGTAGGATTCATATAAATTTTTTAAATTTTTCAATTGAAAATTTTTTTATTTTTACTGATACATTTATGAATTCATATGAAGTTATTAGAAATAATAGAAATCCTGTCATTGTGTGTTGTTCTTAGCCCTATCCAACTCTTTGTGATCTCATCGACTGTAACCTGCCAGGCTCTTCTGTCCATGGGATTTCCCAGGCAAGAATACTGGAATGGGTTGCCATTCCCTTCTTCATGGAATCTTCCTAACCCAGGGATCATCAAACCGTCATGTCTCAGATCTCCTGCATTGACAGGCAGATTCTTTACCACTGAGCCACCTAGGAAGCCCAGAGATCTGCTGTACATTTTTTCAAATGTCTTCCAATGATAACGTATCACATCTACAATAATTAACATTGATGCAATCAGATTTCCCCATCTTTACTTATTCATTTGTCTGGATGGGTGTGAGAGTGTGTCTATTGTTTTATGTGATTTTGTCACTCATGTAGGTTCATGTATCCACCACCACAGTCAAGACACAGAACTGTTTCAACACTGTGAGGATCCCTCATGCTGATCTTTTTATAACCACATTCATTTCTCTTTTGCCCACTCTTAACTCCTGGAGACCCCAAATCTGTTCACTATTAAAAAAAAAAAAAAAAAACTCATTTCCAAAAAGTTGTATAAATGAAAACATACATATGCAACCATCTGGAACTGGCTCTTTTTATTCAGCATGATTCCATGGAGGTTCATCCAAGGTGGTGGTGTGTATATCAGTGGTCCGTTCCTTTTCATTGTTGGGTAGCACTGCATGGTATGTAGGATGACAGCATGTTTAACTAATTACCTGCACTACCTTGGTTTTGTCTGTTATGTATCAGGCTGGTGTGAACATTCATGTATGTATTTTTGTGTGAACATAAGTTTTCATTTCTCTGGGTTGAATATCCAACAACACAATTTCCATATTATAACTGTATGTTTAATTTTTTAAGAGACTTTTCCAGCCACACTTCCATACATTTTACATCTTTATCAGCAATGTATGAGTGATTCAGTTTCTACACATCTTCATTAGCATTTGGCATTGACAGTATATATATATAGATATATACATATATATTTTTAGTCATTCTCAGAGATATGTGGTGATATGGTTTCATTTTGCATTTTCCTGATGCAAATGATGTTAAACCTCTTTTCATGTGTTTCATTGCCATCCGTATATACACTTCGGAGAAATAAATATGCAGCAGCATATCTGAAAAAGGACTAGTATCTAGAGTATATGAAGAAATCTCAACTCTGAACAAAGAAGTCACCTAGAAAATGAGCAACACACGAACATTTTTCTTCTTTCTGGAAGAAATTGTTTAGAATTGGTATTGATTCTTCTTTAAGCATTTGATAGAATTTTCTAGTGAGACCATCTAGGCTTGGAGATTTCTTTGCGGGGAGATTTAAAATTATAAAAATAACTTCCTTAATAATATAAGGCTATTCAAATTGTCTGTTCCCTGTTCTGAGTTGTGATAGTTTGTGATTTTTAATAAGTTGATTCATCTTATTTAAATTGTCAAATTTGTATGTGTAGAGTTCATATTATTCCCTTACCATAATTTTAATGTCAGTAGAGTCCAGTCCAAGGCTTCCCAGGTGGGCTCTTGGTAAAGAATTCACCTGCCAATGCAGGAGACACAGGAGTCGTAGGTTCTATCCTTGGGTTGGGAAGATCCCCTGAAGAGGGGCATGGCAACCCACTCCTATATTCTTGCCTAGAGAATCCCATGGACACAGAAGCCTGGCAGGCTCCAGTCCATGGGGTCGCAAAGAGTCAGACATGACTGAGTGACTAACATTCATACAATGATATAAAGACCAGGGGACCATCTGTTCCATGACTCTTTGAAAAGATTCATCAGTCAAATTGTTTGGGGTTGCTGATACTTTAGTTATTTAGCAGATCTTGCATTTTTTCTTATTTGTGATCTCTTTGGGCTTTGAATCAATTTTAAAGCCATGAGTATAAATAGGAAATTTGGTGGTTCAACAATAAAGAATCTGCCTACGTGCAGGAACCACAGGAGACGCAGGTTCGATCCCTGGGTCAGGAACATCCCCTGGAGTAGGATATGGCAACCCACTCCAGTATTCTTTCCTGGAGAATCCCATGGACTTAGGAACCTGGTGGGCTACAATAGTTCTTAGTATTCTTCCATAAATATTGTCTAATATTTTTTAAAGTGTATATTTCTCTATAAGAAAAGTTTTATCTATTATATCAATGGTAACAATGATAATAAATTCTAGGGCCACTTACATCCTACAGGTCCCTTATGAGTGTAGATGTGGGGAGAACATCTCATCTTGATTTTTTTCTTAATTACACGTATGAGTTCATAATTAAGTGGCATTTTAATCAGCTTATAAAGGTAGATGTCTCCCCCCCTTTTTTTTCTATTGTGGTAAAATATACATAACATGTACCGTTTTAACTATTTGTAACCATAAAATTCAGCAGCATTAAGTACATTCACACTGTTGTGCAGCTGTCACCACCATCCATTTCCGTAGCTTTTTCATCTTCACAAACAGAAACTGTCCCACTAAACACTAACTACTCCTCTCTGCTCTCCCCCAGCCCCTGGAAAACACCATCTACATTCTACCTCTGAGATTTTTGATACCTCTAGGGACATCACAGGAGTGAAATCATACAATATATGTGTTTTTGTGTCTGGCTGATTTCATATAGCTTAATGTTTTCAAGATCTCTGTTTCCTTTAATTGGTAAGTTTAGCCTATTTATGTCTATACTTATGAACGATGTTTGGTCTCAATCCTGTTCACCTATATTTCATGTGGTGTGTTGACATTTTTACGGGGTGCCTCAGAACTGAAGAACACATTCTTCATTTTTTATACCTCGCTTTAACTTGGCCTGGGTCCCCTGATGTAGGAAAAATAAACATGACCCTTATCACTGCGTTGTGATATTGGTCTCTTATCAACTGAGAACAATCTTTCCAGGGTTAATGTTACCTCATTCCAGGACGTATTCAACACTTCTCCCCTTTCCATCTTCTACTTTTCCGTCCCTGGTGGCATCTGGGTCTGGGGGCCCAGACTGAGCATCACAGCAGTGGAAGTGGGAAGTGGACGGGATGGCACTTACTCTGTGCTGGCCCCTGGCCCACCCCGCTGTGAGCCTGGGCTGACACTCGCTGCTGAGGTCTGAGATCCTCCCCAGGACCTCCCCTCCAGATCCAGCTGGTTAGTGTTCTCCAATGGCGACCCACTCAAGTATTCTTGCCTGGAAAATCCCATGGGTGGAGGAGCCTGGTAGGCCTGCAGTCCATGGGGTCGCTAAGAGTCAGACACGACTGAGTGACTTCACTTTCACTCTTCACTTTCACACATTGGAGAAGGACATGGCAACCCACTCCATTGTTCTTGCCTGGAGAATCCCAGGGACGGAGGAGCCTGGTGGGCTGCCGTCTATGGGGCTGCACAGAGTCGGACATGACTGAAGCAACTTAGCAGCAGCAGCAGCTCTTCTAGGGACCACTTGAGGCACAAATGAATCCTAGAGCCTCTCGCACTCTGCATGTCCCTTACAAGTGTAGGCATGGGGATAGCATCTCAGACTCTCTCACCTGAATGTGCCCTTCATCCCTTTCACCCCCGGCAGTGGACCCAGCTCAACTCCAGGCAACTTAAAGACCAGGCTTCGGACACAGGACACCTGTCCCCAGATGCTCACAGACACTTTGGATTCCTGCAGCCGGGTATCCTTATCTCAGCCTGGTGAGGACGCTGGGCCTCTGCACAGGGACTAGACTGAGTTCTGAGCATCCAGTCTGCTTCCTGCCTGCTCAGAGCACCACCCTCTCTTATTTTCTGGAAACCCTTGTTCTTAGGCCAATCCCTTGTCATCCTCCCTTCTAGCAGTCCTCCAGGCTCCCAGGACTCCTCCTCCTCCTGGGGTCCAGAATGAGGTTATGACAGAAACTCAACGTTTACTGAATGCTGGGACAAGCAAGGTCTTGATAGCAGACTCAACATTCTGTGTGTGACAGCCCAATTCATTTAGCTGAAGTCATCTAATTAACAGTTTCATTATTCAGTTATGGTTTTTTATTTTTTCTTCTTTAATTTTTTTTTAACATCAGAAACATTTTGTATTGTGGTATAGCCAATTAACAATGTTGTGATAGTTTCGGGTGGACAGCAAAGGGACTCAGCCATACACATACATGTATCCATTCTCCCCCAAACCCCTCGCCCCTCCCATCCAGGCTGGCACATAACACTGAGTAGAATTCCATGTGCTATACAGTAGGTCTTTGTGGTTATCCATTTTAAATATAGCAGTGTGTAAAAAGTTTTTTGTTATTTTTGCATGCTCAGTCTCTCAAGTTGTGTCCAAATCTTTTGCAACCCTATGGACTGCAGCCTGCCAGGCTCCTCTGTCCATGGAATTCTCCAGTCAAGAATACTGCAGTGGGTTGCCATCCCTCCAAGGGATCTTCCCAGCCCAGGGATCGAACCCATGTCTCTGCATTGGCAGGTGGATTCTTTACTACTGAGCCACCTAGGAAGCCTCTACCATTTTATTTCTCATTACTAGGTTTATCAGGACCACAGCTTGAGATCCTCAATGGTCCATTTTGGAGGAGGGCCTTGATTCTATGATTATTTTATTCTTTCCAGAGCCTGTTAGAATTTTTTCATGATGCTTCTAGCCGCATTTATTATCAGCACTCTAATCTCAAAATTGAAAGCACCCGGTAACCAAGCCAACACTAATTATGAAGCCACAGACCTCAGAGGAGCTCCACCGTAACCAGGGCAACCCTGATTCAGCTTCATCATGATGAATAGTAAATGAGGAGAGGATGCGGCCTTCGGCTGGGGTTGTTGGAAATGCCCGGCTTTAAAGATGAATTCAGAAAACTTAGCTGAAAGTACACGGGTCTACTCAGGGTCTCCTCAGTCACAGCCTCCTTCCAGGTTTCCATTGTTGCCGAGAGCTATAGATTTTATTCTACTAATCATGGGTCAAGAAGAGTCTCAGCCTCTCTTGGCTTCACAGGAAATTTGGTATTGGACTGTTCTTTGCAATTTGTCATGATGACACAGAATTGTCCCCTCTAGAGTAACACAGTTTTCTTTTAGCTCATCTGCACGTGAATTTGTTATTATCATCAGCAAACAGATGTCATGGCTAACACAGCAGTTTGAAAGTCAAGTCCAAATCCCAAAGATCCCCAGCAAAGAAGAAATTCTCGGCAAAATAAGAACTGATATGTTTAAAGTAAGCCAACAGTTGTTGTTGAGTCACTGAGTTGTTTCTGATTCAAATTGTGACCCCATGGTCTATAGCCCGCTAGGGTCCTCTGTCCATGGGATTTCCCAGGCAAGAATACTGAGGCAGATTGCCACTTCCTTCTCCAGGTGATCTTCCTGACCCAGGGATTAAACACATCTCCTGCACTGGCAGGTGGATTCTTTACCACTGAGCCACCAGGAAAGCCCAGCCGACAGTGGTTCCATGTAAATACTCACCTGTCCTGTGTCCATTTCCTCTTACATTCGTTGGATGATATATTTTCACAGAAACACAGAAGCAGAGTCCCATGTCTGAAACGTCCTGGGTGCTGTGACAAGTCAAACGAGTCCTGACTCTGTATCCTCTGTGTGGCTCACATTATAGGCAGAGAGGTGGGTGACAGAGGAGCAAACAGAAGAGACAGGTAACAGGAAGGGCTACAAGAAATGGAGCAGTCTGGTGTGTGGAGGTAGCCCAGTCTTCTCTGAGCAGGTGATGGGGGGCTGGGGCCTGAGTGATGCTGGGGAGCAGGGGTGGGGGCTTCTGGGGTGGAAGGAGCAGAGACCAGGTCTAAGGGTAACCAGAGTTTGAGAGTAGGAAGCCCAGGAGCATGCAATGCACGGAGATGGCCATCTCGCCCTGGCTCTGTGCCTCCAGTCTCCGTGGACTTGGAAGGACTCTGACTCAGGGATTTCTTCCCGCTGGACTTGACACCTGCCTGGCACTGTCTTCTCATGGTTCTGTTCATGTGACTTCGTGGCTGGGACACTTTGGCACCTTTTCACATCCCTCCAGTCTCCAGCCACCACTGGATCATGTTGCCTCATTCCTATACCTAGATCTGAGTGAAAGCCATGGGCAAGATTGATTCACTCCCCTGCCTCCCAGGACTGCTCATGGAAATGCAGCAGACTTGCTGCATTTCCTGGAAGCTTAACTGTGTCTGTCCTGACAATGGGGACCCTGATCCATCACCCAGCACTCCTCAGGAGACCCCTAAGTATCAGCACAAAGTAAGCTGCTTCTCCTGTGTGGACCCTTCTGTCTTCTGAGCTGGCGTTGCATGTGTGTCAGGGCACAGGGCAGGGAGGAAGCTGGGAGGGGCAGGCATCAGCTGTGATGAACCTCTCTTGCATCCTCCCCAGTGTGTCAGCCACACCATCTCCAGAGCATGTGCCCTTGGATGGAGGGGGCTGACCTGGCAGGGAGCTGAGGTCCATGTGCCCCAGGGCTGGCCTCCCAGGTGACCCTTCTGTCCCCACCCCTCACCCTGGCCCCAGGGGCACCTGCTGCAGCCAGGCCAGCTCAGCCAGTGTTGGAGTTAGCAGACCTCTAATATCTGCTAGAATTGATGCTTTCAAACTGTTGTGCTGGAGAAGACTTTTGAGAGTCCCTTGGACAGCAAGGAGATAAAACCAGTCAATCCTAAAGGAAATCAACCCTGAATATTCACTGGAAGGACTGATGCTGAATTGAAACTCCAATACTGTGGAAGAGTGAAGAGCTGATGTGATCCAATACTGATGTGAAGAGCCGACTCATTGGAAAAGACCCTGATGCTGGGAAAGAGTGAGGGCAGGAGGAGAAGAGAGTGACAGAGGATGAGATAGTTGGATGGCATCACTAACTCAATGGACATGAGTTTGAGCAAAGTCTGGAGATGGTGAAGGACAGGGAAGCCTGCTGTGCTGCGGCCAATGGGATCGCAAAGAGTTGGACACGACTGAGCCACAGAACAAGAATGACACCAATATCTGCTAGAAACGTGCTCTCTAGAAGGAACAACAGTGCTTGAAACTGACCGATTCTTGGGGGTGTTAGTGACTCACCTGACAGGAGCACCAGTCACTCTGGTGACCGCATCCCCCAGAGCCCATGAGATGCCCACTGTCAAAGCAGAGAGCTCGCCAAGATCAAGGACATGGGTACCAAGGTTCCAGGTGAGGAGTCTGGCTATAGCAGATGGAGAGCAGAGGGGAGGGCCCCTCACCTCACAGAAAGGAGAAAACACATCCCCCACCCCCAGCAACTGAGGACGAAGCCAAAGCAAGCTCACTCCTGCCCAGGACCCAGGAGCCTTGGGAGCCCTGGGAAACTTCAAGCAAAGCCAGAAACTGAAATTGTTATGTGCCATTCCCCAATTTCACCCTCACACTAGGTGAGTTTCCTCTCCCCCTTGCCCCCACCTCAAGATTAAAATGAAATTTGGAAACATCAGTGTCCAGGTGCCCTGCTCATGTCCTCCCATCTTGGTTCTTATCTGCCCCCCACAGATATTTTATCTCTACCCCATCTCTTGTGTGTTCACACTACTGAAACAATGAGCAGAAGTCGTTCCTTAAGGACTCACCCGGGCTCTGCTGCTGAGGGAGACTTCCAGTTTCACCCGGAGAAGCACGGCGGGGCTCTGAGCAGGACTTTTTCCGTAATTCTGAAGGTCACCACTGAAGGTCACGTACCCTTATGTTGGACTAGAGACCAGAAAACAATGAAAATGCTCTTCTTGATGGATGGTTCATTACGCTCAAAGAATGAACCAACACAAGCTGACAGGCATTTGTGTCTGGAAGCACAGCGATCCTGGGGTGGGGGGCTGAGCCTGGGGGAGCCCCACCTCCCTGTGGTCACCCTCACAGCTGGGGCCCAGGAGGGAAAGCAGCCCCTCCTCTCCTCCTCCCTCTTTCTGCCGGTGGCTCTTGGGAGCATTTGGTGTGGATGATGTGATGGATGTTATTTTAGAAATAAGAAGGGAGGTAGGGGGAGGGAGAACAGGAATGCAGGCAACCTGGGTCCCTGGTCCCCTCCCATGTGGTGGTGACAAGCAGGAAAAGACTGACAGACTGAGAAGCCATGCAGGAGAGAGGCCGTTTCATTTTTGTTTTGCTTTTTTTAATATAATTTATTTATTTTGGTTGTGTTGGGCCTTCGTTGCTGTGCGGGCTTTCTCTAGTTTCTGCGAATGATGGCTATTCTCTAGTTGTGGTGCACAAGCTTCTCATTGCTGCAGTTTCTCTTGTTGCAGAGCACAGGCTCGGTAGTTGTGGTGCATGGGCTTAGTTGCTCCATGGCATGTGGGATCGTCCCAGACCAGGGATTGAACTTAGCACTGAGCCACCAGCCAAGCCCCTGTTTCATTTTCTAAACCACTACTTCCCAAGTTAATTTGGCCCCAGAACCTCATTTTAGTTCTTTATGATGTTTCTGTTATTCCAACATCCTCACTTGGGTCTCTGTGGAACAGAAATGCTAAATGTGCCTTGTGTTCCTGTTAACCGTGTTCCGCCCTCTCTCTGCTTCTGCAGGCCAAGTCAGGCTCTGCATTGATTACAATGCTAACTAATGACTTCTCAGAGTCTGGCCCCCAAAACACACTTCTGCATTGTTAACAAAAGGCAGGGAGGAGATGGAGTCCCCGCCCCCGCGGTCCAGCTGGCTCCAGGCCTCTCCTGTGGTGGGAACATCTCAAGACCAGCAGCCTCGTTTCCCTGATCAGCAGGGAGGCTGCTGCGAACATTCATAATTTATCAACTTCTGCCGCCCTTGAAAGTGTCATTTGAACAAAAAGATCTTGTAAAGACTCCTAGGATGGCAGAAATTGTTGCCATGTCCTATGGGGACAACTGGCTCCCTGACAGGAAGGTTACAATGACCGCTTCAGATTCTTCACTTGTAGATTAGTGCTCTCTCTCCTTCTGTCTCTGTTCTCTCTGTCTGTCTCTTTGTCTCTTTTTCTCTGCTTCTGTCTCTCTCTCTCTCCCCCTTCTGTATCTCCCTGTCTGTCTCTTTGTCTCTGTCGCTGTCTGTCTCTGTCTCCCTGTCTCTGTCACTCTCTGTCTCTCTGTTTCTGTCTCTGCCTGTCTCTCTCGCAGTGGCACTCATGTGATGAAAAATGTAACGTCTGTGCCCTCTGTTAGATTTATTATTCCACAAATAATTTGAGCATCTGTTGCAGAGACAACAGCTAAATTAGCAAACAGATAGACTGTGATGACATCAAGACCAAAATAAAGGTGAAATGTCTGATGATCTGAATAAAAAGCAGGTCCTAGTTTTCCCCGAAAGGTCAGGGAAGGTTTAAAAGCTTAATTGTATGATTTTTATAATAAAATTTCTATCTTCTGGAATTAAATATTGTTTGCCTTAGATGCTTTATACACACACACAATTTTAAAAAACACACAAAACCTTAGCTCCTCAACAGACTGGGTTTTAAGGAAATTTTGTTAGTGGATGTTCCCCATGGACCCTGTGATGCATGTTCTAAAGTGCAATGAGAACCAGAGAACAGAGCAGCGCTTTGCTGTCATCAGCAGCACGCCTGTGTTCCAGTGCACTTAATTATGTGCAAAGTGGGATTCAGAAACATTGGTCCACCATCACTGTCAAGCTTCCTTGACAGAGAAAAGCAGCATCGTGAAAGCAATATGAGGACAAAAAATCTGTCAGTTTAAAGATGAAAATTTAAATTTTAATGAATTGGGAAGAACTGAAGGACTGATGCTGAAGCTGAAGCTCAAGTATTTTGGCCATCTGGTGCAAAGAGCCGAGTCATTGGAAAAGACCTTGACGCTGGGAAAAATTGAGGGCAGGCGGAGAAGGAGACGATAGAGGATGAGGTGGTTGGACACCAGTTTGAGCAAACTTCTGTAGAAAGTGAAGGACAGGGAAGCCTGGCATGCTGCAGTCAATGGAGTCGCAAAGAGTCGGATATGACTTAGCAACTGACAACGACAACAGAAGAACAAGCCTAGTGGGAACTTTCAGGGTTCTAGCCTGTTTGAAGCCACAGGTGCTGGAGGAAAACTGGTCAAACCCAGCCTTGAGGACCCCCACCCCGCTCAGTGTCAGGCTGGGCATGGCTGGAGCATCACACACACGGGCCCCTGGGCCCTCCCTTTCCACTGGGCCCTTTCTCCTCCCTGTCAGGCTGACAGGCCATTAATTAGAGGGGTTGGGGGCCAGGCTGGCTTTTCAGTGCTGCAAAGAGATTCATGCAAAATCACCACAAAGCTCTGTCACGTGGGTCCCAGTGACCCGAGCATGGAGGGACATTCTGAGATAAATCTGCCAGCCCCCGCACACCAAGATGCCGAGGTCACGGACCTCATCAGAAGGCTTCCAGAATTTGTCTCAGAATTAATCACAGCCTCAGTGAAGTAACGGAAGGATGAGATTAATGTCAGCGTCCATCCCCTGAGGTTGATAACAGGTCACTCGATGTGCTGAACCATTCTTCTTCCCCACCCCCCCAAACCCAGTCTCTCTCTTCTCCCTCCCCAGAAAGCTGTGTAGCCATTTATGTTAGCAGCCTCAGAGTCAATGCCAAGTTGGGGCCATGGTCATATGCAATCGTTCCTCAAGGCTTTTGAGATGTGTGTACACAGGCTCACTCAGGAGAGCCAGACTTTGTCCCAATGCTAAAAGCTCAAGGACTCAGTGGAGCCCCAGGCGTTGACCTCTGCTTGAGGGTTGTGGCAGGTGCCAGCATCAGGGGGAGCTCAGGGCCAGTATGTTTCCGTGGGAAGGAGAGAGGAAGACACCCGCTTGGTGCCTTCCTCATGGCTTAATTTTAAATGTATTTATTATTTTTTTGGGGGGGGAGAGAAATTTACTGGCTTTTTATTCTTTTTTTTTTAATTTTTATTTTTTAGTTTGTTTTGCTTTACAATACTGTATTCGTTTTGCTATACATTGACATGAATCAGCCACGAGTGTACATGAACTCCTAATCCCGACCCCCACCTCCCCCTCCCGCCCCACACCTTCTCTCTGGATTATCCCCGTGCATCAGTCCCAAGCATATTTATTTTTGGTAGCACTAGGTCTTTGTTGCTGCCTAGGCTTTATCTAGTTTCAGCAAACAGAGGCTACTCTCTAGCTGTGGTGCGCAGGCTTCTCACTGCAGTGTCTTCTCTTGTTGGGGAACACAGCTCTAGGGTGTGCATGGGCTTCAGTAGTTGTGGCTTGCAGGCTTAGTTGTCCCAAAGGATGTGGGATTTTAGTTCCCTCACCAGGGATTGAACCTGTGTCCCCTGATTTGCAGGTGGATTCTCAGCCACTGGACCACCAAGGAAGACCCTATGGCTTACTTTTATGCGTTGATTGGACTCTAAGCCAGAGCAGCTTTTGGAAGGATATTTGTCCTGTTTTCTTGGGGGCAGCTTACCTCTGCCCCGATGTGTGCATCATCGTTGCTCAGCCAAGCTGTTCCAACTAGATTTTTCTCTCTAGGTCTTCGAATCTTTACCAGAGTCATCAGTGGGTGAGGGAGACCAGGGACCTCAGTCCAGTTGAGCATCTGAAAGAGATGGCAGCTATTTCAAGCCACCTAGATGTCCTCAGCTGAGCTTTAGTCTGTTAAGACATCTACTTCTCCGATTACCATTCTTTCCCAATTTGGGGGCTTAATTCTTCAATGTTTATTATTCCAAATAGTCTTTAAAACACTTTTGCACATGCACCCCCCTGGGACTCAGCTTGGATTCCAGAGTGGGTGAGTGCTCAGTCGTTTCCAACTCTTTGTGACCCCATGGACTGTAGTCCGCCAGGCTCCTCTGTCCTGAGATTCTAGAGGCAAGAATACTACAATGGGTTGCCATTTCCTTCTCCAGGGGATCTTCCCAACCCAGGGATTGAACCTGCATCTCCTGCATTGGCAGGCAGATTCTTTACCGCTGAACCATCTGTGCATCTCTGGCAAGGGCCAGTATTTCGGAGATGTCCCAGATTTCCACGTGGGAGCCAGCCGGGCCCTCCGTGGATTCAGGCGTATGTGTTAGTCCCAGTTCTGAGTTTTAAAGAAACAACTGGAGCTGTTATCCATCTGAAGGAGTTATTATGGGACCCCCTAAAGCTCAGTCTCCAGGATGACCAGAAATCAGATTTTGGGGCTACAAAGCCAGGAAGGGAGCAGTGTTCCAAATCATACTGAGGAGCTGCTGTTGGGAGTGACCCTGTCATCAGCCCTGGGCTTGTGTCTGACCATGCTGACCATGGGCTCTGGATGCTGCCCCCAGAGCCCAGCTCCTGCCTTCTGGAAGTGGTTCATGTCTGCTACTTACAGAGCCAGGGTGGAGCCAGTTTAGTGCACACCTCAAGCTTCCACTTAGAGTGCCCTGTAGAGGTATCATGTCCTATGGGTGGAGTCTGGGACACCTGCCTGCTCTCAGGCGTGCTGGCCAGGGAAGCCTTTCTGGGAAAAGTGGAAGATTCACAAAAAAATTCTCCAGTCTGGGAGGAGGGCTCCATGGTGTGTATGGGTGCCAGATAGAATGACGCACATCTCCTGTACCTGAGTTTTTGCCACTTAATAGCATTTTATACACAGCTTCACATAGGTCATTAAATTTCCATGTTTAATCTCTTATCTGCCTCTTGAGAAATCTGTATGCAGGTCAGGAAGCAACAGTTAGAACTGGACATGAAACAACAGACTGGTTCCAAATAGGAAAAGGAGTACGTCAAGGCTGTATATTGTCACCCTGCTTATTTAACTTCTATGCAGAGTACATCATGAGAAATGCTGGACTGGAAGAAACACAAGCTGGAATCAAGATTGCCGGGAGAAATATCAGTCACCTCAGATATGCAGATGACACCACCCTTATGGCCGAAAGTGAAGAGGAACTCAAAAGCCTCTTGATGAAAGTGAAAGAGAAGAGTGAAAAAGTTGGTTTAAAGCTCAACATTCAGACGACGAAGATCATGGCATCCGGTCCCATCACTTCATGGGAAATAGATGGGGAAACAGTGTCAGACTTTATTCTTTTGGGCTCCAGAATCACAGCAGAGGTGACTGCAGCCATGAAATTAAAAGACGCTTACTCCTTGGAAGAAAAGTTATGACCAACCTAGATAGCCTATTCAAAAGCAGAAATATTACTTTGCCGACTAAGGTCCGTCTAGTCAAGGATATGGTTTTTCCAGTGGTCATGTATGGATGTGAGAGTTGGACTGTGAAGAGGCTGAGCACTGAAGAATTGATGCTTTTGAACTGTGGTGTTGGAGAAGACTCTTGAGAGTCCCTTGGACTGCAAGGAGATCCAACCAGTCCATTCTGAAGGAGATCAGCCCTGGGATTTCTTTGGAAGGAATGATGCTAAAGCTGAAGCTCNATGAAGAAAGTTGAGTGCCGAAGAATTGATGCTTTTGAACTGTGGTGTTGGAGAAGACTCTTGAGAGTCCCTTGGACTGCAAGGAGATCCAACCAGTCCATTCTGAAGGAGATCAGCCCTGGGATTTCTTTGGAAGGAATGATGCTAAAGCTGAAACTCCAGTCCTTTGACCACCTCATGCAAAGAGTTGACTCATTGGAAAAGACTCCGATGCTGGGAGGGATTGGGGGCAGGAGGAGAAGGAGGCAACAGAGGATGAGATGGCTGGATGGCATCACTGACTCTGGATGTGAGTCTAAGTGAACTCTAGGAGTTGGTGATGGACAGGGAGGCCTGGCATGCTGCGATTCATGGGGTCGCAGAGTCGGACACAACTGAGCAACTGAACTGAACTGAATCTCTTATCTTTTGTTATTGTTACTTTAAATAGAACATTTTTGCCACTTTTATTTTTAACTGGTTGTTAATAGTATCATATTTGAGCTTACTGGGTAGCTCAGCTGGTAAAGAATCTGCCTGCAATGTGGGAACCCCTGGTTCAATTCCTGGTTTGGGAAGATCCCCTCCCCTGGAGAAGGGATGGTCTACCCAGTCCAGCATTCTTGGTCTTCCCTGGTGACTCAGACGGTAAAGAATCCACCTGCAGTGCAGGAGACCTGGGTTTGATCCCTGGATTGGGAAGATCCCCTAGAGGAGGGCATGGCAACCCACTCCAATATTCTTGTCTGGAGAATACCCATGGACAGAGGAGCCTGGTGGGCTACAGGCTATGAGGTCACAGAGAGTCAGACAGGACTGAGCGACTAAGCACAGCACAGTATCATATTTATTATAACCAATGCAACAAATATTCTTTAGTGAAACAAGTAAGGTGTTTGTTAGATGGAAAAAGAGTAGAGTTGTGGATAGACTCATAAGCAGACTCAGAAAGTCATGCCCTCATGGTTGTTTAAATCACTTACATGGGGCATTTCTTCTGGGTTTTCTTTGAACAAATACTCTTAATTCCCATCATTTTTAGTGTAGTCTCTTAGATTGTTTTGAGAATTTGATCACATTTGGAAAGACAGTTCTATCTTCTCCAGTATTTACACAGTTTGCAGTCATTTCTTATCTTTAAATTAGCAAGCGCTCCTAAAACCGTGCAGAATTGTAACCACGGGTGTCATTCCTCTGTGCCATTCCTGATCTTAGTGGAATTGCCTTCATATTTCTCCAGTTAAAATGGTATTTGTGGATTTCCCTGGTGGTCCAGGGGTTAATCCACCTACCAGTGCAGGTGTCACAGGTTCGATCTCTGGTCTGGGAAGATTCCACATGCTGTGGGGCAGCTAAGCCTGTGTATCACAACTACCGAAGGAAGCCTGTGCACAGCAACAAAGGCCCAGTGCAGTCCTTCAAACAATAAATATTTTTAAAATGGTATTTGCTTTTGATATTTGCCGGGTAAAAGCCTTATCAGATTTAAGTCATTTTCTCCTATTCTTGAAACTGACTCAGAGTTTTTACCATGAATGCCTGCTAAATTTGAGGCACTAGTTTTTCGAGATCTATTTATAAGATCGTATGATTTTTCTCCTTTGATTTGTCCCTGGAACAGATTTTCTTGATTGATTTACCGCTATTCCAGAATCCTGTTTCTAAAATGAAACTTGGATATTTTTCAGGATAACCTAGGTTTTGGGAACAAGTAAATACATGATGTTTAACAGAACTAAGTTTTCCTCTCTCCCTTGCGTTGCACGGCCAGCCAGGCCTGGGGCTGTAGCATTTAGAATGTACACACTGACCACTAAGGCTGCTAAGCTTCCAGCTTTTGGACATATTTTTAGGAGGTTCCTTCTGAGCATACAGCCAACCCTAAGGAAAGGGCAGGTGGAGACTGAGAAAGTGCTGAGAACGTTTCAGTACCTGCTTGCCACCATGCCTGAATTCCAAACCCTGGACTCTTTTGTTTTATGAATCTATAAATTCCCTTTGTTGTTTAAGGCATTTCGACTTGGGCTGTATAGTTTGCACTCAAGAGTACTTTTTAGTACAGCAGTGGAATATGATTCCTTTAATACAGTTTGGATTCAAGGAGCCACTGTTTTGCTTAGAATATTCTCATGTTTGAAAGGAGAAGCTGACCTTTTGGTTTGTGGTAGGAGTGGGGAGCTTTTGTTTTTCCTTTTCAGAATTGTGGGTAAGGTTAAAACTAGCTTTATAAGGTAACTGTGGTATTTTCTTCATCTCTTGCTCTGAAATTGTTTTAAAACATAGGAATTATCTTTTCATTAAAGGTCAGAGCAAACCAGCCTCAGAGAAGGCAATGGCACCCCACTCTGGTACTCTTGCCTGGAAAATCCCATGGACGGAGGAGCATGGTGGGCTACAGTCCATGGGGTCGTTAAGAGTCAGACACGACTGAGCGACTTCACTTTCACTTTTCCCTTTCATGCATTGGAGAAGGAAATGGCAACCCACTCCAGTGTTCTTGCCTGGAGAATCCCAGGGATGGGGGAGCCTGGTGGGCTGCCATCTATGGGGTTGCACAGAGTTTGACACGACTGAAGTGAGTTAGCAATAGCAGTAGCAAACTCAGCCTGAAATACCATTTTGGACTTTCTAATCTCTTTTATGGTTATTGATCTTTAGGTTTATTTATGACTAGGTATCATAGCTTGTATTTTGCTAGGAAATTATCTGTGTCCTCTAGATTTGCAAATTTATGGCTGTAGAGCTACCCATATTCTTTTAATCTCTACTATGTGAGTGCATGTGTGGTAGGTCACTTCAGTTGTGTCTGACTCTTTGCAACCCTATGGACTGTGGCCCACCAGGCTCCTCTGTCTATGGGATTCTTGAGGCAAGAATACTAGACTGGGTTGCCATTTCCTCCTCCAGGGGAATCTTCCCAACCCAGGGATCGAACACACATTTCCTGCATTGTCAGGTGGGTTCTTTACCACTGCACCACCTGGGAAACCCTAACTTTATAGCTTAGGTTTCTTAAATTTTATTTTTTTATTAATTGCTTTTGAAAATAGGAATTTTAAATAATTCCTAATGGTATTTCTGGTGGGTTTTGTCTGTTAAAAAAGTCATCTTACTTTATTATGTAAAGAAAATGAGATAGAATGCTTGTCCCGTGTTCCTCATTGTTAGGAACCACACGCCAGGTTCTAACCTTGAGCTCCATCTGTGTTCTCTCGTCCAGATCAAGTTCGACAGTGTGGAGGTATGTGTCTGCTGCGAGACCCAGCACCAAGTGTCCGGCTGCAGCAACCTCGGGGAGACGCTGAAGCTGAACCCGCTGCGTGAGGACTGCAACGCCGTGCGACTGACCTTGAAGGTGACCCAGGCTTCATTCGCTCCCGCCTCCCACCCCATCCCTGAGATTTCTCCTGGGAATGTTCTTTTAACCGTGTTCCTTTCAGTTCTTGGTCCCTGCAGCTGGGCACATGCAACAGGGGACATCTTTCTGGAGAGCATTGTAAACAGTTAGTGAAAGTTGCTCAGTCATGTCCAACTCTGTGCGACCCCATGGATTGTAGCCCATCAGGCTCCTCTGTCTGTGGGATTCTTCAGGCAAGAATACTGGAGTGGGTTGCCACTTCCTTCTCCAGGGAATCTTCCTGACCCAGGGATCAAACCCAAGTCTCCTGCTTTGCAGGCAGATTCTTTACCATCTGAGCCACCAGGGAAGCCCCTTAAACAATTAGAAATTTCCACTTTAGAGGTTTTGTTTTTTGAATTTTCCAGTTTAACCATTTCACTTTCTGCCTCTGACCTCTGTGAAGCACTGCTGAATGGTTGAAAGAGGTCGACACAAATATTGATATGACATGTGTCACTGCTGTTCCAGCGTTTGATTTTATTGAACTCTAGTTGAGTTACAGTGTTGTGTTTAATTTCTGCTGTACAGCCAATTGACTTAGTTATAGGTACATTCTTTTTCATATTCTTTTCCATTATGGTTTATCACAAGATATTGAGTATAGCTCCCCGTGCTATACAATAGGACCTTGTTGTTTATCCATCCTATATATAATAGTTTGCATCTGCTAATCCCAAACTCCCAATCCTTCCCCTTCCCTTTGGCAACCACAAGTCTGTTTTCTATGTCTGTGATCAGTTTCTAGATCACAGATATGTTCCTTTGTGCCATATTTTAGATTCTATGTATAAGTGGTATCATTTGGTATTTGTCTTTCTCTTTCTGACTTACTTAGGGTGATCATCTCTAGTTGCATCCATGTTGCTGCAAATGGCATTATTTCGTTCTTTTTTATGGCTGAGCCAACATTTTTGCTATTATACCATCAGAGAACAGATGGGTACTTATTTTGCCTTTTTAAAGATATTTGGAGCAAGAAATGTTACAGTTTCCCATGGCAGCCTATTCTTATGTACAGCATCTGATTTTTCTTTAATGGCATGGAAAATTGTTTATATCACTTCTTTCTTTTTCTCCCTACAAGTTTTTCCTGCTCCTGAAAATCAAAATTGGCCACTTACACACGCATCTGAACAATGAACCCAATTCTTTTCCTCCTCTCCCTGAAACTAAACTACAAAACTTTTTCTGAAAAATACGGCTACAGTGCAAGGAGCCCCTGATGGGTGGTACTATATCACATGCATGCTAAGTTAGTTCAGTCGTGTCTGACTCGTTGCGACCTCACGGACTGTAGCCCACCAGGCTCCTCTGTCCATGGGATTCTCCAGGTAAGAATACTGGAGTGGGTTGCCATGCCCTCTTCCAGGGGATTTTCTCAACCCAGAAATCGAACCTGAGTCTCTTGGCATCTCCTGCATTGGCAGGCAGGTTCTTTACCACTAACACTACATTATATAATAGGGGCCCTGTAGGATGTGTATGGGGGCCTCAGTGTGTGGGGGTCTGGAGGCTCTGGAGGACCACCTAACACCTGGTGGGCACAGAGGGCAGTGTCACTCTTTGGAACAGGGGCCTGTGGTGGGTCCACTGTAGGAGACATTTCAGATGCCGGAAATGGTTACCAGTCTGTCAAGGGAGCTCTCTGTGAATTCCCATGCTCTGGGAAACTGGCTGGCAAAAAGAGCAGTGGCCACAGAGAGAGATGAGGTGCCTGAGGCCCAATGTGGAAGGGACCTGGCCCCTAGCACCTGCCTGTGTCACAAGGAGAGTGGGCCCCGATTCGTCTTCTAGTCTGATGAGGAATATCTCTGGAGCCCAGAAGATGATGGCAACGCTGCTTCTCTGGTCCCTCAGATTGTTCTTGAGGGTTTGGAGGCTCTGAAACCCCCCTGCTCCCTGGGTCTCTTTGAAGCTTTCCCACCACGTCTAAACCCCAGATCACAGGAAGAATTACACAGACAGAGGAGCCTGATGGGCTACAGTCTATGGGGTCACAAAGAGTCGGATACAACTAATACTCTCACTTTCTTTCACTTCCTAATAATGTCTAGTGACAAAATAAATGATAAAAATATGTTTTGGTAGGTTAATGGTGGTCTTTGCCAAGTCAAACCCAACACAAGATTGTGACATATTTTCTGATCAATATTAACAGAAGTTTTAAGAGGTTGCAAAAATTGGAATCATAACCGATGGAATATGACTCATCATGGCTTGATATTATACCCATCCCAACTTTATTCTTTGCTATATCCCCAGTTATCATTACAGTTATATTATAATGATGTAATTCTAATTGAAAACAGAGGTAAATATCTTTTTTTGTTTGTTTGTTTGCTTCAAGTATCTGGTTTAATTTATGGAGCTTTAGTAAAACAAATTATCCAAAGAAACCTTATCAATGGATAAGGAAATAAAACTTTCTAGGAATCAATCAGTTATTGAGTTTATAAGCTTACTTCTCTTGAAGATTCTTTTCTTTGTCTCTAAGGAAGTTAAAGGAAAAAAAAGAAAAAGGAAACCCAGCAAGACAATTTCCTGAAAACCTAGGGGCCTGAAAAATAGACTTATTGTTTAATCTTGAGTATGTTTTTAACCATGCTGAAGAAATAAAAATGCTCCTGAGAATACGTGAACATTGATATTTTGTGACGGAGTGTGAAGGCCAACAAGTCCAGAATGGTCAGGGTGGGCAGCAAGCTGGACATCAGGGAAGAGCTGATGCTACAGTTCACCCACAGGCAGAACCCCTCCTCCTGGTGGGGAAGGGTGGAGGTCAAGCCTTCGCCTGGATGAATGAGCCCCCTCTCCATCGTTCGGTGTTTCTCCAGTCCTCAGGCTAGGAGAGCCTCCTGCAGTGGAAACACGGAGTCCTAACCCTAGACCACCAGGGGTGTCCTGACAGTGGACATTTCTAAGGTCTAAGGCAATGCTCGTCAAACACAGCTTCAAGATGCACCCCTCTTCCTCCCAGACCACTGCCCTGGACTCTCCCCAAGTGGACACCCTGAAGCCATCGCCAGGGGATGTGCTCTGATGTAGCTGATGAAAGTTGTCTTTCTGTTAGCTGGGGAGGTTGGGGGGTGGAGGCTGCAGGGCTTGAGTGCTGGGCCACATGGGTGGGCCCCTCACATGAGGACCCCCCAGCCTTTGGCACATTCAGATAAGGACCCACAGCAGGTGGTCCCCAGCCCTCTGCCCTCGACTGTGGGATCTTTCGAGGCTCCATGTCAGGGTCTGAGAAGAGGAGGATCATGAAGAGGGCCGGCTGTTTGGTCTGGGGTGGTCCCAGGATGAATAATAATAGACCTGATCTTCACTGTACTCCCCAGACAAAACTAGGGGCTTCAGAGGAGCCCCATTGCCTTGAGTAGGGGACAGAGAGCAGCTTGTGGTTTTGCATACACAACCTGGAGGAGACAGCGCAGCATCCACTCCCTGAGACCAGAGGTTGTGTCTAAAGCACTTGGTTATGTTCAGCACTCTGAATTAGCAACGATATGCTGGGGAGAAGAGGGCATTAAGAGGAAAGTATGCAGGATGGGAAATGTTTCAATAATAATTGAATGATGAAGCCATTTGAAAGAACGTGTAAACCGACAGAAGGAATGTGAAGGTAGAGAATTACTTGTAACAAGGGAGCCAGAAGTAATCCTGGGGCCATGTGTAGATTCTCTTCCTTGATCATGGTGGCTATGCAGGTGTGCACATGTGTCAAAATTCACTGGATTCTGTGTTTAAAGTATGCTCACTCTGTCATTCGTCTGTCATACGTCAGTACCTCAAGCTGTTAAATTCCATGTGACAGATGAGTGGTGGGTGAAGAAAGACATGAAAGCAAGACCAGAAAGATGGAGACAGGCCCGTGCAGGTGTTCAGAGATGCATTTAGGGATCTGACTTCATTCAGAAATCAACACACACTGGTTATAGAAGCTCAAAGAAAGGAGGAGATGACCATGGCTGAACTGAGCATAACCGTCTGGAGGGGTTTACTGTCCCCAGGCCCTTGCAGAGAGGCCCAAGATCAGAGGGGCCACAGGACAGAATCTTGACTGAGGGAGCAGAATTCCTGCCAGAGAGACGACTCAGTGGAGGAGTGATACCTAACAATGGTCTTTTACATTTGACCCCAGTGTGGCTTTTCTGGGGACCATCCTTTGTGACCTGCTTTGCACGGCCTTTTATTTACTTATTTATTTATTATTTTTATTTTTTTGTTGAAATATAGTTGATTTACTTGTGTGTGTTAGTCACTCAGTCGTGTCCAACTCTTTGCAACCCCATAGACTGTCCATGGAATTCTCCAGGCAAGAATACTGGAGTGGATTGCCATTCCCTTCCCCAAGGCATCGTCCGAAACCAGGGATCAAACTGACGTCTCCTGCATTGGCAGGCAGATTCTGTACCACTGAGCCACCAGGGAAGCCTATTATAACAGTGCTAGAATTAGTCATGCAGTCATCAGCCTGGGCTCACATACTGTGTCTTTTCAGTGGGCACACCTGCCAGGATGTAAGGAGGGTCCATCTTCCCTTTTACAGAACATCCCATTTCTCTACAAAGGGGTAACATTCTCATGGCTGGGGGAAGAAGTACCTTTGCTTCAGTCACATCCTTGCCAAGAGTTCTTGCCATAGATTCTTGACTTGTCTTGTATTGTCAATGTATCGGCCATTTGTGTTTCTCATCAGTGAATCACCTGTTTTGTCTGTCTTCCTGTTGGGTTCTCTGTTCTAAACAATGACCTTAGTCATAAAAATTTCATGCACTCTGGGACTTGTCATTCGGTTTTGTTTGGGATGTCATTTCGTTTCATTTGGATGTCATTTTTCAGAGACAAGTTTTCAGTTTCAGTGCAGTCAGATTCATTTCCTGTTGGAAGTGTCCTTTCTATATTGCTTTTAAGAAATATTTTCCTATCCTGAGGTCAGACAAACTTCCTGGATTTTTTCCCCATAATTTTAAAACTTTGCTTTTCATGTTTAGTTCATTTATCCACCTGGGTCTTAGTTATGCATGTGGCGTGAGATATGACCTAGTTCTGTTTTTCACTGATAGATCATCATCAGCTGTTACAGCTCAGGTTAGTGGTCATTTAGTCATGTGGTTATATATTGAGTATCTGTATCTAAAGACATTTATTTCTGGGGTCTCTTTTCTTCTGTGTTGGTGTATGGCTTGACTCATTGTCAATAGCACATTATGTTAAATGCTGTTTCTTTATTAAGCCTGTGTTTGGTAGGATCCGCCCCCCTTTTTTCTTCTCAAAATGATCTTGGCTCTTCTCTGTCCTTTGTGGACTCTCCCCTGGCCCCCCCTCCCCCCTTCCCCATTTCTCTCTCTCTCTTAGACACACGAAGCCATTCATTTGTAACTGCATTGTATTTTTAGGTTAGTTTTCTGAGAATGGTCATTTTTGGTGTATCTTTCCATTTACATATCCTTCTGTCGTGTTTTTTAAGAAAACTGATATAATTTTTGTTAGATACATTCCTAGATGTCATATAGTTTTGTCCCACTACAGGAAAAGTAGAGTTTTTTGAAGAACGTTTTCTGATTTTAAAATGTTTGTATAGAGAAACACATTTACTTCTGTTCATTGGTCGTGCGTCCAGTTACTGATAACTCCATTTACTCTGACAGTTTGCCCATAGATTGCTTGGGGTTTCTATTTAGTGGGTTACCTTATCTGGAAATAATGGCAGTATGCTTCTTCCTTTCCAGTCTTTACATTGCTTATTGATTTTTCTTCATTTTTCCTATCTTCTCGAACTGGCAAGGACTCTTCAGCACAGTATTGAATAGGGCTTGAGCCAGACATCTTGTTTTCTTCCTGATTATTTTACTTTATTTTTATTGAGGTATTTAGTTTATTCACAATGTTGTGTAATGTAAATTACAATGTTGTGTACAATGTAGTTTCAAGTGTACAGCGAAGTGACTCAAATTCTTTCAACCACTATAGGTTATTACAAGATGTTGAGTGTAGTTGCCTGTGCTATACATTAGGTCCTTGTTGTTTATCTATTTTATTCCTTCCTGATTTTAGAGGAAGTGTATTCAATAATTAGGAATAATGTTTATTGAAATTTTCTGGGACTAAATAGTATTTTTCCAGGTTTAGGGAATCCCATTTTATTACTGTTTTGCTTAGAATTTGCCATTAAAGAGTCTTAAACTTTAGCAAAAATGCTACATCTATTGAGATGTGGGTATGCTAAAATTTATATGTATTTATATATTTGTATATATGTACATATACATACACATGTGTATTACAAATGCATGCATGCATATTAATAGATGCAGCATTTGCTAAAATTTGACTCTTTAATGTATATTTAATTTAATATGTAAATATTTATGTTTATGTACCCACAGGCTTCCATGTGCAGTGGTAAAGAATTCACCTACCAATGCAGTAGACTCTAGTTCAATCCCTGGGTCAGGAAGATCCCCTGGAGAAGGAAACAGCAATTACAGTATTCTTGCCTGGAGAATTCCATGGACAGAGGAACCTAGTGGGCTACGGTCCATGGGGTCACAAAGAGTCAGACATGACTGAGCCAGCACAAGTTTTATGTTTTATGTGGTTCCAGGGATCTCTCATTTTCATTATGATTCACTTTTTAATCCCTGAGTTATTCCACCATGTGTTGTGAATTTGAGGAGGTACAGAGGGCTTAATCAGTTGTTTTCCTGTCATTCACAGCAAACATAACTGCACTGTGGTTGGATAACCCCATACGCCTGTGTCTTAGTGTTAGTTTGTTGACCTTTGCTTTGCATCCAAGTTTGCAAGCAAGTTTTGTTAAAGCCCCACACATCTTGTGAGTCCAGGTTCTGGCACACATCTGTGAACATGGTGTGGAGTTTGGCTCATCCCTGTCGTCACTCATTGTCTGCTGGGAGTATTGGGCCAGGGGTGTGGAAACCTCATGCACTGGTGCATTTGCCCATTTATATGCCCACCGCTCTGGTTTCCCTTCTCTCTGTTCATCCTCATCTAGATTTTCTTTATAGACTCTTTCTGCTCCAGAATTAGGATCCAGCTCTAGGTTCTCAGGACTTCTCCTGGTGGCTCAGATGGTTAAGAATCTGCCTGCAATGCAGGAGACCTGGGTTCAATCCCTGAGTCGAGAAGATCCCTGGAGAAGGGAATGGCAACCCACTCCAGTATCTTGCCCGGAGAATCCCATGGACAGAGGAGCCTGACAGGCTGTAGTCCACGGGATCACAAAGAATCTGACATGACTGAACAGCTGACACTTTCACTTCATTTTCTGGGTTCTGATTCAGACTCTCATCTCTCCTGGCCGAGCACACCCTCTCTGGGCAAGATCAGCTGCCTCCCTGGTGTTGTCCCCACCGCTGCACTGGCCACGCCCATGTCCCAGAGTCCAGCCCAGACCCATGCAGCTCCCTCCACGCAGAGAACCACAGCCCTCTCAGACTCGATGGACCCCAATGTGTTCTTCCTCACTGTTCCCAACAGTTCCACCCCCTATGCAGCCTGCCCATCTTGGAAGAGCTGCCCCTGCTTAGGCCATGGGGGTGACTGTTTTTTCTCCTTTACTCCCTCCCGTTAATCATCAAGTCCCCTGTCCATCATATCCTTCTCTGCTTCTCATCCTCACCTGCCTCGTTGATGGAAGCCACCTTGCTGTTGTTGTTCAGTCGCTCAGTCGTGTCCAACTCTTTGCAACCCTGTGGACTGCAGCACAGCAGGCTTCCCTGTCCTCCACTATCTCCCAGAGTTTGCTCAAACTCATGTTCATTGAGTTGGTGATGCCACTTGTGGCTCCTCAGTCCAAATATTTATATGTTCAAAAGTCTCGCAAACTTCTGTGTGCCTCCATTTATCTTTGAACAGATCCTAGAAGCATTATCCAGAGTGTCTAGTCTGGGCACATGTGGAAATGTTTTAATATAAGTTAAATGCAGATTGGAAATGTTACTTCTTATATAAATAGTACCCAAGTCCCTAGGTGGCTAAAGGCTAATAAGATCATTTAAATTACTTCTGTGTGTATTTCCTGAGTGCCTCTTCCTTCTTTTTGGCTTCATTCTTTATATTCCTGAGCTTTAATCAAACTACTGTCACTCAAACAAGTGGACAGAACCTTCCAGAGGCAGAGAAACAGCAGAGCAGTAAAAGGTGCATGGACGTCAGAATTTTTCTCTCGCCTCAGTTGAAGAGTAGGAGCAATGATATAGAATTTGTTTAGGCCAGAGAAGGGCATTCTGGAGTGGGCATCCAGTCATTTCTGGGGCTGTTTTTCTTAAGCATTTGTGGAAGAGGCCTTAAAGCCCTTTACTGAATTCATCCTCCGGTGTTTGTAAACAGATGAAAGTCCCCAGGTGACTGGCCATCCTGGCCAGTGATGGTGATGGCCATACTGGCCATCATGGGATCGTAGATGGTGTTTATTGAACCTCATGTGTGCTGAGCCTTGCTCTAAGCCCTTCATGTTTGTGAACTAATTTCACCTTCACAGCCCTGAGATAGCCCCTATTTCATTTATTTATTTATTTTGCCTGTGCTGGGTCTTCATTGCTGCTCGGGTTTTTCTCTAGTTGCAGTGAGTAGGGGCTACTCTCTAGTTGTGGAGCTTAGACTTCTCATTGCAGTAGTTTCTCTTGTAGAACACAGGCTAAAGGGTGTGGGGGCTTCAGTAGTTGCGGCTTCCAGGCCCTAGAGCACAGGCTTAGTAGTTGTGGCAAAGGGCTTAGTTGCTCCCACGGCATGTGGAATCTTCCTGAATTAGGGATCAAACCCATGTCTCATGCATTGGCAGGTGTATTCTTTACCACTAAGCCACCAGGGAAGCCCTGTTATTCCATTTTACAGATGAGGACACTGAGGCACAGTGAAATGAGACAGCTTCCCAAAGTCACGCAGGTATTACAGTGGATCAGAGATTGTTGGCCAGCTCCCACTACCATCTGCAGTAGACACATAGCCATGCTACCCAGGACCATGGCTTAGTCATAAGACAGTGGAGGCACACACTCAGAACAAGCTGAAGTCCAGCAAGGAAACGGTTATTAATACCTTCTGAATCACCAAAATTAAACTGCATTCACCCTAATTTATGTTCAATTCCTTTCAAAAAAAATTCTTAGAAAATTGATAAACCAACTATTTGTTGTTCGGTCACTAAGTTGTGTCCAGTTTCTTGCAACGTCATGAACTGCAGCAGGCCAGGCTTCCTTGTCCTCCACTATCTCCCTGAGTTTGCTCAAACTCATGCCCATTGAGTCAGTGATGCCATCCAACCATCTCACCCTCTGTCATCCTCTTCTCCTCCTGCTCTCAATCTTTCCCAGCATCAGGGTCTTTTCCAGTGAGTTGGCTCTTCGCATCATGTGGCCAAAGTAATGGAGCTTCAACATCAGTCCTTCTAATGAACATAGTCAGTTGTGTGCTGTGTATGCTATACTGTGTCACCTCAGTCATGTCTGACTCTTTGTGACCCCACGGATTGTAGCCCACCAAGCTCCTCTGTCATGGGATTCTCCAGGCAAGAATACTGCAGAGGGTTGTGATTTCCTACTCCAGGGGATCTTCCAGACCCAGGGATTGAACCCATGTCTATTAAGTCTCCTGCATTGGCAGGTGAGGTTTTTTTTGTTTTGTTTTGTTTTTTACTAGTAGCACCACCTGGCGGAGGAAATGGCAACCTACTCCAGTATCCTTGCCTGGAAAACCCCATGGACAGAGGAGCCTGGCGGGCTACAGTCCATGGGGTCACAAAGAGTTGGACAGGACTTAGCAACTAAACAACAGCAACAATGGCATGGATGGTTTTACCATGAACAAAAATAAGGGCTCCTGGTTCCTGTGATCCTCCTTACTCCCCCTCAGCCTTCTCATCCCTTTCCTCTACTGGCTCTCCAGTAAAGTGCTACAGGGGTGAACTACTATGCCTGGAACAACTTGGATGAATCTCGAGGGAATCAAGCTGAGTGAAAGAACTCAGTTCTGGAAAGTCACATGTTTTATGCTTCTGGTTGTATCCTAGCCTTGAAATGACAAAAGTATAAAAACAGGGATCAGACTCGTGGTTGACAGGGGGTCTGGAAAGGGAGGTTGAGTGGGAGAGAGAGGTGAGTGTGTCTGTAAAGGGCAACGTGGGTGGGGAGGGTGGATCCTGTGCATGGAGGTGTTCTGTGTGTTGACTGTGTCATTGTCCAAGGGAGGAGTACCCAGGGTCCCTCTCTGGTTTCTTACAACTGCAAGTGAATCTACGATTTTCTCAAGAAAAGAAGTTTAAAAAACTTGGAATTTTTTTCTTACCAAAATTCTCAGTTAGACTTTATAATTGACAGAGATGGCCCACCTACTTAAATGTTGGCACTTTGAAGATTTTCTTAGAAGATAACTACCTAATAATTATAAAAATTGTAAAATGCATCATTTAGTATGTAATTTGATCAACCATATGGGAGAGTACACAAATGTGTCTATAAAAGTCCAGTTTTGATGGAAAAAAAAGACAGCCCCACAAAACAGGTGGCCGCCCTTGTCCTGGACCTCAACGGCAGCACTGAGGGTCCTGCCACCTGTGTTGCCAAGACAATGCTGATGCCCTCTGCGTCTTTTCCCGCAGGAACTCCTCTTCAGTGTGTGCGCCCTCAACGTCCTGTCCACCATTGTGTGTGCACTGGCCACAGCCATGTGCTGCATGCAGATGGTCTCTGCTGACGTCCTGCAGATGGTAAGTGGCCCCCTCCTCTCCCCCTCCCCGCAGCATGGTCAAAATGGTGGGGTCTGGCCCCCTCCCCCAACCAGTTTGAGAGCAATGCAGCATGACACCGCTGGCTTCCCACCAGGAAAATGAGCCCTGACAGCGCATGGGACCTGGAGATCCTTGAAGGTTCCTCCATGCTACCCTCTGGAAGACAGAAACCCACACATTCGATGCCACCGATATATTTATTTTGGGCAGTTGGAGCTCCTTGCTGATGGGGTCCAGCTACCGTTACATGCCTCTAGGGAGCCCCAGGTTTGTGCCGCTGAGTAACTGTGGTGACTATCCTTATAGTCCGAGACATCCTCCCAAGCCATGCAGCTGTCTCCAGGCTTCCAAATTCTTTTTTTTTTTTTAATTATCTATTTATTTATTTGGCTGCTCCAGATCTTAATTGCAGCTTGTGGGATCTTTGATCTTCTTTATGGGCTCTTTAGTTGCAGCATGCAAATCCTTAGTTACAACATATGGGATCTAATTTCCTGACCAGGGATTGAAACCAGGCCCCTGATTTGGGGGTACAGGGTCTCAGCCATTGGACTGCCAGGGAAGTCCCCCAGCATTCACTTGTAATAAAGCAGGATTGTTAGAATATGAGCTCTTCTCAAATTGATAAACTGCTCCACTGTGCCTTGCACACTTGCTCATTAACCCTCAGCTCATAATCCAGCAGCAGGTCACTGGTTGGCTATCATTGAAGGCTCCAGCCAGGGTCTTAGAGATGAAGAAGTGCTGATCCCCAGGGGAGGGATGAGGCCAAGAGTGGAGGTCACATGCTGATTAATACACAATCAGTAATAGTGACGGCTCTTCGTTATTTGTTGTGAACGGAACATGACCCACTGCTCAGTATGTTACCGCTAAAGGCAGCAAGTCAAGAGGAAGTGATGAGAAGATGCTGTTCTTCATGCTAAGGGTCGGAACCCTCTCTCCCTGCTCCCCCGGGCCCCTCCAGGCCCTGCCCTGCCTCCTCCCCAATGTTTCAAGCATCTGAAGAAACAAAAGGCAAGTTGTTCTTGTAGGAGCCTGTGTGTTTTGTTCTTCCCCACCCACCCTGTAGCAATTCATCAGTTCACGTCGCAGGGCCAGAGAGCTTCATTATCAAGGTGTTAAAAATTCATCGGCTCTAATCACGTGTGGCCTATTCTTCCCTGTGTACCTCCACACAGCTGTCACAGCCTGCCGACCTTTCTGAGAGGCAGCAGTTTTCCAAAAGCACCTAATTAAGCATCTCTTCAGCAGCAATGAACTCCTGGCCTTGCTCACTGAGCCCTCGTGTAGACATTTCTCTCTGGTATGTTATGTGAAGGAAGGTTAAGTGCTGTGGGGGTCCACTCACCTCAGCAGATTTTCTTGTCAATCTGGAAATATCACTCCAATCAGGTCAAACTAACGGAACCACATAGCTGGAAACACTGAAAGTTTGCATTTTCTAGCTTTCAGAATTAAAATAGAAATTACCAACCAAATAAGAAAGTCTGTCATAGCTGTAACAGCATGCACACTGGATTGTAACATACAGTTCAGTTCAGTCACTCGGTCTTGTCCAACCCTTTACGACCCCATGAACCACAGCACACGATGCCTCCCTGTCCATCACCAACTCCCAGAGTCCACCCAAACCCATGTCCATTGAGTCGCTGATGCCATCCAATCATCTCATCCTCTGGTATCCCCTTCTCTTCCTACCCTCAATCTTTCCCAGCATCAGGGTCTTTCTCAATGAGTCAGCTCTTCGCATCAGGTGCCCAAAGTATTGGAGTTTCAGCTTCAACATCAGTCCTTCCAGCGAACACCCGGGACTGATCTCCTTTAGGATGGACTGGTTGGATCTCCTTGCAGTCCAAGGGACTCTCAAGAGTCTTCTCCAACACCACAGTTCAAAAGCATCAATTCTTCATCACTCAGCTTTCTTTATAGTCCAACTCTCATATCCATACATGACCACTGGAAAAACCATAGCCTTGACTAGATGGATCTTTGTTGACAAAGTAATGTCTCTGCTTTTGAATATGCTGTCTAGGTTGGTCATAACTTTCCTTCCAAGGAGTAAGTGTCTTTTAATTTCATGGCTGCAGTCACCATCTGCAGTGATTTTGGAGCCCAGAAAAATCGAAGTCAGCCACTATTTCCACTGTTTCCCCATCTATTTCCCATGCAGTGATCGGACCGGATGCTATGATCTTCGTTTTCTGAATGTTGAGCTTTAAGCCAACTTTTTCACTCTCCTCTTTCATTTCATCAAGAGGTTTTTTAGTTCCTCTTCACTTTCTGCCATAAGGGTGGTGCCATCTGCATATCTGAGGTGATTGATATTTCTCCCGGCAATCTTGATTCCAGCTTGTGTTTCTTCCAGTCCAGCGTTTCTCATGATGTACTCTGCATGTAAGTTAAATAAGCAGGGTGACAATATACAGCCTTGACATACTCCTTTTCCTATTTGGAACCAGTCTGTTGTTCCATGTCCAGTTCTAACTGTTGCTTCCTGACCTGCATACAGATTTCTCAGGAGGCAGGTCAGGTGGTCTGGTATTCCCATCTCTCTCAGAATTTTCCACAGTTTGTTGTGATCCACACAGTCAAAGCGGAGAAGGCAATGGCAACCCACTCCAGTACTCTTGCCTGGAAAATCCCATGGGCAGAGNGAACCAGTCTGTTGTTCCATGTCCAGTTCTAACTGTTGCTTCCTGACCTGCATACAGATTTCTCAGGAGGCATGTCAGGTGGTCTGGTATTCCCATCTCTCTCAGAATTTTCCACGGTTTATTCCAAATAATAAGGCCTTTAATTCTTGGTTTCTGGATAGACTAGATTTTTATCAATTTTCTATTAATTTCAAGAACTAGGGAAGAACTCCAGGTATAAGTTTTCTATTGCCACTGTAACAAATCACTAAAAACTAAGTGGCTTCAAACAATTCAGTGTACTTTCTTATAGCTCTAGAGATCAGAAGTACAAAATCTGTCTCACTGGGCTAAAATCAAGGTGTCAGCCTGGCTACAGTCCTTCTGGAGGTTCTAGAGGAGAATCTATTTCCTTGCCTTTTCTAGCCCAGTGAAATGGATTTTTTACTTCTGATCTCCAGAACTGTAAGAGGCTGTTCACATCCCTTAGCTCATTACCCCATCCTCCTCCTCCAAAGCACATCATTCCAACCTCAGTTCCCCACCTTCTCTCTCTTTTAAGAATTCTTGTTACTACATTTAGTCCACCATTCAGGACACAGAAAGTACCTAAGAAAGCTCTGCTGAATGAAAGACAAATATATATATGCCTTACTTTACTCAGTAGACGTGTTCCTAAAAAATTAAATGTACACCAAAGTGCTTAGGAATTTCTCATATTCATAATCCTCTACTAAACCCACTGGGTAGGAATGCTTCTTAAATTAACTCTGTGGAAAACTGTTTTTTTTTTTTTTTTTTCAATACAGCACAGAATTCTACTTTACTGCTGCTGCTGCTGCTGCTGCTAAGTCGCTTCAGTCGTGACCGACTCTGTGCGACCCCATAGACGGCAGCCCACCAGGCTCTGCCGTCCCTGGGATTCTCCAGGCAAGAACACTGGAGTGGGCTGCCATTTCCTTCTCCAGTGCATGAAAGGGAAAAGGGAAAGTGAAGTCGCTCAGTCGTATCCGACTCTTCGCGACCCCATGGACTGCAGCCCACCAGGCTCCTCTGTCCATGGGATTCTCCAGGCAAGAGTACTGGAGTGGGGTGCCATTGCCTTCTCTACTTTACTACAAAAAAAAAAAAAAAAAAATCACCTCCAGATCAGCTGCTATTGCTGATGAAATGAATTTGAGGAGATATTTTCATGGCCTATGCTTAAATTTATATTTGGATGGGATGTTTGGGGTAAAATAAAATCTAAAAACAAGTACCAGAATATTTATAAATAAATTTCCCTCTTTTAAAATGGGGAACTGGGACTAGCACATTGTTTAATGTCTCTTATGGATATAAACTATCAAATGAAGAATAGTTAAAATTATACATAGGCGTTTAATGAGAATTAAAACATTATGCTTAAGTCTTTGCATTCAAAAATAGTAATAAATAAAGAACCTCTTAGGGATTTTTTTTTATCACGTGAGGAAAGCTCTCTCTCAACTTTAAGAAGTTCTGTAATCTTATTAAAGGAAACATAAACGCTGACCCCTCAGTCATGTTTAGAAAAAGTAATTCCATATGTTGATTAAATTAGAAAGGATAATTATGTCAGAGGCCAAACATGCAGAAAATAAAGACAAACTTTAAGGTAAAGTAACCTTGTGATTACCCTCTTTCACCTTGAGATTAATCTTTGACCATGAGAGGAGATTCTGGAGCAAGCAACGTAGGTGACTTAGGTGGCTATGAAGGGATTCAAATTTTGGACCTGCCACTTAAAGAAAATTAAAACAACAGTGGGGAACTGCAACAAAATCCTTTTAATCATTGTCCTGGCATTGCACTAGCACTGGCTATTAAACCTCCAGTTTTCCTGGGCTATTTGGCTGATGCCTCTGTTTCCACTTTTCTACCTTTAACTTCTGAGGAGTACTTTAGCAAGAGAAAAGCAATTTAATTTAGGGTCCTTCGTCTAGATTTGCTATAAGAAGAGTTCAGTTGCAGGCTAACATTGGGAGTATTCTGGATGTCTTTTGGCCTCTTGAGATTTACCAAGCATCTTACAGTGAGGAATCAGTAGGCTGAGTCCAAAGCATGTCGCAAGAGTATTACGTTACTATCTCATTGCTTACTCAGTGAGATTCAGCATAATCTTCTCAATATAGAGCTTGTCTTTCTGACAGACTGTGTAAGGAAGAGATTTAACAGGAACAAAAGAAAGAACACCTTGAAGATCAGCCTCACCAATCCCCTGACTCCAGAACACTTCACGCAGGCTGGCAGCCACGTGCGCCACACAGCAGCTGTGATACCTAATTAGGCTGCCGCTACAGGAGCTATTTGTATGTGTCAGTCACAGGACTACATTGGCAGAAAACCACTGCAGGCCACCACGTTCACAAATATGCCTTCTCCGGGCCAAAAACACGCACTGTGCTGTAATCTTCTTAGAGTGACTATTGTTTGAGACGAGCAAAGAATGTTAGGTTTTGTGTGTGGTGGCTTTGTGGAAGGACTAGCTTATAGAACCAGAAACACATCCGAGGAGGTTTTTTTCTTTAATGTTGAAGACCAGCCTGGTTAACCCTTTACTACCTATTAAAATCTCTGTCACTGATTTCAGGCCCCAGGTCTCTCTGTCACTTTTAGCATTAACATCTTTTAGTAGATTTTCTTATCAAGTATACATTTTTTCTATACAGTATATATATATACATAATGTCCAAAATATAAAGCAGTCAGGAAAACACATGTGAAAACATGTAGTTATTATAAACACTCACTTCTTAGGCCAGAATCCAGGCCCCCAAATTCAACAGCAACTCGGACCTCAGAGCTGTGGTCACACACTTTTCTGACATGTAAATTTACAAGTCCCATCCTGGGAGATTTTCAGATTCAAAACAACAGCATGGCGAACTGGGCCTAGCTTTAGAAGTTCAGCATCATTATACTTACTTTCCTCTGTACCGCTTGCCCCCAGAAATCACCCTTTTCTAAAACTGAATTTTATGGCATATTGCCTCACCAACAAGAAGCATAAACCATGCCTAAGACAAGTATCCCTTCAATCTACTAGTACATTCACTCCATGAGGGCAAGAACCATCTCTTTGTGGAAACATACTCAACATTAAACTCAGTGCCTGGCAAATGTCAGGTCTGCACTAGTAGTTATAAATCATTACATCCTACGAACTTAAGTCAACCTTGAAATGTTTCTCGGGGTTTCAATATCTAGAGTTTATGCATGAGAGAGTCACAGGTCCCACAAGATTTGGATGTGAATCTGGCAGCAATATCACTTCTTGCAACTCTAGCTTGATTTCCCTTTTCTTAAGGAAGGACCTAGGCTTTGTGTGTCTTTGTTAAGGCCTCTAGGGCTTAGTACTAGCTGCAACTAATTCTTGTGTTGGCTAGAAGGCAATATTTCACTTCCAAAGGTTATGACCAATGAATAAATTATGAATTTTGTTACATTTATCTTAGGTTGAGACATTTATCTCTGCACAGAAAGTTGGGTAGAAAGAAATGTTGAAAACAAGATCAATAAGTGCAAATATTTAGAATTGTTTTAACTCTTTTCACTTCACAAATGGGTTGTTGCTTCTCTGTTTTACTCCAAAGTAATAAAATAACATTTCTCTAAAACATGCAGTAAAATATGCTTTTTGGCCATTTCCATTGCTGCTTCTTTCCTTTACTCTCAACTGGTAAATTCTTTGCTACAAGAAAAAAAAATAGACCTCTGTTATTCATTTTGATAGCCTTGTGTTTGAGAGCTGATTTAAAACTTTCATGGGTACAGGTAGAAATGAAGACAATTGCAACTCTTATTTGGACAGTCTGAAAAGATTTTCATGTTCATTGTTGTCTTAGAAAAAAGAACCATAGAATTTACTATTTCTCAAAGAAATAGAGTAGGTGACTTTCTTTTATAATTCATCCAGGAATCTTTCCCGCTATAGACTTACCACTTGAGCTTCAAATAACTGGTACAATTCTGTCACTGTTTACACTTGTACCCTGTGATGATATTGTCTTTTAAAAGAAGGCAGAACTTAGTTCTTCCAAACAATGTCCTATTTTCCAGGAAAGTCAGCTCTTCCCTGGAGTTGGTCCTAATCCTGGATCACAACCCAGGAATTGGTCACTATTGAGTAATAAAAAATATAAATAAGACATAAGAATACATCTATCTACAGCTTTATCATAGTGTATTTTGTATATTTCTTCCATGATTAACCCGTTCCCAACACCCAAAGTGGATTGAGCACTAATCAAAGAACAGGTTAAGTCTCATTCATGGTTTTTATTCCCAGAATCTAATAGACAATCAGAACAATAATAAGAGGCCCTTGCTGCTGCTGCTAAGTCACTTCAGTCATGTCCGACTCTGTGTGACCCCATAGAGAGCAGCCCGCCCTTGAAAGGTATCTAATGAAAAATGAGCAAATGAATAAAGTAAAAAATGATTCAATTAATGCTAAAGTTTTTTCTGAAACCCTTTTAAACTACCTTCAGAACCACTTTTGCAAGGCATCCAAGAAAATGATTTTTACTACTTTATAGTGATACCATACCTCATGTATAAATTAAAATGACATTTCATGTTTTATTCACACAACATGGTTGTGAGGTTTACACAATGGAAATCATCCTTAAAAGGATGAAATTAATTGAGAATATCCAACAGATTGGTCTTCAGGATCTGAAGGCAGCACTGGCACGAGTCCACTTTCCCAAGAGACTGACCATGATGGAGGCCACGTTTTTCTCTATTATTTTTATCATTATTTAACAGATACACTTCATGGGAGAAAATATTTCCTGCTATTCTGAAATAAACTAAGCTCATAGTGACCACACTATGTTTCCCATGGAAAATATAAGCAAATCCAGAAGCACTAATAAATCACCTTATATATTGTCCATATCAACTTATCTCTGATTCCAAGAAAGAAGATCAAGAACTTATGAGTGATCTATCCATTCCCTTTTGTGAACAATCTAATTAGAAAAACCCATGTTAATCTCAACAGCAGAGTTCTAATATTGAGCTAGAATTCTGAATATGCCTCAGATGAGGGAGTTATGTCTCAATTCCATCATAGCCCTTGGCAGAAATAGCTTTACAGGGAATTCGGGAACAGGTAAACCTAGCTCCCTGTTAAGAAAAGTCTCCTTTGTGGTATCACTGTGACCACAAGGATTTTCATAGCCATGACAGCTGTTTTGTTAGAGAGTTATACAGAGAGTTCATAGAGAAGTACAGCACAGTGTAACCTAATAGACCACATTAGTGTATATTTTATGTGCATAGTATATACACACATATTAGATTAAGTCTAATCTAATATACTAATGGCAAAGGTCAAACTGAACTCCTAAAAGGGAGAAATGGCTTCCTAACAAAATCTATATAAAACCAGCCATAGATGACAAAGTACAAGCTCACCAACACACACACACACTGAGGTATGTGTGTACACACACACACATCCATTCTATAGTCATTATACCTGATATATGAGAGATATCTCTACATCTTGACTCCAAGATTTGAGAACCCCTTAAATTTTAATAAGACCACATTCAGGGGCTAAAGAGAGGGAGATGACTAATATTTCTGGAGGGTCAGAGTCTTTGTAAAGCAATTCAACACTGAATCATTTTCCCTTTTCCATATAATATCAATTCTCATCTCTATAATCCTTGCTTACACTGTCTCCATAACACTGAATATTCCTTTACTTCCTCTTCACTTTGTTAACTCTTACTCTCTTCTCTTAAGATCTGCCTCTCAAGTCTCAGAAACCACCCTCTCAACAACAACAAACCCCTGACATGCTCCCAGTGCCCAGGGCAGGGTGAGTGGCTCGCCATCTGTTCTTCCACAATGCATCCCTGTACCCCAGCACCTCCATTCTCTACCCTAATAAACATTCTTGTATAACCTCCCCTGCTAAACTGTTATCAAGGGTTTTTGGATTAGATGTCTTTGCATCACCAAGCATAGTGCTTGGCATGTAAATATAACAAATATTTCAGAAATATTTGTTAAAAAATAAATGAACCAACTTCTAAATTCATTTAATATTAGCAATAATGCTGGTATTAGTTTCCCCAGCTTATAGGAGAATATACTGAATTTGTAAAATTGCTTAACTTGTTCAAGTTCACATAGTTCACAAAGAACAATCAAGATTCACACTTTGAAATAATGAGAAAGACAATTATTTTGCCTTGCACCAGATTATGAGATTGGAAACAAAGATATATTGTTAAACTTTTTAAAAATTTATCATAAGCATCAAGGGGAACTAATCTTTTTGCTTGTTGGTTTTGTTTCTCACGCTTTTTATTTTGTATTGGAGTATAGCCAGTTAACGATCAATTTTGTGACAGTTTCAGTTGAACAGTGGAGGGACTCAGCCATATATACCCACGCATCCATTCTCCCCCAGAATCTCCCATCCAGGCTGCCATGTAACACTGAGCAGAGTTCCCGGTGCTACAGAGTAGGTCCTTGTTGGTTATCCATTTTAAATATGGCCATGTATACATGTCATGAGACACCAATCTTAGAGAGACCCACACGGGGAAGGGCCCATTGACAAGGAGGCCCTTGTTTACCACATCACCAGTTTTCCTTCAAGAAATACCTGATATCTTTGGCAAACTATAGATGTTCATCATCTAAGGCAACTAAGTTCAGTTCAGTCACTCAGTCATGTCTAACTATTTGTGACCCTCAGGAGTGCAGCACAGCAGGCTTCCCTGTCCAGCACCAACTCCCAGAGCTGACCCAGACTTATGTCCATAGGGTCAGTGATGCCATCCAACGATGCCATCCAACCATCTCACCCTCTGTCGTCCCCTTCTTCTCCTACCTTCAATCTTTCCCAACATCAAGGTCTTTTCTAATAAGTCACTTCACATCAGCTGGCCAAAGTATTGTAGCTTCAGCTTCAACATCCGTCCTTCTAATGAATATTCAGGACTGATTTCCTTTAGGATTGACTGGTTCAATCTCCTTGCAGTCCAAGGAACTCTCAAGAGTCTTCTCCCACACCACAGTTCAAAAGCATCAATTCTTTGGCACTCAGCCTTCTTTATAGTCCAACTCTTGCATCCATATATAACTACTGGAAAAATTATAGTTTTGACTAGATTGACATTTCTTGGTAAAGTAATGTCTCTGCTTTTTAACATGCTGTCTAGGTTGGTCATAACTTTTCTTCCAAGGCTGTAGTCACCATCTGAGTGATTTTGGAGCCCCCTCACAAAAAGTCTCTAACTATTTGTATTGTTTTTCCATCTATTTGCCATAAAGTGATGGGACCAGATGCCATGATCTTAGTTTTCTGAATATTGAGTTTTAATCCAACTTTTTCACTCTCCTCTTTCACTTTCATCTGGAGACTCTTTAGCTCTTCTTCACTTTCTATCCTAAGGATGGTGTCATCTGCATATCTGAGGTTATTGGTATTTCTCCTGGCAGTCTTAATTCCAGCTTCTGCTTCATCCAGCCTGATGTTTCACTCAACTGGAATTCCGTCACCCCCACTAGCTTTGTTCATAGTGATGCTTCCTAAGGCCCACTTCACTTCTCATTCTAGGATGTGTGGCTCTAGGTGAGTGATCACATCATCGTGGTGGGTCACGAAGATCTTTTTTGTATAGTTCTTCTGTGTGTTCTTGCCACCTCTTCTTAATATTATCTGCTTCTGCTAGGTTCACACCATTTCTGTCCTTTATTGCTCCCATCTTTGCATAAGATGTTCCCTTGGTATCTCTAATTTCTGCAAAGAGATCTCTACTCATTCCCATTCTATTGTTTTCCTCTATTTCTTTGCATTGATCACTCAGGAAGATTTTCGTCTCTCTCCTTGCTATTCTTTGGAACTCTGCATTCAACTGGATATATCTTTCCTTTTTCTCTTTTGCCTTCCCTCTATCTTCTTTTCTCAGCTATTTGTAAGGCCTCCTCAGACAACCATTTTGCCTTTGTGCATTTCTTTTTCTTGGGGATAGTCTTGATCATTGCCTCCTGTACAATGTCATGAACCTCCATCCATAGCTCTTCAGGCACTCTATGAGATCTAATCCCTTGAATCTATTTGTCACTTCCACTGTATAATTGTAAGGGTTTGATTTAGGTCATACCTGAATGGTCTAGCTGTTTCCCCTACTTTCTTCAATTTAAGTCTGAATTTAGCAATAAAGAGTTCATGACCTGAGCACAGTCAGCTCCCAGTCTTGTTTTTGTTGACTGTATGGAGCTCTCCATCTTTGGCTTCAAAGAATATAATCAATCTGGTTTCAGTATTGACCCTCTAGTGATGTCCATGTGTAGAGTCTTCTATTGTGTTGTTGGAAGAGGGTGTTCGCTATGACCAGTGTGTTGTCTTGGCAAAACTCTGTTAGCTTCTGACCTGCTTCATTCTGTACTCTAAGGCCAAATTTGCCTGTTACTCCAGGTATCTCTTGACTTCCTACTTTTGCATTCCAGTCCCCTATAATGAAAAAGATGTCTTTTTTGGGTGTCAGTTCTAGAAGGTTTTGCAAGTCCTCATAGAACTGTTCAACTTCAGCTTCTTCAGCATTCCTGGTCAGAGCATAGACTTGGATTATTGTAATATTGAATGGTTTCCCCTGAAACAAGCAGAGATCATTCTGTCATTTTTGAAATTGCATCCATGTACTGCATTTCAGACTCTTTTGTTAACTGCGATGGATACTCCATTTCTTCCAAGGGATTCTTGCCCACAGTAGTAGATATAATGGTCATTGAGTTAAATTCACCCATTCCAGTCCATTTTAGTTCACTGATTCCTAGAATGTCGATGTTCATTCTTGCCATCTCATTTGACCACTTCCAATTTGCCTTGATTCATTGACCTAACATTCCAGGTTCCTATGCAATATAGCTCTTTCAGCATCGGACTTCTATCACCAGTCACATTCACAACTGGGTGTTGTTTTTGCTCTGGCTCCATCTCTTCATTCTTTCTGGAGTTATTTCTCCACTGATCTCCAGTAGCATATTGGGCACCTACCAACCTGGGGAGTTCCTCTTTCAGTGTCCTATCTTTTTGCCTATTCATACTGTTCATGGGGTTCTCGAGGCAAGAATACTGAAGTGGTTTGCCAGAATCAAAAGTTGGAAATTCCATGTAAACCAAACTTAATAATTGTAAAAGGAAGAAAGAGGATTTGTTTGGCTTCTTTATCATCCACATACTAATTTGTACCTGGAGCAAGANTTTTTGCCTATTCATACTGTTCATGGGGTTCTCGAGGCAAGAATACTGAAGTGGTTTGCCAGAATCAAAAGTTGGAAATTCCATGTAAACCAAACTTAATAATTGTAAAAGGAAGAAAGAGGATTTGTTTGGCTTCTTTATCATCCACATACTAATTTGTACCTGGAGCAAGAGAGAGCAGTGTTCCATTTCTGCTATATTCTGATGTAAAAGTTAATACCAGAGTCATCACATTTTAAGATGATACAGTAAAAGAACATCCCAATCTCCTTATCCTCACAAAAATTATCCCCAAACGGTAAACAGAATGAGAAACAGAAACACAAATTCTGTCTTCAGTAGTATTAGAAGACATCTATCAACTTATACTGTAATACATAAACAGAGAAAGAAGACGGACCTGACAGGGTGCCAGAGTATCAGAATAAGTTCCTTGGAATGGTGCTCTTGATGAGAAGCAAGCCAAGTCACATTGAAACCTTTGAAATGCTCAGACATTCAAAACACCATGAAGACAGCAGAAGGATTGCTGAAAACAGGGGGTTATTTAAAGTTAATGTTAGAGTCAGTTATAATTCCAGGTTCCATCCTTATCTGCTGAAACCTTTTCCCAAGCAGAAATAAGATGGTATGATCTCTAGAGAAATTGTATTAGAGGAGCTCCTGAAACAAGGATATCAAACTAAAAACAATGATTGAGTGAAAGTCTGAATGCTGAATAATGATATTCCCAGGCTCCCTTTCCCACCCACTTCTGAACACCAGCAGCCAAGTTTAAAACATTTACAAAAGAAATTGAAAGATTCTTCTGAGTTACTATTCCACTGAAAAGATCTATAGATATTGACATTTGAATTTGAGGCTGGCTAGCTACTAGACTGTGCTCAAATAGGCATCACACATAGACACTTTCAATCAGCTTTTTAATAACCCATATTTTACCCATGAAATGACATCCAAGTTAATTTTTTTATTCACATTTTTAGTAATTTATTTTTATTTCATCTTTTATTTCTAGGGTCATGCACTTTCTGAATGACTAAATAAATTTGAAATATAAGGAATTTCAGAGGCATAGGAAACATTGCAATACATTAAAAGTTGCTAAACCATCCTAGAAGTCACAAGACAAGAATTTATAAACAAATGTTCTCTTTAGAATGCCTTTAAAGTGCATTAAAAGTTGCACATAACCAATATTTGAACAACTAGAGGCAGAAAATATCAATATTCAACCAGATAGCTACTTTGACCTGTTAATTGGCAAGGGAATAATCTGTTTCTGTTGCCTTTATTATTGTCAGGTTATTGATGAGGAGGCTGAGGGTGGGAGAAGCTATGTAAATTATCAAATGTGACACAGCTAATAAGAGCAGAACTGATATAAAGCCAAGCCTATTGACTCTTGCTGTTCCCTGGATAGGCTTTCTTTCCTGGTCCTGTGCTTTTTCCTGCTTAATACTCTTAACATCTGATCCCAAAGCACTTGTAAAGTGAAAGTTAAAGGGAAAAATCTCATGTCTAGGTATTTCATTTAAAACTTTAAGTTTTAAAAGTAGCTTGATGTGAGAGGAAATTGAAATGAGGGGTTAAAATGAGACTGAGATTCAAGATGAATTTCACATATATTTCAAATACTCATCAAGAAAGGACTATTCTGGGAAATACAACCCCCCAAACACTGGATCCTGAACACTGCCTTTCTCCACAGCAGAGACCAGGCACAAAGAGAGGAGGTGCATCTGGGGCAAGTGTCTTATTTGCTCATACAGAGCTTCCAGTGGGAAGAGGGGTTCCTGTGCCAAACACCCCCAGGCTGCATGCGTGTTTCCTAGACCCCCTTCTTGATTTGTCAACTCAGGAAGATGTTTGAAAGCAGCCAATGCATTTAATGGGAACCAGTACATTTCCCTAATCTTCTAGCTATCTAAAGGTTGCATATACTGAATACAGTACCTGTTGAGGGTAATGACACACGTTGCCAGAGAGGAAGCCTTTGCCTAAAATAGCTAAGCTGGCTATAAACAGACAAATAAAAACTGAAACGTTTATAGCAAAACAAGTTAGATTCATGACTTAATCTCTTTACATCTTTTAAAATACTTTTTAAAAAGGTTAAACATATGTCTGCTTATAATGTTAGTAAACAAAGCTCACTTGGAAATTCACTATTATTTGGTTAGTCAAAACATTTTTTTTTCTTTTTCTTTTTTTTTCTGGACTCATCATTTGGAAACATTTAAAAGTAGAAGAAGGTGTAAGAGACTGAATGAGTGCTACTCTCATCGTATAAACTATCTCCTTTAATCCTCACAACAATCTCATGAACAGAAAGGGTATTATTCTAACCATTTGACAGATAGGGATAGATAAGGCTCAGAGAAATTAAGTAATTTGCTTGTACTCACACAGATAGTAAGTGTCTGCACAAAGTTTGAGGCCCAGTCTGCTATTCCAAAGCCCCCATTCTACCCTGTGTATGCCTGGTGCTGACTTTCAAGGAGGGAGAGATTCTTAAACACTTTATTAAGATTTCTGAAAAATTATTAACTCCAGGGGAAACTCATGTTGAAAGCAATGAATGAAGACTAAAGGTCACTTCTCTCTGTGAATGCCGCGATCTCACCAAACACATTAGTCTTCTCTTGAGCTGACCCCACTAAGTAGGAGGAAACCTAGGAACCAAGCCTACCTCCCCCAACTGGAAATCCATCTCAAGAATATTGATTAGGAACTGCATTACCCTTTGGGCAGCTTCTTAAACGTTAAACAAACATGGTCATGTCCCACAAATCACCCTTCCTGTCCACTGCACGGAAGATAAAACTCTGAGTGTAGGTTTTCTTGTAGCTTCACTTTTCCTGATTCTGGAAGCTTCTCTCTCCCAGTCCTAATTCTCAGCAGTAAAATGGAGGGCCATGAGGGGAGGGGTCATAGCTGGAGTTTAGAAATTGCCTGATGGCTTCCCTTTCCTCATTTGCTGTGCATTTCAGATCAGGCAGACTTGGGGCACACATGGATTCAGATATCTGTGTCAAAGAATAGGTTTGGAGAAAGAGCAGTTACTTGTCTAATTGTCGGCAATTTGTGGGAGCCATTCGTAAAGAGCACAAAGCAACCTGAAAGGGACACATTCTAACAACACAGAGTAAAGGATAGACAGAAAGGCCAAGGGACAGGAATGATTGTGGCATCTCATGAGATAGCACTGGTCTTACCTGTCAAGTCACAGACCTATAATAAAAAATGGCAGAAATTGTCATGGGGATGTTGTGAGCTTGAGAGCAGAGAGCTAGCTTATCCTTTTACTCCTGTTTTTGAATGGAGGGAGTACTTCTTGTCCTACTGTTTTCAGTTGGCCAGAACCTGTAGGAGAAGATGTTCCCTACCAATGATAATTCCTATCCTCACTGGTGTGATATTCTTATTGTTTAGTTGCTAAGTTGTGTCCAACTCTTTTGTGGCCTCATGGACTGCAGCCCACCTGGCCCCTCTTTCCTTGGGATTTCCCAGGCAAGAGTACTGGAGTGGGTTGCTGTTTCCTTCTCCAGGGGTCTTCCCGACCCAGGGATCAAACCCACATCTCCTGCTGGGCAAGCGGATTCTTTTTACCACTGAGCCACCAGGGAAGCCCTTTGGTACTCCTGGGAGAGCCCGCTTTAGAACTTGAGGGTATTAACTGGGTCAGTCCTTCAAGCCCTCCTAACCTTGGGGAATATCTTAGTCATCTGGCTAGACTGTAGTTCTGTTACATTTTAGAGAGAAAAGAGTCTCGTGTATTAAAAGGGCCCATTTATGTGCTGGTCCATTTTGTGAAATCAATCAAATTTAGTTCTGAGACGTTACTCAAAGACAGTTAACTTCGACAAGAAGAACATACTGAATATGATATTCCAGGATCAAGGAAGAATGCTTATTTTTTTTCCTCAGATGAATTATATATTAACATGATTATGCAAATGTTTGTATGCAGCCTCTTTTTTGCTTTATCATTTTGTCTTCCAGAAAACCATATATCACTGTTACTTACAAAATCAATATGTCCTGATATTGTAACACAAATTCATAAATAATTTAAAATTTATGCATTTCTCAAAATAAAGAGATTCATACTAAATTCCTTAGAGACTCTTGATTTAAAGTACTATCTTGTAAAGTACTCTTACAAGAGATTAGTTTAAGGTGCTATACTTTAAGAGAGTACTCTACGTATTGTAAGGTGGTAGTGCACAAATCATAATTCAGATTTTTGATTCAGAAAATTATATAAAAATGCCAGTCAGCTCACTCTCAGCAGCTATGGGACCATGAGTTGCCAAAAAGGCAAAATGCTAAGATTACCCTGGTATGAACCAAGAGGAACTCCAGAAGGCCAACCCCACAGACCAAAGACTGGACTGCAGTCCTTGACTTGAGTCCACCTTGCCTGGCATGGATTTTCATATTGAAGGAAATCCATATTGAAGTTCAGAGGCAACAGATACATGAAAGAGACTATGATTTGCTCTGTTAATCCTTCAGAGTGGGGTTCACAGGAAGCCATTGCCAGGCAAATGTCATAGCTGGAAAGAGCTATTCACATAAAGATGTTGATTCTTGCAAAGCCATGAATCTATAGGAAATCAGCCAGCCCCTTACTTGTGTATATCACGTAGCCTTTCATTCCCCTGACCTGGGGCTCCCAGCCAAGAAACAGACACCCTGTTTATATACTTATTAATTATTATTTATGTAATGAAGAAAACTTTATTACACTGGAAGCCTGTCTCCTCTTACTCTCTGTCTTAGTCTATTTGGCCTGCCATAACAAGATACCACGGGCTTCCCAGATGACTCAGTGGGTAAAGAACACACCTGCTAAAGCAGGAGTTGTAAGAGATACGGGTTCAATCTCTGCGTCAGGGAGGTCCTCTAGAGGAGGGCCTGGCAACCCACTTCAGAATTCCTGCCCAGAGAATCTCATGGACAGAGGAGACTGGCGGGCTATAGTCTATAGAGTTGCAAAGAGTCGGATACGAATGAAGTGACTTAACACAAGCAAACAGCAAAATACCACATCCTAGAAGACAGAAACAATAGAAATTTATGTCTCACAGCTCTGGAGGTTGGAAGTCCAAGACACAGCACTGGCAGATTCGGTGTTTGGTGAGGGCTTCCTGGTTTATAGATGACACCCTCTAGTCTTGACCTTACATGGTGGAGGGGGCCAGGGGGCTTTCTTGGGCCTCTTTTATAAGACAGAATTCTGGAACTCTCATGACATAATCACTTCCCTTCCATCACCTTGAAGGTTAGATTTTAACAAATGAATTGGGAGAGGAAGGGGAGTAAAAATATCCAAACCATAGTACTCTTCTCTTCTCTTCTCTACCAACCAATAGAAAGAGGACCAAAGGGAATGTATCAGTCAAGTGATACCCAACAGGCTGGCCTTGTTTTCCTTCACACATTGTTTTTGTCAGAGTTAATATCTGTATACATTACAAAATATACCAAGAAAATAAATAAACTAAACATAATTATAGTTAATCCAAAATAGGTTAAATGAAGGTAGGGGAATAAACACACCTTTTGAATTTTGGCTCTGGATCAAACAAGGATTCATAAAGGAAAAGATTTCTAAATGCTTGCTTCTTTTGCCACATGTGGGGGTGTAAAGAGATATCTCTCAGGTTTCTAAGGCTCCAGAAGCCACAGATATTCCCATCTCCCCTGCTCTCAGGAACAACCACTTGTTCCTGGAAAACCTCAGAGACATTTTTCTAGACTCTGACATTTCCTTGGAAATCAAAAGTTAGGGATAGTTACAGCAGTGAGGCATGGCTACAGTAAAGAGATGTTCCAGGAAGACCCACTGAGGAAGAGCATGGGAGGAGATTTTGTTGACGTCTTGGGAATGATGAGGCCAAATGAAGGCAAATCCTGAGTAGGATTTGAGTGCTCTAGCAAAGGATCACCACCATCAAACATTCCTTTTGCCCCAGGCTCCTACAGGGGTCTGCATGGCACAGGACAACTTATTGATGGTTATTTAAATGTTTGATATTTTGTTCCTCATGGAATTTTGTATTCATTTTTATTTTTTATTTTTTTATTTTTAAATTTATTTATTTATTATTTATTTGGAGGCTAATTACTTTAAATATCGTATTGGTTTTTCCATACATCAACATGAATCTGCCACGGGTGTACATGTGTTCCCAATCCTGGACCTCCTTCCCACCTCCCTCCTCGTACCATCCCTCTAGGTCATCCCAGTGCACCAGCCCCAAGCAGCCTGTATCCTGCATTGAACCTAGACTGGCAATTCATTTCTTATATGATATTAAACATGTTTCAATGCCATTCTCCCAAATCGTCCCACCTTCTCCCTCTCCCACAGAGTCCAAAAGACTGTTCTAAACATCTGTGTCTCTTTTGCTGTCTCTCATACAGGGTTATCATTACCGTCTTTCTAAAGTCCATATATATGTGTTAGTATACTGTATTGGTGTTTTCCTTTCTGGCTTACTTCACTCTGTATAATCGGCTCCAGTTTCATCCACCTCATTAGAACTGATTCAAATGTATTCTTTTTAATAGCTGAGTAATACTCCATTGTGTATACGTACCACAGCTTTCTTATCCATTCATCTGCTGAAGGACATCTAGGTTGCTTCCAAGTCCTGGCTATTATAAACAGTGCCGCAATGAACATTGGGGTACATGTGTCTCTTTCAATTCTGGTTTCCTTGNTTCTAAATTCCATATATATGTGTAAGTATACTGTATCAGAGTTTTTCTTTCTGACTTACTTCACTCTGTATAATCGGCTCCAGCATCATCCACCTCATTAGAACTGATTCAAATGTATTCTTTTTAATAGCTGAGTAATACTCCATTGTGTATATGTACCACTGCTTTCTTATCCATTCATCTGCTGATGGACATCTAGGTTGCTTCCATGTCCTGGCTATTATAAACAGTGCCGCAATGAACATTGGGGTACATGTGTCTCTTTCAATTCTGGTTTCCTTGGTGTGGATGCCCAGCAGTGGGATCGCTGGATCATAAGGCATTTCTATTTGCAATTTTTTAAGGAATCTCCACACTGTTCTCCAGTGTGGCTGTACTAATTTGCATTCCCAGCAACAGTGTAAGAGGGTTCCCTTTTCTCCACACCCTCTCCAGCATTTATTGCTTGTTGACTTTTGCATTGCAGCCATTCTGACTGGTGTGAAATGATACCTCATTGTGGTTGGTCATAACTTTTCTTCCAAGGAGTAAGCGTCTTTTAATTTCATGCTTACATAGACCCATCTTATTAAAAAAGAAGCAATCATAAAGAAATACATTTCAGTATTCACACAAAACTCATTAAGACATTGTTATCATAGAATTCTATATAAAAAGCACATGTATATTTTTTAACCACATGGAAGAAAATTTTGAGTAAAGATGTTTGAATGTAGATAGGTCACAGAATCTTATTCCTTTATATACAATCACATAATTGTCACTTTAAAGAAAAGAAAATTAGAAAAGGAGAAAAAAAGAGTAAAGAAAAAAAGAATCAATACAAACACAAACCTCTTTAAAATCCATCAGGAACAGCCTGTGAAGGCAAGATTATAAACTAATGTGATACTATTAAAAAAACAGGAATCAATTGGTACAAGAAATTAATGATTTTGTGGTAGCACAGAAGTTCCAAATTTCATTCATACTACTCAGAAATAATTCTGGGAAATTGCAATAATTTCTGACATTCATCACCCATGTCCTCAGATCTTGAGGGATAGAAATTAGAGTTCATGGAGAGGAATAATTAAAGTTTAAGAGCAGTTTGGCTCAGACGGTAAAGCGTCTGCCTATAATGTGGGAGACCTGAGTTCAATCCCTGGGTCAGGAGGATCCTCTGGAGAAGGAAATGGCAACCCACTCCTGTACTCTTGCCAGAAAAATTCCATGGACTGGGGAGCCTGGTAGGCTAGAGTCCATGGGGTCGCGAAGAGTTGGACACTACTGAGTGACTAAACTTTCACTTTCAATTTGAGTATTTGAGTCTGTCTGGCACATTAAAAAATTCCAAAGCTTCAAACTCAGCTGACCAATGGTCAGAAATTGAGAGTATTTCCAACCTGGGTAGAATAAATGTCAAAGCTTTATAGTATATGCAATAAAATCTTCAAAGAAACAACAGAAATATGATCCTCTCTTTTCCATCCCCAGCCAAAACTACATAGTTTCAGGTGAACTTTATCTCCAAAACACAAAAAACATAATTCATATTTGTTGAACAGGAAAAATAATTCACCCTATATCAAAGGAGTTAGACACTGGTCATAAATAAGCAATGAAATAAAATAAAAATCCTCAAAATGATACATCTCAAGAGAGATGTGAGCAATCTAGGACAGAATAAAACATTTTCCTGGGGACAAAATAAATGATCTCACCAGTATTTTTCATACTGCCCAAGTTAGTAATATCATTAATAAATGATGTTATCATTTATTATACTAAATGATAATATAAATCAATTAAATAAATCTGAAAATAATAAAAAGGGAATTTAAGAGCTAATTAATTGTTTAAAATGATACTAATGCGGAGCTAGTAATTAACTAACAGTATGGCAAACTGAAAATTATTGATAGAGAAAGTATTTGAGATAATTAAATTAAAAGTAAAATAGAATGTCAAACAGAGGGAAGATAATAGATTAGGACAGTGATATTCCAACATAAGAATAATTGCTATCACTTAAGTTAAATTTTTTTAAAAAATGGATCCAAAAATAATCCAATTATTTTAGTGAAATTTTTCTGAAAAGAATGAATATGCAGTTTGAAAAGACAAATCATATTCTGGACAAAGTAGATATAAATTATTAGTAAAATAATATATCCACATTAAGTTATTAAATTCAAGGATAAAATATTTTTCATGAGTTATCTAGGCTGAAAAATCAGATTCCCTAAAAATGAAATTTAACCAGATTTTAAATTTTCCAATGTGACAATCAAGACTAGATGTTAGGAGAAAATGTCTATAAATGTATAAAGGAAAGAAAATATGCCCTAATGATATACTCAGCCAAGGTACTATTTATGTATAAACAAAACAAAAACAATGAAAACACTCTTAAAAGTAAAAAATCAAACAAAACAAATTGGATAATACAACTACCATAAGTCTTTCACACATAAATACACACACACACAAATACATACTAAATCAATTAGCAATTAAGAGAAACAAGGAACTCAGGAAGTATTGGAAGAACTGCATTTAAAGAATAAAAAGTGAAAATTGAATGAAATTAAACAAGAGTGAAAACTGTGGGAATATGATTGAAAAGAATGAATGTAATTATATCAAACTATTCAGTTCAGTTCAGCTCAGTTCAGTCACTCAGTCATGTCTGACTCTTTGCGACCCCATGAATCGCAGCACGCCAGGCCTCCCTGTCCATCACCAACTCCCGGAGTTCACTCAGACTCACGTCCATCAAGTCCGTGATGCCATCCAGCCATCTCATCCTCGGTCGTCCCCTTCTCCTCCTGCCCCCAATCCCTCCCAGCATCAGAGTCTTTTCCAATGAGTCAACTCTTCGCATGAGGTGGCCAAAGTACTGGAGTTTCAGCTTTAGCACCATTCCTTCCAAAGAAATCCCAGGGCTGATCTCCTTCAGAATGGACTGGTTGGATCTCCTTGCAGTCCAAGGGACTCTCAAGAGTCTTCTCAACACCACAGTTCAAAAGCATCAGTTCTTCGGCGCTCAGCCTTCTTCACAGTCCAACTCTCCTATCCATATATGACCACAGGAAAAACCATAGCCTTGATTAGATGGACCTTATTCGGCAAAGTAATGTCTCTGCTTTTGAATATGCTATCTACTACTACTACTACTACTAAGTCGCTTCAGTCGTGTCCGACTGTATGCTACCCCATAGACGGCAGCCCACCAGCCTCCCCCGTCCCTGGCATTCTCCAGGCAAGAACACTGGAGTGGGTTGCCATTGCCTTCTCCAATGCATGAAAGTGAAAAGTGAAAGTGTAGTCGCTCAGTCGTGTTCGAGTCTTAGCGACCCCATGGACTGGGGTCCCCATCAGGCCCCTCTGTCCATGGGATTTCCCCGGCAAGAGTACTGGAGTGGGGTGCCATTGCCTTCTCCGGAATATGCTATGTAGGTTGGTCATAACTTTTCTTCCAGTGAGTGTCTTTTAATTTCATGGCTGAAGTCATCATCTGCAGTTACAAGGTTTAAAAAATATAATGTGACTCACAAAATTAGGAAAAACAATAATTGACTATCCTCAAATTTTCATATCAAGTAGTCAATCTATACTATGTAATATGAAAGTGTAGTTCTAAACACAATGGTTTTAACTTAATGATAGTTTTGCAATTTTTTTTAGTCAATATTAAATTCATGTTAACTATTATTGCGAGTTTCTCACTGATTGAATTTTCATTTATTTTCTTTTCTTAAACACAACAGAATTTAATATTTTAATGAAATATAGCATATGTATTATAATCCATTTTCATAAGCATATTTGTCACTCTAATTAGACAGCTAATCTTTTATTTTCTCTAACATTTATTTATTAACAACCCCCAATTTTCTCTCTCATATGATAAAATATTGTTTGCAAATTAAACATATATATTAAGAATCTGATTCCTAGTCAGGGAACTAAGATTCCTCATGCTATGCATGGTGGCCAAATAAAAGGTTAAGAATAGTTTAAAGGACTTTCTACATCCCCTCACCTGAATATCCACTTTCTCCTGGTAATCTTTTAGTCATCTCTTTTCCTACCTGTGTATGTACATATAGAGATGCCTAGACTCAAAATTATCTGATGCAAACCATGTTTATTTTGATATGACACAGTACATTGGTTCTCCACTGTTTAACCTCATTTTAATGAGCATATATAATTTTTACCATAGGAATAGGTGAGAATTAAGAGAATAAATCATTTCACAAGTGAAGAGCTTTAAATATACTGAGGAACTCGGACTGAGTCTCTTTCTGTTAATACAAAATTCATGAACTTTCTTTGTTATTTTAAATTTGTAACGCAGCTGAAAAGGGAATAGAGAATTCTGTGTGTGTTTATGTATGGGAGAAAGATGGGCAAGTGAGGTAAGTGAGGAAAGACAGAAAAAAGGAGACACAAATAGAGGCAGAAAGAGTGCAAATGAACAAATGAGAATTATTTAATATTACAGTTTCCCCCCATCTAGGACTGTTTTTAGCATCCTCTCCTTCTCTAATAACTTTTATTAAGGCACTTTTCTGAACATCATTGTCTTTGGTTCTAGTAACTAATGTTTAGTAATTTGCCCTTTATTTTCACTTCTCAAAGCAATGAAGTTTTGCTAATGCACTGCAGTTCAAACCTCAGGAGAAAATTTAGTTATTACATCCTATAAGGACTCATCCAAGGTTCTATTTTGAAAATATATGTTATGGAATTCAACTAAGATATCTCTTTTTAGATTTTTGATGTCAGCAAAGATTAGGAATAATGTGAAATGTTCTAACTATATACAAAACCAAACTGATAATATGTATGTGGGCTTCACAGTTGTGAGCCTGTTCATAATTCCTGACTCAATTTCTATAATTTCATCAAAAGAATCTCTTGTTTATTTATGCATATAATCAGTGAAATTAAATTTTATATGATGTTATCTCACATAAACAAATATATTTAAAGTAGACTAAAGCATCATTTGGATAAAATCAACTATTTTATTTTTCATAGCATAGATTTGACCAGAAGATGCAGAGTATTTTAACTATTTATATAGCCAGTAGTTGTCCTTCAGAAACTTCAGAGTAAATTAGGTTTGATATTGCTAAAGAAGTAGGAAGGCAGACACTATTGAGAAAACAAACAAACAAAAAACAAGTACAATGACTTGACATATAAATTTAATGAAAGTTGACTATTGGAAAGAGGAACACAGATACCATAGCTGAAAGGCAGTTCATTACCAGTTTTTATAATCCTTACTGAGACAGGGAAATCTAACATGCATTTCAAATAGTTTTTGAAATGTAATACTGGAGCCTATCTCCTCAGCAATATCCAGAAAACCCTTAAAAGTAATATAAGTAAAGCTTTGCTTTCATTGTTTTTGCATCATTTGGTTTCATGAACTTCAGGGAGAACTGAGAAAGTAGAGATGTGCCCTGCCAGTTGAAAAAGTAGCAAGAAAAATAATTGGCATCATGCTTCAAGGGAGACAGATTTGAGCCAAACAAAGGTATATTCTATATTAATATGTGAGCTTAGAAAGCAGGCAAGCCTAACACTGCCAGACCTCTGGGTCAGAATATTAACATTTCTTTCTGGCTTGGTACAGCTGGAGTTGAATGCAAATGAATGAATTTATAATTAGAAAACTTAATTATGATTTGTAGGTGTCTGACAGGCTGACATCTGATCTCTACTCACTCTTTTACTGGCTTAACATTGTTTTTATGTCCTGAGAAATATAACTCAGATGGAAGGTTTTTGCTTATCGATTTTACACTGTTCTAAGGGTTACTAGGCTTTTCTCTATCTATACACTTACTAACTTAACCCCTATATTTGAGAACTCTGTAACAGAGTGGATTTCATTAAACTATTGTGAGGATTGTTGAAAGAACAAAATTTGTTAAACAAATTTGTTTAATAAATGCCATAAACTTACCTGACAAACAATTAAAGTTTCAGAAATAGTCCCTGATGCATCACAAAGAATTAACACAAGAGGATCAGGGCTATGAGTCTCCAGTTTGAAATACACATAAAGTGAGGATAAGCCAAAAAAAAGCATTTTTATGTCTTGTGAATATGAAAACAAGAAAATAGTTTTAGTACAGAATATAATATACTTGTTTCATAACATTCCACAAAGCATGTCTTGGGCTACCATTCATACATATTTCGTGTTATATTACCAAGATAAGAAAAGTACAGTTTTAAAAAAGTCTATTTATTCAACCATTTGTCACTAAGAAGAGCTGATGCAAGATGAAGCATGATGTTACCTAAAGGACAATTCCATGTGGCATCCATATATAATGAACTTAGAAGAGGTGTTATATTATTCAGATGACTTAGAATGCTACAATAATATTATCAGAAGTTTGAATTTTACGAAGTGTGTGTAAGTATGGGGGGAGACAATGTGGTAGAGAGAGAACACAAATTCCTTTTGCTGAAGTAAAGATGTTAAAATATAATTTGAGGAGATAATGGAACTCAGGAACAACATCTCTGGTGAACTGGAGCCATGTCATTTATATACTCTCATTCTTAAAATTAGAAATTCAGATATGTGTCTCCATAATGCCTACATACCTTTGCTTTCACAAGCTCGTCCTCTGGTGTAAGCATCAGTAGTTAGACAAAGACTTCCTTATGATTTATTTTGAGGAAATGTGCAACTCTTACCACCTCCAGCAATAGTGGTATCACTATTAACATTAGGAAGTTGAGAAACAAATTTCAATCTTATTCCATCAGGGTTAATTATTAAAACACTCAGTTCAGTTCAGTTCAGTTACTCAGTCGAGTCCCACTCTTTGAGACCCCATGGACAGCAGCATTCCAGGCCTCCCTGTCCATGACCAACTCCCAGAGCTGAACCAAAATGATGTCCATAGCGTTGGTAATGCCATCAAACCATCACATCTTCTGTTGTCCCCTTCTCCTCCTGCCTTCAATCTTTCCCAGCATCAGGGTCTTTTCCAATTAGTCAGTTCTTTCCATCAGGTGGCCAAAGTATTGGAGCTTCAACTTCAGCATCAGTCCTTCCAAAAATATTCAGGGTTGATTTTCTTTAGGATGGACTGGTTGGATCTTGCAGTCCAAGGGACTCTCAAGAGTCATCTTGACCACCACATTTCGAAGGCACCAATTCTTCAGCACTCAACTTTCTTTATAGTCCAACTCTTACATCCTTACATGAGTACTGGAAAAACCATAACTTTGACTAGACAGACCTTTGTTGGCAAAGTAATGACTCTGTTTTTTAATATGCTGTCTAGGTTGGTCAAAGCTTTTCTTTCAAGGAGCAAGCATCTTTTAATTTCATGACTGCAGTCACTATCTGCAGTGATTTTGGAGCCCCCCCCAAATAAAGTCTGTCACTATTTCTATTGTTTCCTCATCTATTTGCTATGAAATGATGGGACTGGATGTCATGATCTAAGTTTTTTGAATGTTGAGTTTTAAGCCAATTTTATCACTCTCCTCTTTCAATTTCATCAAGAGGCTCTTTAGTTCTTCTTCACTTTCTGCCATAAGGATGGTGTCATCTGCATATCTGAGATTATTGATATTTCAACCACCAATCTTGATACCAGCTTGTGCTTCATCCAGCTCAGCATTTCTCATGATGTCCTCTGCATATAAATTAAATAAGCAGGGTCACAATATGGAGCCTGGACGTACTCATTTCGTGATTTGGAACAAGTTTGTTGTTTCATGTTTAGTTCTAACTGTTGTTTCCTGACCTGCATACAGATTTCTCAGGAGGCAGGTCAGGTGGCCTGGTATTCTCCTCTCTAGAAGACATTCCCACAGTTTGTTGTGGTCCACACAGTCAAAGGCTTTGGTGTAGTCAATAAAGCAGGAGTAGATGTTTTTCTGGAACTCTCTTGATTTTTTGATAATCCAGTGAATGTTGGCCATTTGACCGCTGGTTCCTCTGCCTTTTCTAAATCCAGCTTGAATATCTGGAAATTCATGGTTCACATACTGTTGAAGCCTGGCTTAGAGAATTTTGAGCATTATTTTGCTAGCATATGAGATGAGTGCAATTGTGCAGGACTTTGACCTTCTTTGGCATTGCCCTTTTTTGGAATTTGAATGAGGACAAACCTTTTCCAGTCCTGTAGCCACTGCTGAGTTTTCCAAATTTGCTGGCACATTGAGTGCAGCACTTTCACAGCATCATCCTTTAGGATTTGAAATAGCTCAACTGGAATTCCATCACCTCCACTAGCTTTGTAGTGATGCTTCCTAAGGCCTACTTGACTTTGCATTAAAGGATGTCTGGCTCTAAGGTAAGTGTTCACACCATTGTGGTTGTTTGGGTCATGAAGATGTTTTTTGTACAGTTCTGTGCATCTTGCCACCTCTTCTTAATATCTTCTGCTTTTGTTAGGTCCGTACCATTTCTGTCCGTTATTGTGGTTTGGTATTCCCATCCCTTTAAGACTTTTCCACTGTTCTTTGTGATCCACACAGCCAAAGGCTTTAGCATAGTTATGGAAGCAGAAACAGATATATTACTTTTAATTAACATATTTTAAAGAGATTTATATATTTAATGTAAAAGCAAACTGAATGGATTTTATAATGGGTTGTTTGAATAAGATTTTTTAGAAAAGGGAAAATCTTTTTAATTTCCCCCAGGGTGCCTATTTACATCCAGTTGCATACTTTGTCAATTTTATAATTTTAAATGATGTTTGATTTGTGGTAAAAAAAAAAAAAAAATTATATATATATA
>SJXQ01011194.1:0-53626 GCA_006408695.1 Aepyceros melampus | reverse complement strand
ATATATATATATATATATAGTTGCAAAATGGATTAACTATTTCTAAACTGCCATAACAGATCTGTGAGGAAAAGAAGGATTATCTAGCGTATGTGGAGCAGTGTGTTCACCCCACAAAGACTGGCTGAGAGGGCAAGCAGACACTGAAATGACTGGACTCCACTCCCCAGTGTTTGCACCCTGAATCGAGGATAAGTCAAGTTAGAGGATGGTGTACTTTCTGTATTATGATTTCACCAAAAGGTTGCTTTTCTGAAACTTAACCAAAGATGCTATCAACGCTAAATACTTTATTGAATAATGCAGTCAAAATTCTGCATATGAGGGGTTAGTGAATAGCTATGCTTAGTTGCCACTGGGTTTAGTGTTAGGTAGTGATTATAGGCAGAGAAGGCAATGGAACCCTATTCCAGGACTCTTGCCTGGAAAATCCCATGGACGGGGGAGACTGGTGGGCGGCTGTCTATGGGGTCGCACAGAGTTGGATGTGACTGAGCGACTTCACTTTCACTTTCTAGGGCCTTATGAGAGGATTTATTATCTATTGTATTTATATTCTTTATGAAGTCTCAAAAGAATTCTATGTGGCTGCTGAGAATGCCATGTTGAACAGAAAGAAGGACTCTCACTCTGTTGGAGTTCATATTCAAGTGGATAGAGCAGCAGTTAACACAAAAATGGGTAGAATGTAAACCATAAGGAAAATGAGACAAACAGCACTGAGTATAAGAATAAAGATACATGATACTGTCTTTAACACACTATCTTTTGGAATGTTCAAAATGACTGGAAGTTGACCTGAAATAATTAACTTCCTCAATATTATATTTTTACTTCTAATGCCCAAGGACTAGGTAAGCAACTTGAAATAGGAATTTTTCCAAACTGCAGAAATCTTACCTGAAATATATTTGGAAGCTAATGATTATATAACATTACATAAACAATCAAGCACATAATATATTTTCTAAGAAATATTCTATACAATTTTGTATATTATAGAATATTATAGTAATTTACTGCCAGTAAATGTCAATACCAGAGAAAATCTAGCTATGGCTGAAAGTGTTGTAACTTGATTGTTGATTTTATTGACTGTGTCTCTAATACAACTACTATCTCAAGCTGACACACTATAAGATAAAGCTTCAATTTACTTAAATCTAGGTAATGGTAAGTATTATTAACATTTTCTCTTTCATTATTCTGATGCTGAAAGAAATGGGTGACAATCAAATAGAAAAAGTTTGCAAGGTCAACTATTTAAAATAATACGTAAATGTGTGTTTGTATGTGTTGGTGGCCTGTACAATTACAGGTTCTTCAAGATCTGCTAAATCTATGATGAATAATGTAGAACAAATGAAACCACCTTTCTGTATCAACTTGAGGAGGATCTAATTCTTTCATATATTTTTAGGAGGAGGGTTACTGAGGCAGGAAGGGAAAAGAAGATTATGAACAAAGTAATTTCCAGCAATCTGTCACCAGGTCATCATTCTAAACTTAAGTTTCTCTTAAAAATATTAAAAAATATGTTTTTGCTTATCATTTGATTTCTAACAGTGTAGCTTTTTTAAAAAATAGGAGTTGCAAGGAAAGAAGAGCCTTGCAAGGATATATTGTTACTGCTAATGAATCGACCTTGGCATTACTTCTCTTCCACCTGTATCCAAGTATCAAGCCAAAGCCCCTTTCCTGCCAATACACTAATCGCTTTAGGTGACAGGTCTGTTAAATGATCCCTGCCCCAAATGACTACCTCTTCAGGGATTTAAAAAAAAAAAAAAGATATAAAATTTAGTTAAAAGCTACCAGAACAGATGTAGATGTTACAGAGCATTCAGGTCTGATATAATACTCAAGGTCCGTACCACTTATACATTACGTAATATTTCACTCTGATTATTACCCTTACCATTTATCCTACTTCACATCAAAGCTAACAGTTTGAAAGGCAATTTGTGTGAAGTTTATTGTATAGAATTTAGGTCTCAGCTTCAAATTACTGAACATCCTTAAATAGTTCTGTCATTGAGCTGCCCTTCAGGATTTTATTAACTGCTCCCTATCTCTGTGTGATTCTTTTTGAATCTCTTAAAAATTCAGACTTTATTTGACCTTCATAATCATGAAAACTAAATCAATTTGTTTGCCTTCTGCTATAATTTTAATGCCTGGCCTCAAAACTTTGCAATATCTAAATGTAGTCTTAAAAAGAGTTTGAAATAATGCATTACTTTTGATGTATGATTTCACATATACATTATAGCATTAATTCTAAATCTCTTATATTTGAATTTATTTTCTAGAATCATATTGTGTTATTTTACTAACATTTTATCTTCTCTTTCCCTTTAAGATCAGGCTTCCCTGGTGGCTCAGAGGTTAAAGCGTCTGCCTCCAATGCGGGAGACCTGGGTTCGATCCTTGGGTCGGCAAGATCCCCTGGAGAAGGAAATGGCAATCCACTCCAGTATTCTTGCCTGGAGAATCCCATGGACAGAGAAGCCTAGTACATTACAGTCCACGGGGTCGCAAAGAGTCGGACACGACTGAGCGACTTCACCACCACCATCACCACTTGTCTTTATAGTTTAGTTTCACTCTAAAGAGTTAAAACTAAACTCAGAGTTACACTGTTCTACGTATTTATACCATCTACCTGAAGTCTGAGAAAAAGATGGTTATTTACCTGGAATTAAATGGAATATTTAAGGTGCTATAACCACTGAACACCATAAAACATGTTCAACTATACTCTTATTCCCACTTCTTAGTAAGTTACATACCAAATTAGACCATTTAAGCAAATCTTAGGGCTAGCAGAAGGATGGGTGGCTGGGTAGGTATAGGTGTGAGTATGTGTGTGTGTGAATAAAATACTGAGCACCTACATTTATTTCTTTCACCTTAATATACGTCTTGTAGAATTAGGTTTAATTCCCCTGACTCCTTTACAGATGCAAAAACTGATGTTCAAAAATTTTAAGAAAATTGCTCAAGTGGCAGATTGCTAACCTATGGTAATACAAATTTGAGCATACTACTATCTGATATCAAACTCTGTACTTTATATGATACAATACCAATCCTGATAACAAAACTACTACAACAAACGAAATGCTTTTAGCACCTATTCTGTGCTTGTATGATCCTACAAACCTCAGTTCAGTTCAGTCACTCAGTTGTGTCTGACTTTTTGTGACCCCAAGGATTGCAGCAATCTTCAAATTACCTACAAACCTCAAGTACATTTATCTCATTTAGGCTTCAGAAATCTATTATAAACCTGAGACATCAGGACTAATTTAGACAAGGAGGTTAGAGGAGATTTTGTTGAAAAAGGTAAAATTTAAGCTGAGTTCCAAAGCATTATTAGGATTTAGCCAAGAGAATACTAAAAGAAAATGGAAAGAAATATACTTCTATGAGAAAATACTATGTAAAACTATTTAATGAGCCATATGACATTGATACACCAGATTACAAACTTTTTTTACTGCCTACATATCCTAATTTGCTGTTATCTGCAATTTTTAAATCCAAATTATGTTGGGCAATTTATTTTTGCAAAATTACATATTTTTCCTTTGCATATTAAATATGTATAGTGAGTACTTTTATTGTTGTTTCTGAATACAATGTTCAGTGAAATATATAATAAATAATAAAATTTACCTTCTATTTTTAATAAAAAAATAAATAATAAATTTTAAAATAATAAATTAAAAAAATGATAAATTTTACATTCTATTTTTAATTTTAAAAACTGTACTTGTTGAATTTCCACCATGGAAAATTTCGGCCTTTAGCAAGCACTTAAATCCTCACAAAGATTTTCCTATGTCTCCTGCTTATATTTGAGCCCTGGGATCTGAACTGTTTAGTCAAGTCTTTGCAAGAAAGGGTGGCTTAATTATCTTCTCTGCTTCCTTTTCCTCAATCTCTCTCCAAGTCTCCTGGCTGTTACTCTCTGTTCCTTCTGTAACTAAATGTGAAGCTCAAATTTGGTGGCTCAGACGGTAAAGTGTCTGTCTACAATGCGGGAGACCTGGGAAGATCCCCTGGAGAAGGGAATGGCTCCACCCAGTACTATTGCCTGGAGAATCCCATGGACAGAGGAGTCCGGTAGGCTACAGTCCATGGGGTCGCAAAGAGTCAGACACGACTGAGTGACTTCACTTTTTTTCTTTTCTTTCTAACAGCCAATGTACCCACTGCTAAGTGGACACTTGTATCTCCAGTTTATTCTGCACTTTCCCCAAATGGCCATTTTCCAAAAAAAAATATGTACTGGATCAGCAGAAGCTTTTGATTCATGAGCCATCCATACACCAAAATTAAAAATCATTTTCTCATTATTGATTACTTTGGTCATGTGTGTATATTGTACATTTTTATTTAAAGTCAAACACCTTTCAAATCATTTCAGTCAGATAGTCAAAATGAAGTTGACTATAAGTTTCTCAAAGTAGGAACCTTAATTCATGTATATTTGTAGCCCTGCTGCTGCTGCTAAGTCGCTTCAGTCATGTCCAACTCTGTACGACCCCATAGACAGCAGCACACCAAGCTCCTCTACCCCTGGGACTCTCCAGGCACAGATACTGGAGTGGGGTGCCATTTCCTTCTCATATTTGTAGCTCTAATATTTATAAAATATTTATAATGTGATTGAGGTGATGTGCAAAAAAAAAAAAAAAAAGGCAGAATGGTTGTTCGAGGAGGCCTTGCAAATAGCTGAGAAAAGAAGAGAAGCAATAAAGGACAGAAATGGTATGAGTCTAACAGAAGCAGAAGATATTAAGAACAGGAGGCAAGAATATACAGAAGAGCTAAACAAAAAAGATCTTAATGACTGAGATAATCATGATCATGTGATCACTCACCTATAGCCAAACATCCCGGAATGTGAAGTCAAGTGGGCTGTAGGAAGCATCACTACCAGCAAAGCTGGTAGTGAAAGTGATGGAATCCAGTTGAGCTATTTCAAATCCTAAAAGATGATGCTGTGAAAGTGCTGCACTCAATATGCCCACAAATTTGGACTAGTAAGCAGGGCCACAAGATTGGAAAAGGTCAATTTTCCAAAGAATGTTCAATCTAATCACAATTGTTTTTATCTAACATGCTAGCAAACTAATACTCCAAATTCTCCAAGCAAACTTCAATAGTATGTGAACCGAGAACTTTCAGCTATTCAAGCTGGATTTAGAAAGGGCAGAGAAACCAGAGATCAAATTGCCAATATCTGTTGGATCATAGAAAAAGCAAAATAATTCCAGAAGTACATCTGTTTCTGTTTTATTGACTATGATAAAGGCTTTCACTGTGTGGATCACAAGAAACTCTGGAAAATTCTTAAAGAGATGGCAATATCAGATCACATTACCTGCCTCCTGAGAAACCTGAATGCAGGCTAAGAAGCAGCAGTTAGAACTGGACATGGTACAGCGGGGTGGTTCAAATTGGGAAAGGAGTATGTCAAGGTTGCATATTGTCACCCTGTTTATTTAACTTATATGCAGAGGACATCATGAGAAATGCTGGGCTGGATGAAGCACAAGGTGAATCAAGATTGCTGGGAGAAATATCAATAACATCAGATATGCAGATGACACCACCTTTATGGCAGGAAGCAATGAGGAACTAAGGAGCTTCTTGATGAAGTTGAAAGAGGAGAGTGAAAAAGCTGAATTGAAACTCAACATTCAAAATACTAAATCATGGCATTGGTACCATCACTTCAATGCAAATAGATGGGGAAATATTGGAAAGAGTGACAGACTTTATTTTCTTGAACTCCAAAATCACTGCAGATGGTGACTGCAGCCATGAAATTAAAAGTCACTTGCTCCTTGGGAGAAAGCTATGACCAACCTAGACAACACATTAAAAAGCAGAAACGTTACTTTGCCAACAAAGCTCTACCTAGTCAAAACTATGGTTTTTCTAGTAGTCATGTTGGATGTGAGAGTTGGACCATAAAGAGTGCTGAGCACTGAAGAATTGATGCTTTTGAACTGTGGTGTTGGAGAAGACTCTTGAGAGTCCCTTGGACTGCAAGGAGGCCCAACCAGTCCATCCTAAAGGAAATCAGTCCTGAATATTCATTGGGACTGATGCTAAACTGAAGCTTCAATACTTTGGCCACCTGATGGGAAGAACTGACTCATTGGAAGAGACCCTGATACTGGGAAAGATTTGAAGGCAGGAGGAGAAGAGGATGACAGAGGATGAGATGATTGGATTGCATCACCGACTTGATGGACATGAGTTTGAGTAATCTCCATGAGTTTGAGTAATCTCCATGAGTTGGTAATGGACAGGGAAGCCTGATGTGCTGCAGTCCGCGGGGTTGCAAAGAGTTGGACATGCCTGAGTGACTGAACTGAACTGAATTGAAGTGCATTTTTATTTCAATTAATATCATCTGATATCTTTAAATAAGAAATTATTCTATGACCATTTTATAGGAAACATCTTGATGTGATCTGTGTTATGGTAAATATTTATATACATGCGTAGAATTGGGAAACATCAAATATTAAGATGCTCATAAGGATCCTAAGCTAATTAGCTAAAATTTATAGATCATAAATTCTCTAAATGTACAAAATTTATCATTTTTCCAAAACTATACTTTAAGTGCTTAAAAATGGAAACTAATCCATGTGTCATACAACGGTTTTACTTTTTTAATAGTATCATCAATTTACTGTTGACAAGATTTTATTTGGTTTTCTTAGCTGTACTCTGAATATTCCAGTTGTGAACATAAAAATCCTGAGGTGCTTTAGTCTTCTTATAAGCATATTTAATATTTGAGAATGTTTATTTCATAAGGTATGTATAACCACAGTTTCTCTGCAAGATGGTGGTTGTTTAGCCACCAAGTCATGTCCTACTATTTTGAGACCCCGTGGACTGTAGCCTGCCAGACTCCGCTGTCCATGGGATTTCCCAGGCAAGAATACTGGAGTGAGTTACAAATCCCTTCTCCAGGGGATCTTTCCTACCCAGGGATGAAACCTGTGCCTCTTGCATTGCAGGCAGATTCTTTACAGCTGAACTATAAGGGAGACTCTAATAAGACTGGTACCCTCTAAATGGGATATTTGTGTTATAAAGTTGAAGAGACAGATTCTGGTCAGATTGCAGTATAGAGGTTCTTGAATTCTCTTCTGTCCATGAGGATGCTAAATCTACAACTACACATAGAAGCAGTTCCCTCCAGAAGGCTCTTATGCATCAGTGAATAATAAAATATCCACACTGAAACAAGTAGGAAAGGCTGAGACACATTCTGGCCATAAGCTCATTCCTCACACAGCATTAGACAGTTGTGAAAGAGCTCACAACTCCGAGACTCTCCCTAAGGAGAGAAGAGTTTAGTTCCGACATCAAGTACCCCAGCACCTAAGACTTCTGCAATCAAAACACCTAGCTCTGAGAGTCAACAGGGCTTGTATCTATGAGACCCATTAGAAAAGCAGCTTTCGGCTCTCTTCTGAGGCCTCACTATGTCTAGCAGCCCAGGGGCTCAGCACAGGGAGTAGACAGAAACACCTGTCCTCCAGGCTTTGCTTGAAAGAAGCTTACTTGCATATCTTGAAAGCTACAAGTGATGTATCCAGGGATAAACTGTGAACCTCCTGATCCTTCTCAGGACCTGGAAGCCAGCACAAACCATCCCTGTAATTTCCTTGTAGCCCATCCAAAGCACTAATATCTCCTGGGCAGGAGCATCTGGCAATTCAGACTTTTGGGGATGCCACCCAGAGAACAAACACTATTTTCCTGGCTCTGAAGGCCAGCAGGACTTGAGCTCCTAGGTCCCATGAGTGTGAAGCAAACAAAGAAACAATTTTTGACCAGCAGTCTCCATAGGAGTCAGTATAAAAAGAGCCAGAGAAACATCCCACTCTCAGTTTTTCCCTGAAAGAGGTCTACATGCATACTTTAAAAGCTGCTGCCTGAGGATCTGGCTTCCAATCAGCCTGCAGCTCTGTGTAGACCCTCCCCTTAGGATTCTAACAGGCCCTGCTGCTGCTGCTAAGTAACTTCAGTTGTGTCCGACTCTGTGTGAGCCCATAGACGGCAGCCCACCAGGCTCCCCAGTCCCTGGGATTCTCCAGAGAACACTGGAGTGGGTTGCCATTGCCTTCTCCAATCATGAAAGTGAAAAGTGAAAGTGAAGTCACTCAGTCGTGTCTGACTCTTAGCGACCCCATGGACTGCAGCCCACCAGACTCCTCCGTCCATGGGATTTTCCAGGCAAGAGTACTGGAGTGGGGTGCCATTGCCTTCTCTAAACAGGCCCTGATGCACCCTCAACCACTGGAAGAAACTAAGAACATAGAAGTCATCATGGAGAATCACAACAAGAGCTATGGTCTGACTGAATGATTAGGTTCATCTTTTACATGAGACCCCGCTGTGAGCACTGGTAGAGTAATGCACAGAAACTGATAGAGCAAGTCAAGGAAAATGAAGAAACAGAGAAATATTTTCCAAACACAAGAACAAAGCGAAAGACCAGAAAAAGACCTTAAGTAAATGAAGATAAGTGATTTACAGGGTAAAGAGTTCAAAGTAATGCACACCAGTTCAGTTCAGTTCAGTTCAGTCGTGCAGTCGTGTCTGACTCTTTGCCAACCCCATGAATTGCAGCACACCAGGCCTCCCTGTCCATCACCAACTTCCAGAGTTCACCCAAACTCATGTCCATTGAGTTGCTGATGCCATCCAGCCATCTCATCCTCTGTCGTCCCCTTCTTCTCCTGCTCCGAATCCCTCCCAGCATCAGAGTCTTTTCCAATGAGTCAACTCTTTACATGAGGTGGCCAAAGTACTGGAGTTTCAGCTTTAGCATCAGACCTTCCAAAGAACACGCAGGGCTGATCTCCTTTAGAATGGACTGCTTGGATCTCCTTGCAGTCCAAGGGACTCTCAAGAATCTTCTCTAACACCACAGTTCAAAAGCATCAATTCATTGATGCTAAGCTTTCTTCACAGTCCAACTTTCACATCCATACGTGACCACTGGAAAAACTATAGCCTTGACTAGACGGACCTTAGTCGGCAAAGTAATGTCTCTGCTTTTGAATATACTATCTAGGTTGGTCATAATTTTCCTTCCAAGGAGTAAATGTCTTTTAATTTCATGGCTGCAATCACCATCTGCAGTAATTTGAGCCCAAAAAATAAAGTCTGACACTGTTTCCACTGTTTCCCCATCTATTTCCCATGAAGTGATGGGACCAGATGCCATGATCTTCGTTTGCTGAATGTTGAGCTTTAAGTCAACTTTTTCACTCTCCTCTTTCACTTTCTTCAAGAGGCTTTTTAGTTCCTCTTCACTTTCTGCCATAAGTTTGGTGTCATCTGCACATCTGAGGTTATTGATATTTCTCCTGGCAATCTTGATTCCAGCTTGTGCTTTATCCATCCAGCATTTCTCATGATGTACTCTGCATATAAGTTAAATAAGCAGGATGACAATATACAGCCTTGACGTACTCCTTCTCCTATTTGGAACCAATCTGTTGTTCGATGTCCAGTTCTAGCTGTTGCTTCCTGACCTGAATATAGGTTTCTTAAGAGGCAGATCATAAGATGTTTGCCAAAATCAGAATAACGCATGAACAGAGGGAAAATATAAACAAAAACAAAAAGAAAATCTCCATCACTAACATATCAAATTGAAATGCCATGTTTTGGTTACTCATCACTAGAAGTGTATGCTACATGAGAATTTGGCAAATTACAGTATAACTGGTTACATTCTAAGAAAATGACATTTAAAAGTATCTGAAAAAAGCAGAAGTGACTGAAGCAACCCTATGTCAGATGAAATGCTAAAATGTTGATTTTTAACAAGGAGCAATTGGAATATATTGCCTGGTAGCTGACTGTAGTAGCTTTAGTAGGAAAGTGTGAGAATAGCAAAGAAGAAAAAAAGGAAGTGAGAAAATCTGTAAAGTATTACATTCCAATCTGTAATTAGCTCATGAACTTAGCTGTCGTGTATAAATATGATCTTATGATAAAATAATCAAAATTAAGTAAAACATATAAAAACAGGATTATAGAAACTAGAGATTATTTAAGGGGCTCTTCCCAACCCAGGGATTAAACTCAGGCACCCCACATTCTTTACCATCTGAGCCACCAAGGAAGCCCTCCTATGATAAAATAACAAAAAATTAAGGATAAAATTTTTAAAAAACAACAAAAAAAGACAAGTTAAATAAATTAGAAAATAACAACAGGAATCTCCTAGTAAATTTTGACTACTAGTTATTACAAATGCCAAATTAAAAGTGGTGTATTTTTTGAGAAATTGGCAAAAAATTCCTTGGTATAATATACAAAACATAAAAATGGAATTATAGAAATTTTCTTCAGTGATTATTTAACAATAATCAATGTAAAGTAAAATATACCTTTATGATATTCTGAATTTATCTTATTAATGATTATAAACTCTATTTTTCTGTGTATAATACACATTTAACACAAATTGTAGCAACCAAATATTTTAAAGCAACAGTTTTTTTCTTTTTTTTTTTTTGAAAACTGGTAAATTGGTCATTTTGTGAATTGGCTTGCTCTCATATTAATTCCCCTTTATAATGTAGCATGTAACAAGAGCTTAAATGAAATCTACGGATTGCTGTTAATCCAGTAGTTATTTATTTTACTCTTTTCCATAGCTCTATTATATTAACAGACTTAGAAAAATAAGCACCATCAGCTAACAGTCAAAAAAGACAAAAATAAATGAACACTGGATTGGTCTGATTTCTAGTGAGATTACAAATTATGAATGGAAAAGCACAACAATTGTATTAAATAAATTGTTTCTAATGGTTCTGCCCTTGTTGAACAGTACTCAAGGAAACTTCTTTCAATTGATTGAAATGAAAATGGCTCATCCGCTCCCTAGACTGTGACCCTTTAGGAACAGTCTGGAATGACACAAACAGACGGTGAAAAGTGCCTCAGAAGGAGGATGCGAGAACACAGAAGAGATGAATGTAGTCCAGGTTATATACATTGATGTTAAAGGGAAGGCTTCCCTTGTGGATCAGATGGTAAAGAATCCACTTGCAAAGCAGGAGACCCAGGTTCAATCCCTCGGTTGTAAAGATCCCTTGGAGAAAGAAGAATGGCTACCCACCCCAGTATTCTTGCCTGGAGAATTACATGCACAGAGAAGCCTTGGCAGGCTACACCCATGGGGTCACTAAGAGTCAGATATGATTCAGTCACTAAAATTTTTTTCACTTTTTTCACTTTTCATAGAGAAAATGATGTTTGAGCTTTCAATTATAATTCCTATGGAAAAAATTAAAAAGTATTGTGATATAGTGTTCAAAATAAGTTGTTTTTTTAGTTTTATGAGTTTAGATAACTTAGTATAGAGATAGATAAATAAAAATTATAACATGCCACTATAAAAATACCTATTTCTGTTCTTCAAATCTAAAGGTTTCTGAAAAAGCAAGCTTTTATTTTTCACTAAGATTAGTTTAAATGCATTTAGCAGCAAAACCTGAACTAAATAGATATGTTTGTTGGAGAAAAATTAATGTGTTTTATGATGGAATATATGCCTAGAACCTACCAGGGCAATATATAATTTATCAGATATTTATCGTTTCCTTTATATATTTTTTTAAAGTCTGAGTTTTGTCAGCAAATATTTAGAGTAGGTGATTTTAGACTTATTGTATGACAACACAGCATCCTGCTTCAAATCACCCTTTGTCATCTTTATCGTCTACCAAAATATTTTATCAAGTAAGCTTGGTGAGTTTAACTGAGTTTCCAGCCCACAGAATTCTTAAATTACTCTGAGACTAATTCAAATGAAATATCACAAATATTACTATCTGAGGATCTTTTTATTGCAAATCATTAGTCCTGAGTTGTGACTGTTGCAGTAAGAGACATAAAAAAGAATTTAAAACTTCATTCTAAGAATAAATCTTCTGCTTTGAGAAATATGTTCCACTGAGACAGGCCCAGGACATTAATATGAAAATTTAACCAAGGCCTCTTGCTCTTTTTCCCTTTGTTTACTGCATAGTCTGGCATAGGATACATTCTTATAGCTACTTTTCAATATCTGAATTAATATGTGGCTTTTAAAAGTAGAAGAAATGATCCTTTGGTATATTGAGTGTAGACATGTCAATATTAAGTAATGCCTTTTCTAGGAAAAAATATCGATCTCTTGTCAGAGTAGTATTTTCTAGGCAAAAAAACTGCTTCAGGAATTGAAACATTATCACTTAGACATCCTTATATCACTTTTTTTTCAGAATGAAAACCTGATATTCATAAGCAATGATTTGAGACATTGTTAATGAGGATTGGGAGCAGAGAGGTCTTTTGACAACACTTTTCAGTGGAAAATGCACATCTTCCTAAGTCCAACTTAGAAAGCAGTACATATAAAATAGCGCATAAGATCTTTTGCTTAAAACCTAAACTAAGACTTCATTCCTGTAAAACTGATAGAAAATATCACAAAGATACAGAGCTCCATATGCTTTAAAAAGCTTCAAAATATATCTCAAAAATAACATGGTCATAAGGGGCAATTATAGAAAATTTTGCTCTTAGTTCCTAGCTTCCTTATTCTTCAACCCTATAGAAATCAAAGTCTTTATTCACAGCACATCTTGTTTTTTCCTGGAAGCACAAAAGATAAATAAGTGAACTGAGTGGTTGAGACCTGATAGAATAATTGCCTCATAGTTTATGCCAGTGTCCTTACTGATCTCTTTGCACTGATACTTGACCCTCCCACGCCAGGTTGTTCTCTTTCATCCCTAAAAATCTATATGATTTTGACTGTAGAATTTGGATTCCTAGTTCTAGGACTAATAGCAGCCTTATCAAATGTCTGTCTGGGGATCCTGAGCATATTTTCACAGATATCAAGTGTCTGAAAGTGGTGTTTTGGGAACTTTGGGATGTATTACAATCCCTAAGTATCTCTAGCATAAGAATGATCAACATCACGAGAAATCCAGTGGTAAGAACAACTGTGGCAGAATCTGGACTTCACCCTAATGGGTTTGAACAACATCTTCTTTTAAAGTGTTTTTCCTAATTCTGAATGTTCCCTCCTCATCTTTGAATCTGAAGAAAGATGCTGACAGAACGCTCAGAGACTTTACCAAGTGAGGGATGCCAGGTCTAACTGAAGACGTGAAGTGTGTATTTTCTATACAACATTGTCACCCACTCACTGCCATGCATTGTGAGTTACTGGACAGTGAATTCACCTCGGCATCCCTACCACTTCCATTAGCATCTACCAAATAGGCACTAGAAATTTGTTAGATAAAAAATGTCATTGAACTTCCCTGGCAATCCAGTGATTAAGAATCTGCCTGCCAATGCACGGGACACAGGTTTGATCCCTGGTCTGGGAAGATCCTACATGCCACAAAGCAGCTAAGCCTGCACACCCTAGAGCCTGTGCTCGGCAACAATGAGATGCCCATGTGCCACAACTAGAGAAATTTAGTGTACAACAACCAAAATCCAGCACAACCAGAAATAAATATGCAAAGATATAAAATTTTTAAGTCATGAAAACATTTTAGAATTATATACTATTATAGCCAAAAGAAATCATAGATATAAGCTAATCCAACCCCTGAATTTCACAGAAAATAAAAAAACTTATGACATCTTACTAGATTTGCAGAAGGAGCCTTCTGTAAATAATTCAGTTGAATCAGGGTTATCATCTAAAAATCTCTAATTTGTAAATCTAGTGTTTCCTCATAAAATGTTGATTATTTGATATAAATATATTTTCAAGTTTTAGTTTATAAACAATTTTTCACACTTTGAGAGTATACTTGCTTTTCTTTATTCATATTGCTATCATGAAACCATCTTAAATCCATTTTCTCTTCCTTCCTTTAGTGCCCTAGTTTTCAGATCTGAGTTTAAACTCTGGTAATGGGGGTGCCCAACAAATTTCAATATTTTTCCTAAGCTCCAAAGTATTTTTACAGCCTACTTCTTGATGTTATATAAGATTATAATTGAATTGATTGAATAAAAGACCTCAGAATATCAGCATGGGACTGTGATGGGAACACATAGTAGAACTAATAAGTGTATGTATTATCTTCACATTGTTATTCTTTTATAAGCTATATATATATTGCATATATAATTATAAATTATTATTTACATATATATATATAAATATGTATATAAATATACATATATATATGTATGTATATAAATATACATATACTTTATATATATGTAAAAATCTTCCCTGGTGGCTCAGACGGTAAAGAATCCGCCTGCAATGCATGAGAACTGGGTTCAGTCCATGGATTGGGAAGATCCCCTGGAGAAGGGAATGACAACTCACTCTAGTATTCTTGCCTGGAGAATTCCATGGACCAAGAAGCCTGATGGGCTATAGTCCATGAGGTCACAAAGAGTTGGACATGACTGAATGACTAACACTTTCACTTTTAAGTAATAACAATTTTATTATATTTAGCTCAGCTCTTTAATCCTTTTTGATAAAATAATTATATATAATAAATAATTTGTAATAGATAAAAACATCTTTTGTGGTTGAGCAATATGACATTACTCCATGGATTTTAATTTCAGAATGGAATAGTTTACCTGAAAACAATAATTACAGGAGAACTTCACATATACTGAATAAAAAAAGAAAATGAAAAGCTCATAATGGGATAATTCCTCCTTAGGATTTTCCCCTTAGTCTTAAAAAAGATATATACGTGTGGCTTTATGTATTATGTGATATTAATATGGTAGTAAAATCAGCACGGCCACAGGTTAGGAGCATATCATTATTCCTAAGGGTAAAGCCCTCTTTTTATTATCTTCTTCTAGCTATGTGTCAACTGAATTCATATCACCACATTTTCTCTTTATGGCTCTCCCTCGCCTTCTCATTTTTCTTACAAGGCAAGAAAAATGAAGCTGCTTCTGTTTATAAAGACACCTTAATAATTCTCATTTATATATCTTCTTTCCTCTGCATTAATATTCATAAATCCCAAATCTAACTAGTAATAGTTCATTTCCACTACAATAAGCATAATCCTTTCATATTTGTCCTTCTCAACCACACTTTTTATATTTTCTCCTTTCTACTCCCTCTGTATACTTGTCCCTAGATACAGAGTTTAAATTCCTTCTTGTAAGACTTTCATTTTCCTTCTAAAAACTCTTTTCAACACCTGTGCCATTTGTCTCTTTTCTCTAAAACACTTTTAGTTAAAATTCATCTCGTTTTGTAGGTAACTGAAAAATGATTTGCTGAGTTCCACAGTATTCCCTTGCAGCCCATCTCCCTCCTCTATCATATCTAGTTCTCAATCAAATAGTTTCATATTTCAGTCTAATATAGAGGACATAACATTTATTGAGCTACAGTTTTGTCTCTCGTGTGCTTGTGAGGCAGACACATTCATTTCACAAAGAAGGGTTAAGTAATTCGAAATTTCAGAAAGGTTAAGTACTTTGTTCAGTTTCTCATGACCAGCAAATGTCTAAACGCTGAACACCATAACCTAAAGCTGTAATGTTGTTCATATTTATCTCTCACTTTATTTAAAAGTCTCAGTTTTTAAAGTTTCAACTAATGTGATTGTCTGATTTTTTTATTTTTTCTAAACTGGTCATATTCTCCAGCAAATTTTATAAATTGACACCTCAGATTGCATGATTCTGTGATCTGATCAGGGTAGGGCACAAATAACCGTGTTTCCTCACTAGTTTTGGAAAATATACATTTACTTACATATTTGCCATTATTTTTCTCACCTTGCCCCACTGAAGATTGAAACAGATTTTTATCAATTTTTTCTAATGTATTATTTTGCCAAAATATTGATATTTTGAATAATATAGTGATCATTTGCTGACTCATAATAGTATTTCTTTACATTAGCCTCATAGGTATTTGAATTTTCTAAATATTTTTATCACATAAGTGATTATTAAAGTAGTTGTCTGTAGTCTTTTCCGTTAAAAAAAATGATAAGAACAAATAGAGAATCTTCTATCTAATGATTTTTTCTCATTCAAGTGTTATATTCTAACAGTATAATCAAATTTGGTCAATCTGCTTAATTCATTTATTTTATAATATTTAAAAATTTATGCATTCCTCCCCTTAATATAGAAAAAAGTAACTGAAATAACTATAATTTTAATATTTTCCCTTAGACTATTTGAAATTAATCCTTCCATATAATTTTCAAATCTAGGTCTTCTGGAGCAATGGATGTATGGAACTGAAGCAAAAGCATATTTAAACATTCTCTGTACTTTCACCTCTCAGAAAATGAGATTTTAGTGTGGATCTTTAGGATATCACATGGAGCTGCAAAGCTCCTAGTTAACTTTAGAAATAACCCTGATAGGCTATAACAACAGTAACTTCTACAAATGTCAAGTAGCTTAAGGAGTCAGTTTGCCCAAGAACTAAATATATAACAACTACTAAGGAAACTAAGGAAAAAGGCTATGATTTTTCCAGTAGTCATGTATGGATGTTAAGAGTTGGACTATAAAGAGAGCTTCCCTGGTGGCTCAAAGGTTAAAGCATCTGCCTGGAATGCGGGAGACCCAGGTTCAATCCTTGGGTAGTGAAGATCCCTTGGAGAAGGAAATGGCAACCCATTCCAGTACTCTTCCCTGGAGAAGCCCATGGAGGGAGGAGCCTGGTAGGTCGGCTACCGTCCATGGGGTCACAAAGAGTAGGACACAACTGAGCGATTCACTCACTCACTCATAAAGAAAGCTGAGCACTGAAGAATTGATGCTTTTGAACTATGGTGTTGGAGAAGACTCTTGCAAATCCCTTGGATTGCAAGGAGATCCAACCAGTCAATCCTAAAGGCAATCAGTCCTGAATATTCATTGGGACTAATGTTGAAGCTGAAACTCCAATCCTTTGGCCACCTGATGCTAAGAGCCGACTCACCTGAAAAGACCGTGATGCTGGGAAAGACTGAAGGTGGAAGGAGATGGGGACGACAAAGGATGAGATGGTTGGATGGTGTCACTGACTCAATGGACATAAGTTTGAGTAAACGACAGGAGTTGGTGATGGACAGGGAGCGCTGCGTGCTGCAGTCCATGGGGTCGCAAAGAGTCGGACACAACTGAGTGACTGAACTGAACTGAAGGAATCTTCAGAGATAGAAAATGCAAAAAATTCTGTACTAGTAATGTGTTTTTACATAATTCATTTCCGTTTGTGATAAATTACAATTTAAATAATGAGTAGGGCCTCCCTGGTGGATCGGACAGTAAAGAATCTGCCTGCAATTCAAGAGACCTGGGTTTGACTCCTGAGTCTGTTTTATCCCCTGGAGAAGGAAATGGAAATCCAATACAGTATTCCTGTCTGGAGAATTCCATGGCAGAGGAGCCTATTGGGCTATGGTGCATGGGGTCACAGAGAATGGCAAGGTACCGTCTATGGGGTCACAAAGAATTGGACAGGATGGAATGACTAATACTTTAGTATAGATAATTATAAAAAATACAGTGAAAATGCAAGTATTGGTATCAGCATCCATGGCTGTTTCTAGAAAATATTTGACTGATTTTCTTCATTTTTTGTCATGAGTAGATGAAATTGCCAGATTTAAAATGATTTGCAAGTTTATGGCATATGTTGTTAAAACATTAAAAATAACAAAGCACAAAAATACAAATGTCATGCTCAAATTACTTGACAATAGAAATGCAGTGAAATATTTTGGGAGAAAACTTTTATTTTAGATGAGAAGTGAGAATAATTTGTATGCTCATTTTAATCATATTCAGCCATTTTTGAAGAAAGAATAAATAAGTTTTTATCAATTATAGTAAATGTATAAACATTATAATAGAAATATCTAAATTATTTTACTTATTTTAAAAACATTGTAATTTATTATATATATTCTTATCATAAATGTCCCTAAAGATATGCTTAGGCTATATATTTCATAAAATTTTCATCCTGCTTTAATTTTTTATAGATGATCAAAGTTATAATAATATTTCTGTGACTAGTTTTACAGTAATGTTTTTTTCCTATAAGTTATCATTAGCTGGCACTGAAAAATACTCCATTTTTAAAAGTTATATTTATAAAAATATAATATTTCATTGAATATTGTTATATAAGATATACAAGTTTTCATTTTTCTTAATCAGAAAATAAGAGCCAGAGTAAAGAAATAGCTGCTGTTTAGTAGATTGAAGCACTGAGGCTGCAAATACTGTAGAAGGACAAGAGGGAAATTTCAAGCTGTATTTGTCAGGATTCATTATTTGTGATGGGCTATGTCAGAGTCAGGGTTAGAATTGGTATGGAACCTGCAATCAAAACTCCAGTCAAAAGGAAAGCCAGAAAGTTGCTCAAGGAGACTGTATGTAGGATATAGCTAAGTTTTGAGTGATAGTTCCTCAACTATAATAATTTTTAATGATGTCAAATATGCAAGTTATGTTTGAATACTTGCCTAACTGGACTTAATCAGTTATAGAAACTATTGTACTTAAAACTCTCCTTAATGAACTATTTTTAAAAATCTATCATGCCATACAGATTAGATCAAATCCACAGAATAGATTTTCAAGAGCTGGCAGCTTCTATAAAGTCTGACAAATGAAAGTTTTAGAATTCACTAATATATATGAGACTATCTGAAATAAAAAGAAATGGCTTGTCCATGATACTGTCACACACGTGGAGTTCTTTGTACACAAGGTGTAAACCTATCAGAAAGAAACCTGATAGGCCATAAAGTTAGTGGCCTTGCAATAGGAGAATACGCAGGTGATGCCACAGGTAAACTAGAAATTAGGAGAAAGTAGACCAAGGAAAATAAAGGAAGAAAGCCTAAATCATTTTTTCCTAATAGACAGATTTCATATGAAATGTCACATATAAAATTCCTGAAGGAAACTGAAGTGAGTTTCAATTCTAGACTAACAAAAAGATATGAAAAATGGATGTAAATGTGGAGATGCCACAGAAAAACGACATGGAATCTCTATGTCAAAGGTAGTTGTATTAACTGTCTATTGCTATGTAACAAATTACCCCCAAACTTTAGTGACTTTAACAATGACGAATTTTTGTTGTCTTACAAATTCTTCTACTCAGGAATCCTTTGTTGGGTCGATCTGCATCAAGGTTTCTCAGGAACTTACTGTCTAGCTGTTGATTGTTTAGCTACAGTCTCATGGTGGTGGTGCTGGAGGGGATGATTCTAAACTCACATTATTCATCTTGTTCTGTTACCATCCATGCTTCTCTAATGTGCTGTTTCATAACACGTCAGCTAACTTCTCCCAGAGTAAGCAATTTGAGAAAGAGCAAGAGAGCCTAAGAAAGATTCCACGGTCCTTTAATAAACTAATCTTAAAAAGGACATTTTCATACTGTTCATCGGGTTCTCAAGGCAAGAATACTGAAGTGGTTTGCCATTCACTTCTCCAGTGGACCACATTCTGTCAGACCTCTCCACCATGACCCACCCATCTTGGGTTGCCCCGAAGGTATGGCTTACATCTGACTTAAATTCACCCATTCCAGTCCATTTTAGTTCACTGATTCCTAGAATGTCAACGTTCACTCTTGCCATCTCCTTTTTGACCACTTCCAATTAGCCTTGATTCACCCATAGAGATTAAAATGTGGAGGATTCTCTGACTTCTTAATGAACTGGTGATCAGCCCAGAGTTGAATATATAAACCTGTTAGTTGAACCAGTTTAGGGTAGCAGTGCTTCTTACAAGGTCTCTGTCATTTAGCTTTAGCAACTAAATTGTGTGGTCAAGTAGATTTTCATGCTGTTTTGTTGATCCAATTTAAGAATAAAGTCAAGGTTATAGGGATGTTGCTGGAGCTCTGTTTTACATTTCCTAAGAGGACTCTTGGTATTAATAGGATGACATAATCAACAGAAGGAAGAAACGTGGGTGTTTTTGAAGTTGACTTAAATCAGCTGCCAGGTAGTTGTGAAATTTTCTGATTGAATCAAAATAATAGTATGATATATTGAATAACTTTTGAATTGGATGTTTTATATACAGTTATCCCTCCCCATCTGCAGGATGTTGTTCCCAGGACACCCCCACCCCCAGGATATCAAAGTCCAAGGATGCTCAAGTCCCTTATATAAAATAGGATAATATTTGCATATAAACTATGCACATCCTCCCTATACTTTAAATCATCTCTAGATTACTTGTAATACCTAGTGTAGTGTAAATGTTATGTAAATAGTTGCTCTCTGCAGCAAACTCAAGTTTTACTTTTTGTAAATTACAGGAATATTTTTTTCCCCAAAAAAAACCTTATATCTGAGGTTGGTTGAATCCGTTGATGTGGAACTCATGGATATAGAGGGCTGACTGTACTTTGCCTCACATGATCCTAACTGTAAATTTTAGATGTAGTAGTTATATTCCCATTTTACTGATAAGGCAATTGAGTTTTGAGGAAGTGAGATTGCCTAAGTTATGACCAACCTAGATAGTATATTCAAAAGCAGAGACATTACTTTGCCGACTAAGGTCCGTCTAGTCAAGGCTATGGTTTTTCCAGTGATCATGTATGGATGTGAGAGTTGGACTGTGAAGAAGGCTGAGCACGAAGAATTGATGCTTTTGAACTGTGGTGTTGGAGAAGACTCTTGAGAGTCCCTTGGACTGCAAGGAGATCCAACCAGTCCATTCTGAAGGAGATTAGCCCTGGGATTTCTTTGGAAGGAATGATGCTAAAGCTGAAACTCCAGTACTTTGGCCACCTCATGCGAAGAGTTGACTCATTGGAAAAGACCCTGATGCTGGGAGGGATTGGGGGCAGGAGGAGAAGGGGACGACCGAGGATGAGATGGCTGGATGGCATCATGGACTCAATGGACGTGAGTCTGAGTGAACTCCGGGAGTTGGTGATGGACACGGAGGCCTGGCGTGCTGCGATTCATGGGGTTGCAAAGAGTCGGACACGACTGAGCGACTGAACGGAACGGAACGGATATTGCCTAGAGCCATACAGACAGTGACAGAATGGTTATTTGGGCTTGGATCTATCTGGTTTCAAAGCCCATGATTTTCCATTTGATTCCATCTCTGACTCATTTTCTACTCCATTCTGACAATAGTAGATCAAGACAGATTTCAACATCTAACTATGAGATGAGATATACATGAGTTAACTCCACAGAATGGGATACCACACATTTATTTTTAAAAATGAGGAAATAGAGGTGATGGTATATGTTTACCAGTTTTCTCTATGTTTAAAATTTTATTGATAATAAAAAACTGGAAAAGAAAGTATATATGTACTTACATGGAAAGTCTCCAGGGTACACATTCAGTGAAAAAAAACAAGGTGTTATGGGCTAATAGAGGGGATAAAAATTGTATATATGTGTAAATAAGTACTGAGAGGATACATAAGGAATCAATAAAAGTGACTAAAATTTTTATCCCAATCAAAATAATTTTTACAAAATTTGTATTATCAGGTAATTTTAGATTCACACACGAGTTGCAAAAACATTACATAGAGCTCCTATATATGCTTCACCCAGCTTAACTACTATTAATATCTTATGTGATCATGGCACAATGATCAAAACTGAGAAATTAATACCAGTACAATACAATTAACTAAACAACAAACTTCATGTGGATTTCATCAAACGTTAGTTTGCCCACAAATGTCTTTTTCTCTGTGTCAGCACATAATCCAGGATCCTATTCTGTGTTTACTTGTCCTGTCTCTTTCCTTGATCTTTGCTTTCCTGACCTTGGGGTCTTGAAGACTACTGGTCAGTTATTTTGTAAAATGTCCCTCAGTTTGGGTTTGTCATGATTTTTCATGGCTAGATTGAGGTTATGCAGTTTGGAAAGAATACCACACAAGTGATACTGTATACTTCTTGATGCCTTATATTTGGAGATATATGATATATCTGTCTTATTACTGTTGTTTATCACTTTCTTAAGGTGAAGTCTGTTAGATTTCTCCACTAATCTTCCTGTGTTCCTCTCTGTAACTAATAAGGATTTGGGGAGAGATACTTTGAGGCTATGCAAATATCCGGTTTCTTCTCAAACTTTCACCCACTGAATTGAACTGATTTAGCTGTTATGCTGTCTTAATGTTAGCTTTCTCTTTCCTCATTTCTTATTTGGAATTCTTGTGTAGAGAAGAGTTCTATGTTTTCTCCCATTTATTTATTTATTCAGTTATTTATATCAGTGTGAGCTTATGGATATTTATTTTATTCTTTGGGTTAAATTCAGTACTGTGGGGGTGGGGTGCCTATGTGTGCCATGCTGAGTCATGTTGGACACTTTACGACTCCTTTGACTGAAGCTTGCCAGGCTCCTCTCTCCATGGAATATTTCAAGTAAGAATACTGGAGTGGGTTGCCATTTCCTACTTCCAGTGATCTTCCCAACTTAGGGATCGAACCCACATTTCTTGCATCTCCTATATTGGCAGGCAGATTCTTTACCACTGAGCCACCTGGGAAACCCTATAAGTCAATACTATCATTCTTTTTGCCTTTTCATACTGTTCATGGGGTTCTCAAGGCAAGAATACTGAAGTGGTTTTCCATTCCCTTCTCCAGTGGACCATGTTTTGTCAGAACTCTCCACCATGACCTGTCCATCTTGGGTGGCCTTCCATGGCATGGCTCATAGTTTCACTGGGTTAGACAAGGCTGTGTTCCATGTGGGATCAGTTTGATTAGTTTTCTGTGGTTGTGGTTTTCATTCTGTATGCCCTCTGATGGATAAGAATAAGAGGCTGTGGGAGTTTCCTGATGGAAGGGACTGGCTATGGGGAAAAATGGGTCTTGTTCTGATGGGCAGGGCCATGCTCAGTAAATCCTTAATCCAATTTTCTGTTGATGGGCGGGGCTCTGGTTCCTCCCTGTTGTTTGACCTGAGACCAAACTATGGTGGAGGTAATAAAGATAATGGCGACCTCCTTCAAAAGTTCCCATGCATGCAGTGCCACATTCAGTGCTTCCGGCCATGCAACAGGCCACCACCAGCCCACACCTCTGCCGGAGACTCTTGGACACTCACAGGCAAGTCTGGACCTGTGAGGTCACTGCTTCTTTCTCCTGGGTCTTGGTGCACACAAGGTTTTGTTCATGTTCTCCAAGAGTCTGTTTCCCAGTCCCATATAACTTCTGTAATCAAATCCCACTCTCCTCCAAAGTCAAATTCCCTAGGGATTCTCAGTCCCTTTGCCAGATCCCCAGGTTGGGAAATCTGTTGTGGGTCCTAGAACTTTATTAACAGTGCGAGAATTTCTTTGCTATAATTGTTCTGCAGTTTACGGGTTGTCTGCTCAGTGGCACCACCGAGCTGTTATGGTGAGGTTAATGGCAACTTCACCCAGAGCCCCCGCCCCAGCAGCAGGCCACTGCTGACCCTGTACCTCTGCAGGAGACTCAAACACACGTCTGGCTCAGTCTCTGGGTCCTGGTGCACACGAGGTTTTGTTTGAGCCCTCCAAGCATCTCTCACAGGTAAGGGATTTGATTTTAAACATGATTTCGCCCCTCCTATTGTCTTGCTGGGGGTTCTTCTTTGTCCTTGGACCTAGAGTATCTTATTTTGGTGGGATCCAGCATTATCCCCCATGAACAGTATGAAAAGGCAAAAATATAGGACATTGAAAGACAAACTCCCCAGGTCAGCAGATGCCCAATATGCTACTGGAGATCAGTGGAGAAATAACTCCAGATAGAAGAGGCAGAGCCAAAGCGAAAACAACGCCCAGTTGTGGACATGACTGGCGATGGAAGCAAAGTCAAATCTGTAAAGAGCAATATTGCATAGGAACATGGAATGTTAGATCCACGAATCAAGGTAAATTGGAAGTGGTCAAACAGGAGATTGCAAGAGTGAACATCGACATAGGAATCAGTGAACTAAAATGAACCCAAATGGCCAAATTTAATTCAGATGGCCATTATATCTACTACTGTGGGCAAGAATTACTTAGAAGAAATGAAGTAGCCCTCATAGTCAACAGAAGAGTCCGATATGTAGTACTTGGGTACAATCTCAAAAATGACAGAGTGATCTCTGTTTGTTCCCAAGGTAAATCATTCAATATCACAGTAATCCAAGTCTATGCCCCAACCAGTAATGCTGAAGAAGCTGAAGTTAAATGTTTCTATGAAGACCTACAAGACCTTATAGAACTAACACCCAAAAAAGATGTCCTTTTCATCATAGGGGATGGGAATGCAAAAGTAGGAAGTTAAGAGATACCTGGAGTAACAGGCAAGTTTGGGCTTGGAGTACAAAATGAAGCAGGGTAAAGGCTAACAGAGTTTTGCCAAAAGAACTGACTGGTCATACCAAACACCCTCTTTCAACAACACAAGAGAATACTCTACACATGGACATCACCAGATAGTCAATACCAAAATCAGACTGATTTCATTCTTTGCAGTCAAAGATGGAGAAGTTCTATGCAGTCAGCAAAAACAAGACCAGGAGCTGACTGTGGCTCAGATCATGAACTCCATAATGCCAAATTCCGAATTAAATTGAAAAAAGTGGGGGAAACCACTAGAACATTCAGGTATGAACTAAATCAAATTCCTTACAACTATACAGTGGATGTGACAAATAGATTCAAGGGATTCAATCTGATAGAGTGCCTGAAGAACTATGGATGGAGGTTAGTGACATTGTACAGGAGATATTGATCAAGACCATCCTCAAGAAAAAAAAATGCAAAAAGGAAAAATGGTTGTCTGAGGAGGCCTTATAATAGCTGAGAAAAGAAGAGAAGTGAAAGGCAAAGGAGAAAAGGAAAGATATAAGATCTAAATGCAGAGTTCCAAAGAATATCAAGGAGAGATAAGAAAGCCTTCCTAAGTGATCAATGTAAAAAAATAGAGGAAAATAATAGAATGGGAATACTAGAGCTCTCTTCAAGAAAATCAGAGATACTAAGGGAATATTTCATACAAATATAGGCACAATAAAGGACAGAAATAGTATGGACCTAAGAGAAGCAGAAGATACTAAGAAGAGGTGGCAAGAATACACAGAAGAACTATACAAAAAAGATCTTCATGATCCAGATAACCCCAATGGTGTGATCACTCACCTAGAGCCAGATATCCTGGAATGCAAAGTCCAGTGGGCCTTAGGAAGCATCATTATGAACAAAGTTAGTGGAGATGATGGAATTCCAGATGAGCTATTTTAAATCCTAAAAGATGATGCTATGAAAATGCTGCACTCAATATGCCAGCAACTTTGGAAAACTCAGCAGTGGCCACAGGACTGGGAAAGGTCAGTTTACATTCCAGTCCCAAAGAAGGGCAATGCCAAAGAATGCTCAAGCTACTGCACAATTGCACTCATTTCACATGCTAGTAAAGTAATGCTCAAAATTCTCCAAGCCAGGCTTCAACAGTATGTGTACCATGAACTTCCAGATGTTCAAGATGGATTTAAAAAGGCAGAGGAACCAGAGATCAGATTGCCAACATCCATTGGATCATCAAAAAAGCAAGAGAGTTCCAGAAAAACATCTACTCCTTTATTGACTATGCCAAAGCCTATGACTGTGTGGATCACAACAAACTGTGGAAAATTATTCAAGAGATGGGAACACCAGACCACCTTATCTGCCTCCTGAAAAATCTGTATGCAAGTCAAGAAGCAAGAGTTAGAACTGGACATGGAACAACAGAAATTGTTCCAAATAGGAACAGAGTACATCAAGGCTGTATATTGTCACCCTCCTTATTTAACTTATATGCAGAGTACATCATGCAAAATCCCAGGCTTGATGAAGTGTAAGTGGGAATCAAGATTGCTGGGAAAAGTATCAAAACCTCAGATACACAGATGACACCACACTTATGGTAGAAAGTGAGGAGGAAGTAAAGAACCTCTTGATGAAAGTGAAAGTTCCATTCCGTTCAGTCGCTCAGTCGTGTCCGACTCTTTGCGACCCCAGGAATCGCAGCATGCCAGGCCTCCCTGTCCATCACCAACTCCCGGAGTTCACTCAGACTCACGTCCACTGAGTCTGTGATGTCATCCAGCCATCTCATCCTTGGTCGTCCACTTCTCCTCCTGCCCCCAATCCCTCCCAGCATCAGGGTCTTTTCCAATGAGTCAACTCTTCGCATGAGGTGGCCAAAATACTGGAGCTTCAGTTTTAGCATCATTCCTTCCAAAGAAATCCCAGGGTTGATCTCCCTCAGAATGGACTGGTTGGATCTCCTTGCAGTCCAAGGGACTCTCAAGAGTCTTCTCCAACACCACAGTTCAAAAGCATCAATTCTTTGGCGCTCAGCCTTCTTCACAGTCCAACTCTCACATCCATACATGACCACAGGAACAACCATAGCCTTGACTAGATGGACCTTAGTCAGCAAAGTAATGTCTCTGCTTTTGAATATACTATCTAGGTTGGTCATAACTTTTCTTCCAAGGAGTAAGTGTCTTTTAATTTCATGGCTGCAGTCATCATCTGCAGTGATTTTGGAGCCCCCCAAAATAAAGTCTGACACTGTTTCTCCTGTTTCCCCATCTATTTCCCATGAAGTGATGGGACCACATACCATGATCTTCGTTTTCTGAATGTTGAGCTCTAAGCCAACTTTTTCAAAGCTGGCTTAAAACTCAATATTCAAAAAGCGAAGATCATGGCATCCGGTCCCATCACTGCATGGCAAATAGAAGGGGAAACAATGGACACAGTGACAGACTTTATTTTCTTGGGCTCCAAAATCACTGCAGATGGTGACCACAGCCATGAAATTAAAAGATGTTTGCTCCTTGGGAGAAAAGCTATGACCAGCCTAGACAGCATATGAAAAAGCAGAGACATTACTTTGCCGGCAAAATCCATCTAGTCAAAGCTATGGTTTTTCCAGTAGTCATGCACGGATGTGAGAGTTGGACCATAAAGAAAGCTGAGTGCTAAAGAATTGTGTGTTGAATGAGCTGAGTACTTTTGGCCTGTGATGTTGGAGAAGACTTTAGAGAATCCCTTGGACTACAAGGAGATCACAGCCGTCAGTCATAAAGGAAGTCAATCCTAAATATTCATTTGAGGACTGATGCTGAAGATGAAACTCCAATACTTTGGCCACCTGATGCAAAGAAGTGACTCATTGGAAAAGACCCTGATGCTGGGAAAGATTGAAGGCAGGAGGAGAAGGGGACAACAGAGGTTGGGATGGTTGGATGGCATCACTGACTCAATGGACACAAGTTTGAGCAAGCTCCAGGAATTGGTGATGGACATGGAAGCCTGCTGCAGTCCATGGTGTTGCAAAGAGTCAGAAACAACTGATTGACTGGCCTAAACTAAACTAAATCATTCTTTTATTGCTGAAATTGTTCCAGCTTTGGTCATTCAGAGACCATTAAGGAGCTTCTGTGTTTTTCCTTTTTTTCTTCCTAAGCAATTACCTACTGTCTATCATTGCAAAATTTCCAGGCTCATCTTGTATTTTCCTGGCTCATCTCTGGATTCAACCACTTCTGCAAGGAGCTTTCTTTCTTTCTTTTTTTAAATTAAAGAATGGTATTTAAAATCTGAATGCTGGCTATCACTGCCTCTAGTTCCTCTCTGAAGGTAGAAATAGAAAATATATGTATAAATACCACCCCATGCATATATTAATCAGTTAGTCAGTTCAGTCGCTCAGTCGCTTTTGACTCTTTGCTACCCCATGAATTGCAGCACACCAGGCCTCCCTGTCCATCACCAACTCCCGGAGTTCACTCAAACTCACGTCAATCGAGTCGGTGATGCCATCCAGCCATCTCATCCTCTGTCATCCCCTCTCCTCCTGCCCCCAATCCCTCCCAGCATCAGGGTCTTTTCCAATGAGTCAATTCTTTGCATGCATGGATGTGGAGTTTCAGCTTTAGCAGCATTCCTTCCAAAGAACACCCAGGACCGATCTCCTTTAGAATGGAGTCGTTGGATCTCCTTGCAGTCCAAGGGACTCTCAAGAGTCTTCTCCAACACCACAGTTCAAAACCATCAATTCTTCGGCACTCAGCTTTCTTCACAATCCAACTCTCACATCCATACATGACTGCTGGAAAAAAACCATAGCCTTGACTAGAGGGACTTTTGTTGGCAAAGTAATGTCTCTGCTTTTGAATATGCTGTCTAGGTTGGTCATAACTTTCCTTCCAAGGAGTAAGTGTCTTTTAATTTCATGGCTGCAGTCACCATCTGCAGTGATTTTGGAGCCCAGAAAAATAAAGTCTGACACTGTTTCCCCATCTATTTCCCATGAAGTGATGAGACCAGATGCCATAATCTTAGTTTTCTGAATGTTGAGCTTTAAGCCAACGTTTTCACTCTCCTCCTTCACTTTCATCAAGAGGCTCTTTAGTTCCTCTTCACTTTCTGCCATAAGGGTGGTGTCATCAGCATACCTATCTATATTTCTGTATCTCCCTGTGTATATATATGTGCGTGTGTGTCTGTATGTAGTATGTTGTTATTCTTTAGTTGTTAAGTCATGTCTGACTCTGCAACCCCATGGACTGTAGTCTGCCAGGCTCCTCTGTCCATGGGATTTCCCAGGCAAGAATTGTCATTTCCTTCTCCAGGGCATCTTCCCAACCCAGGGATCAATGTGAGTCTCCTTCATTCTTTACCACTGAACCACCAGGGAAGCCCATATATATATTTTACATGTATATAACTGCATGGATATATAAATAGAACATAAGTTCATAGTGATATTGCCAGTCAAATCCAGCACCACAATTTATTATAACTTTTGACCCTTCTTTTAACTTCTTTCTTTGACTGTAAAAAACCTAGCTCTCATTTTCTACAATTTATCTACTAGTTTGTTCAACCCTAGTACACATGTAAAGCGGTTTTAAAAACTGCAAGTCCAAACCTGATAAGAAACTATTTAAAGTTAGAGCATGTTGCTTGGGCACAGTTCTTTTTGCCTTCAGCCTTATACTGAAAGTGAAAGTGAAGTAGCTCAGTCGTGTCAGACTCTTTGTGACCCCCTGGACTGTAGCCTACCAGGCTCTTCCCTCCATGGGATTCTCCAGGCAAGAATACTGGAGTGGGATGCCATTTCCTTCTCCAGAGGATCTTCCCAACCCAGGGATTGAACCTGGGTCTCCCGCATTGCAGGCAGACACTTTAACCTCTAAGCCACCAGGGAAAGCCTTGGTAGCCTTATACTACTGAGTCCAAATACCACTTTCCAGAGTCAATCCTTTCTTCTCCACCTGTTTCAGGATGGCTGTTTGATGTGTTTGTAATCCAGTTAGATGTATGTGTCCCAGTCTGCATTCCAACTTGTGTTGTATACAAATCCATGTTATTTTATTTAATTTACATATGGTAAAATGTACTCTTTGTGGTGTACAGTTCAAAGAAGTTTGACAGAATCTTCTCTCTCCCACCACAGTTGTATACAGAAATGTCCTCACCCTCAAAATTCTATCATGCTGCTCCTTTATAGTGAATCCCTTCCCCCACCTCGCAGCCTCTGGCAACCACTGACATGTTTTCCATATCCATAAATTTTCTTTTTCCAAATGTCATATTAATGGAGTCATACCCTTTTGGGTCTGACTGGTTTTATTTAGCAAATGCATTTAAGATTTATCCATGTTATTGAATGGATCAATAATTAATTTTTGTAGCTGACTAGGGTTCCACTGAGTGTGTATATTACAGTTTGCTAATTCATTCACTGGTTGAAGGCCATCTCAGTTATTTCCAGTTGGCGAGGAGGAGGGTTGTTAATAAAGCAGCTATAAATATTTGCATAGAAGTTTTGTGTAAAAATAAATTTTTTATTTCTCTTGGATAAATGCATAGAATTGGGATTGCTGGATTATATAGTAGCTATATGTTTACGTTTGTGAGAAGCTGCCAAATTGCTTTCCACAGTGGCTCCACCATCTTGCAATACATCCACAATGTATGGCATTCCCACTTGCTTCTCATCCTTATCCATGCTTGATAGTGTCAGAATATTTTTCTCCCTTTTGACCATTCTAGTAGATGTTTAATGATATCTTGGGGCTTAATTCACATCTCCTCAGTGACTAGGGATGTTGAACATATTTTCATATGCTTATTTGACATGAATGTATGTTTTATAATAATGTGTCTGTTTATACCTACTGCCCACTTAAAAAATAGAATGGGTTTTCCACATCTCTTTATGTCTCTTGCACTAGCAGGTAGATTCTTTGCCACTAGCGCCACCTGGGAAGCCTCCCCCGCCAAAATAAAACAAACAAACAAGCAAAAATTAAAATGAAGTGGATTTTTTCCCCTGATGATTTTTTTTTGAGCTGCACGTCAAATGTGATTGGACATTTTCTCCTTGTCTGCCACTTGTCTTTTCATTCTCTGAATGGTGTTTTGCAGAGCAAAAGTTCTTACTTTTAATAGAATTCAACTTAATCAGGTTTCGGTTTTTTTTTTTCTGTTACGGATTATGCTTTAGGTGTCATTCAGCAAAATTTCTTGCTTAACTTTGGAGCATGCAGATTTTTTTTATTATTTCTTCTAGAAGTTGTGTCATGTTATGTTTTACCTTTAGATCTATGATCTATTTAGACCTTTAAAAAAAATAAGATGTGAGATATAGATTCTGGGGTTTTAGGTATTTTGTTTTGCTTATTCTAACACTGTGGTTGGAAAGATTATCCATCCTCTCTTCTAGTGCTACACTATTTTTGACCAGTGTGGTTTACAGTATTTCTTGAAATCAGGAAGTGTAGTCCTCCAACTTTGTTCTAATTTTTCAAATATTTTGGCTACTCTAATTCTTTTGCCTTTGTGTAGAAACTTAAAAATCAACATGTTGATACCTACAGAAAGTTGTGCTAAGATTTTGACTGGGAATATGCTGAACATTTATATCAAATTGGAGAGAATTTAGTATTAACATTATTGAGTGTAATGAGTGAGTGCATGTATGATTGAGTGAGTTCAATCCATGAACATTATATATCTCTCTACTTATTTAGGTCTTCTTTGATTTATTTGTGCTTATGCTTAGTCGCTCAGTTTTGTCCGACTCTTTGCAACCCCATGGACTGTAGCCTGCCAAGCACCTCTGTCCATGGGGATTCTCCAGGTAGGAATCCTGGAGTGGGTTGCCATTTCCTTAATCAGCATTTTATAATTTTCAGCATGTAAATCTTATACATATTATATTTATATCTATGTTTTCATTTTTGGTGCTATTATAAATAATATTGTATTTAAAAATTATAAATCAAAGTCAATTTATAGAAACGTAATTGACTTTTGTATTTTGATCTCTTATCTTATGACTTTGCTAAATTCACTTAGTAGTTTTAGGGACTTTGGGGAGCATATTTCTTGGGATTTTCCATATACAGAATCCTGTCATCTGCAAATAGAGTACTTTCCCCCCTTATAATCTGAAATTATTTTCCTCACCTTATTATAATGGTTAGGACGTTCACTGTGATGTTGAGTAGGGGTAGTAAAATGAGATTATCTTTGCCTTGTTCCCATTATGTTCAATATTAGTTTTGGGTTTCTTTGTAGTTGTCCTTTATCAGGTTAAGGAGTTTTTCTTCCATTTCTAGTTTGTTAGGAGTTTTTTACTTTGAAGAGATGTTTAATTGTGTCAAATGCTATTGAGATAATCATGAGTTTTTTCCTTCTTTAGTCTGATACTCTGGTGAATTACATTGGTTTTCCAAAAGTTGAATCAACCTTGAATTCCTAGAATAAGCCCAACTTGGTCATTCTGTATTATCCTTTTTATATATGCCTAGATTAGATTTGCTAATAGATTTTTAAATTTTTATTTTATTTTGGAGTATAATTGATTTATAATGTTGTGCTAGTTTCAGGTGTGTAGCTAAGTGATTCAGTTATACATACACATATATCTATTCTTTCTCAGATTACTTTCCCATATAGATTGTTGCAGAATAATAGAATTCTCTGTGCTATAGAGTAGTTCTTGTTGATTACATCCCAACCTCCTAACTTATGCCTCTCACCTTTGGTACTCATGAGGTTATTTTCTAAGTCTGTGAGTCTCCTTTTGTTTTGTAAATAAGTTCATTTGTATCTTTTTTTTTTTAATTTCACGTGTAAATGATAGTGTATGATATTTGTCTTTGTCTGACTTTCTTCACTTAGTATGATAATCTCTAGATCCCCCCATGTTGCTGCAAATGGCATTATTTTATTCTTTTTATGGCTAATATTCCATTGTATATATGTACTGCTTCTTCTTTATTTATTATTTTTGTGTCTGTGGGGGGATACTGGCCTTATTTTTATTATATTATAATGTGTTTGGTTGTGATATTAGGATAATCCTAGGCACATAAAATGCATGAGAAGTGTTTTCTTTTATATTTTCTGAAAGCAATTGTTTGGAATATTATTTCTTCCTTAAATGTTTTTTAGCACTTGTCAGTGGCACATCTGGGCCTGGAGTTTTCTTTTCAAAAGCTTTTAACTACAAATTCAGTTTCTTTGATAGTTATAGGACTATTTTTTTTTTTTTGTATTACAGTGGGATCTTTTGTGTGTGTGTGAGTTTAAGTAGTTTTTGTCTCTTAATGATTGAACCCTTTTATCTAAGTAGTTCATTTATGGGTATAGAGTTTTTATAGTCTTCCTTTATTATCCTTTTATTCTCTATGGTGATTTGTTATGATAGTTCCTCTTTCACTCCTAATATCGGTCATTTTTATCTTCTCTCTTTGTTTTCTTGGTCAGTATGGCTAGAGTTTTATCAATTTTATTGACTTCTTACGAAGAGCTAGCTTTTGGTTTCATTGATTTTTCTCTATTGATTTTCTGTTTTCAAATTTATTGATTTTTTTCCTCTCATGTTTATTATTTAAACCAGAACATTTTCAAGAGTAAAAGGGGATACTATTAATAACTAAATCAAGACAAAATGCATAAACTGAAAACGTTTCAGAAAAACCAGGGTGTATGATCACCCTACATATAGGATATGAGTATGGGGAAAGTGGTAGATGAGAACCTCTGTGGGAATAAAACTTTACAGTATATACCTGTTAGTTTTATTTTTATTTTAGATCATTAAGTGTATAACCCATTAAAACTAAAATAAATGTATCTCTTTAAATACCTGGTATAATTCCTGGCATATAATAAGAGCTCAACATACACTGTTGAATAAATAAATGAATCAGTTGATCAGTTCAGTTCAGTTCAGTCGCTCAGTCGTGTCTGACTCTTTGCGACCCCATGAATCACAGTACACCAGGCCTCCCTGTCCATCACCAACTCCCGGAGTTCACTCAGACTCACGTCCATTGAGTCCGTGATGCCATCCAGCCATCTCATCCTCGGTTGTCCCCTTCTCCTCCTGCCCACAATCCCTCCCAGCATCAGGGTCTTTTCCAATGAGTCAACTCTTCGCATAAGGTGGCCAAAGTACTGGAGTTTCAGTTTTAGCATCATTCCTTCCAAAGAAATCCCAGGGCTGATCTCCTTCAGAATGGACTGGTTGGATCTCCTTGCAGTCCAAGGGACTCTCAAGAGTCTTCTCCAACACCACAGTTCAAAAGCATCAATTCTTCTGCGCTCAGCCTTCTTCACAGTCCAACTCTCACATCCATACATGACCACAGGAAAAACCATAGCCTTGACTAGACGGACCTTAGTCAGCAAAGTAATGTCTCTGCTTTTGAATATACTATCTAGGTTGGTCATAACCTTTCTTCCAAGGAGCAAGCGCCTTTCAATTTCATGGCTGCAGTCACCATCTGCAGTGATTTTGTTAGCATTGGTAATTGCCTGAGTTTCATTGGAGAAAATGGGGTCATCATTATACATCCAACTCTAAAAGTCTGCAACAAATGTATCAGAAATGAATGATTAATTAGTTTGCTCTGTATTCTTAATCTGCAGTTTTGTGGACTGTGTGCTAAGTCACTTCAGTTGTGTCTGACACTTCGTGACACTATGGGCTGTAGCCCTCCAGGCTCCTCTGTCCATGGGATTCTCTAGGCAAGAAACTGGAGTGGGTTGCTATGTCCTCCTCCAGGAGATCTTCCCTACCAGAGGATCGAACAAATGTCTCTTATGTCTCCTTCATTGACAGGCGGTTTCATTACCACTTATGCCACCTGGTTTGGTGATATGAATATTATCATCTTAGACTTGGTTGGATTGTTCTTATTTATTATTTGTATCTTATCATTTATATTTATCTTTGCCTTTTTTTTTATTTGAAACATTTTACATATGAAAAAAGAAAGAACTGCAACTTGGTGTGGAAAAGCAGGAGAAAAGAAAGAGACATCCTTGAGGACATCATTGAGGTCCTGCAGAGGAATTTCCTCAGCTCTGTTCCTTTTCCTCAAAACCTGTGCCTCATCTCCATGGTTACTGTGGGGATTTCCATCTTTACACATAGTTCTGGATGTATGTCTCCAGTATACGGAGTTTTCCCACAAAATTTTGGGGCAAAAGAAACTATACAATAATGGGAAAACTGATGAAAAATAAAATTTATAAAGTAGTTGTTTAGAATTTCATGGGTAAAATGTTACAATGGCAATCAGGACCTTAGTTCTGTTGTTTCTGAAATTTAGATGCATTATTGTATATTCAGTATACAGTATTCCTTGAGTTCCATGAAATCAATAAATCATATGAATAGAATAAAATTTGTATTTATAGAATGAAAAAAGGTTCTTAGAAATCTGATTTGATAAGTTAAATTAAGTAATGAATTCAGGTACGTTTCCTGTAAGTAATAAGAATGCTTCTTTTTTTTTTAATTTTTAATTAATTTTTATTTTTTTAGTTTGTTTTGCTTTACAATACTGTATTTGTTTTGCTACACATTGACATGGATCAGCCACGAGTGTACATGAACCCCCAATCCCGACCCCCACCTCCCCCCTCCCGCCCCACACCCTCTCTCTGGATTATCCCCGTGCATCAGTCCCAAGCATCCTGCATCCTGCATCAAACCTGGACTGGCGATTCGTTTCACTTATGATATCACACATGTTACACTGCCACTCTGCCAACCCATCCCACCCTCTCCCTCTCCTACAGAGTCCAAAAGGCCGTTCTATACATCTGTGTCTCTTTTGCTGTCTTGTGTACAGGTTTATCATTACCATCATTCTAAATTCCATATATATGTGTAAGTATACTGTATTGGTGTTTTTCTTTCTGGCTTACTTCACTCTGTATAATCGGCTCCAGCGTCATCCACCTCATTAGAACTGATTCAAATGTATTCTTTTTAATAGCTGAGTAATACTCCATTGTGTATATGTACCACGGCTTTCTTATCCATTCATCTGCTGAAGGACATCTAGGTTGCTTCCATGTCCTGGCTATTATAAACAGTGCCGCGATGAACATTGGGGTACACATGTCTCTTTCAATTCTGGTTTCCTTGGTGTGTATGCCCAGCAGTGGGATCGCTGGATCATAAGGCATTTCTATTTGCAATTTTTTAAGGAATCTCCACACTGCTCTCCATAGTGGCTGTACTAATGCTTCTATTTTTAATAATCAAAAATTAACTGAGTCCTTCAAAACACAGAGCTCTGGAATAAGTTACAGATCACATTACAACAAGAATGTGTCTCATCTAAAATATAGGAAATTTCAGGTGGGTGAAAAAAGTGGAAATCAGAGTACTGTTTCTCCCAGACATTGAATTCTAAACAACCAGCTTATAGATCTTATTTCTCAGAATCCTTCCCTTTATTTCTAAAGTTATGTGATTTCTTTATAGACCGCTCATAATTTTATTTGGACAAAGATGGTACCTTCTTACAATAGTGATTATCCCTAAAAAATATAAATATATACATTCTACTAAAAACATTCAAATAAACATCAAGGTATCACTTGGATATCTTGGTGAAACAATGATCAAGTGGTAAAAGGCTAAATCTTCGTAAAATGTTTAATAAGATTATATAACAAAGTAGAATAGTTCCTCCTCTGCCACTCAACAAATAGAAAAATACATATTCATACTACTTTCTTCCTTGTTTCTTCCATAACGATCAATACTGAAGACCCACAAAGATAATAAATTTGATCAAACATTCTGATCATAAAATCAAGCTTCTGTATTAGCTCTGAAGTCTGTAGTATCTCTTGAAACCTTGACAATTTGACTGGTTTAATTTTCTAACCCTGTTATCCTCTTCCTGGAAAGTATCCTGATTTCTTAAAATAAGTGTACATGAGAAATACTCTCTCTGGATAGAGTGCTATGAAGATATAGTTTCTTTTCTTATATAAACTTAACAGTTTAATATGTCAAAGACTGAAATGGTGAGAGACTTTATTTTGGGAGAGCTCCAAAATCACTGCAGATGGTGACTGCAGCTATGAAATTAAAAGACACTTGCTCCTTGGAAGAAAGCTATGACCAATCTAGATGGCATATTAAAAAGCAGAGACCTTACTTTACCAACAAATGTCCATGTACTCAAAGCTATGGTTTTTCCAGTAGTCATGTATGGATGTGAGAGTTGGACTATAAAGAAAGCTGAGCACTGAAGAATTGATGCTTTTGAACTGTGGTGCTGGAGAAGATTCTTGAGAGTCCCTTGGACAGCAAGGAGATCCAACCAGTCCATCCTAAAGAAAATCAGTCCTGAATATTCATTGGAAGGACTGATGCTGAAGCTGAAATTCCAATACTTTGACCACCTGATGCAAAAAACTGACTCACTGGAGAAGACCCTGATGCTGGGAAAGATTGAAGGCAGGAGGAGAAGGGGATGACACAGGATAAGATGGTTGGATGGCATCACTGACTCAATGAACATGAGTTTGAGCAAGCTCTTGGAGTTGGTGATAGACAGGGAAGCTTGGTGTGCTACAGTCCATGGGGTCACAAAGAGTTGGACACAACTGAGTGATTGAGCTGACTGATATTTAACATGGTAATGAAATTAAGTTAATATATTCCTTATTCTTAAATTACAATATTGAAGTTTTTCTTAAACAGAAATCTATCTTTATCCTAGAAATATTAACCAATTTACCTGACTTTTTTTTGTAATGCCTGACTCTTTAGCTATATGATCTTGGGAAAGTTACTAGATTCTCTATGCTTTTGCTTCCATATTTGTAAAGTAGAGAGGGTTAAGTAAGTTAATGCTACCTTCAGGAGACAGTTGTCCATAGGTCTCTTGCATTTCTATAGAGCTTGTGAGGAAAAGCACTGACTGCCCTTTCTCTGAACTATCTTTTCAAGAATATTTTTCTACGGGAAAAAAAGAGATAGAGTCTGTCTCTAGAGCAAGGGGAAGACTTGCTTACCATCCTTTATAAAAGGCTTGGATTCCCTAAGCTCAGGGATCCCCTCCTGCAACACAATAAATCTCAGATGCAATGAGGCCCCTCTGGTACTTTGAGGGAAAGGGAACTAAGGCAATTTGCTGGTCTTTATGCAACAGTTAGAACTGGATATGGAACAACAGACTGGTTCCAAATAGGAAAAGGAGTGCATCAAGGTTGTATATTGTCACCCTGCTTATTTAACTTATATGCAGAGTACATCATGAGAAATGCTGGACTGGAAGAACCACAAGCTGGAATCAAGATTGCCAGGAGAAATATCAATAACCTCAGCTATGCAGATGACACCACCCTTATGGCAGAAAGTGAAGAGGAGCTATAAAGCCTCTTGATGAAAGTGAAGGAGGAGAGTGAAAAAGTTGGCTTAAAGCTCAACATTCAGAAAATGAAGATCATGGCATCCGGTCCCATCACTTCATGGGAAATAGATGGGGAAACAGTGGAAACAGTGTTAGACTTTATTTTAGGGGGCTCCAAAATCACTGCAGATGGTGATTGCAGCCATGAAATTAAAAGACACTTACTCCTTGGAAGAAAAGTTATGACCAACCTAGATAGCATATTCAAAAGCAGAGATATTACTTTGCCGACTAAAGTCCGTCTAGTCAAGGCTATGGTTTTTCCTGTGGTCATGTATGGATGTGAGAGTTGGACTGTGAAGAAAGCTGAGCGCCGAAGAATTGATGCTTTTGAACTGTGGTGTTGGAGAAGACTCTTGAGAGTCCCTAGGACTGCAATGATATCCAACCAGTCCATTCTGAAGGAGATCAGCCCTTAGATTTCTTTGGAAGGACTGATGCTAAAGCTGAAACTCCAGTACTTTGGCCACCTCATGCGAAGAGTTGACTCATTGGAAAAGACTCTGATGCTGGGAGGGTTTGGGGGCAGGAGGAGAAGGGGACGACAGAGGATGAGATGCCTGGATGGCATCACTGACTCGATGACTGTGAGTCTGAGTGAACTCCGGGAGTTGTTGGTGGTCGCAGAGTCAGACACGACTGAGCAACTAAACTGAACTGATGCTGCTTACTGTGTCCTGAGTAACAAAGTCCTTTGTCTCTTACCCAGGTGTCTTGTGAGTCTGTTAGAATGCACAAATTGTGGCAGGATAACTTGCTAGCTTGAAAGTAGGGTAAAATCCAAGATCCTTTACAGTTTTTGACACACGTGACCAACTTGGATTCTGGAATGTAGAAAATTTTCAACAACTATTAATATTTATCATCATTAGCATTATTCAGCATCTAAAATACTATTTGACCTAGCAGTTATACTTCTGGGAATCTGGCTAAAAGTTATGAGATATGTGTAACGTGCTAAATATTAATTGTAAATTTTTAAATAATAAAAATTGGAATAAGCCTAAATAACCATCCTATAAGAATGCTATCACCACAGTAATACCATAAAATAAAACCATTCTGAAACTCAGTGTCACAAAAGTGAAAGTATTAGTCGCTAGGCTGTTTCCGACTCTTTGTGACCCCATAGACTGTACCCTGCCAGGCTTCTCTGTCCATGGAATTGTCTAGGCAAGAACGCTGGAGTGGATAGCCATTCCCTTCTGCATGGGATCTTCCTGACCCAAGGATCAAACTGGTGTCTCCTGCATTACAGGTGAATTCTTTACTGTCTGAGCCATCAGAGAAGCCTTAGTGTCATAAAGCCAAGCATTTATTTTTACACTTGCAATGTCTACAGATTGGCTGGGAAAGCTCTGCTCCATGTGTCCCCTTCTAGGTCCCAGGCAAATGACAAGAAGAGACTAGCTGGGGGCGTGCTCTTCTTGGGCATGATAGAAGAACAAGAGGGCAAGCCCAATTACACAAGCACATTTCAAATCTCTGTTTTGTTATACCTGATGATATCCTAATGGTCAAAGCAAGTAACATAGCCAAGCCAAGCCCAAAGTCAAGACATGAGAAATCATACCAAGACCACTATGAAGCCACGGTTAAGATGTGTGATGTACTATAGGATAATGAAGAATTGGATCCACAATTTACTCTACCATAATCATTAATAGGACAGGGGTTAACTAAATACAGTATGTTCATGCTAAGCAGACATTAATAAGAATAAGTAAATTTGCATGTCCTGATATTAAAAAGCAGAGACATATTTTGTCAACAAAGTTTTGTTTAGTCAAGGCTATGGTTTTTCCGGTGGTCATGTATGGATGTGAGAGTTGGACTATAAAGAAAACTGAGCGCCGAAGAATTGATGCTTTTGAACTGTGGTGTTGGAGAAGACTCTTGAGAGTCCCTTGGACTGCAAGGAGATCCAACCAGTCCATCCTAAAGGAGATCAGTCCTGAGTGTTCATTGGAAGGACTGATGTTGAAGTTGAAACTCCAATACTTTGGCCACCTGATGTGAAGGGCTGACTCATTTGAAAAGACCCTGCTGCTGGGAGAGATTGAGGGCAGGAGAAGGGGACGACAGAGGATAAGATGGTTGGATGGCATCACAGACTCAATGGACATGGGTTTGGGTGGACTCCAGGAGTGGGTGATGGACAGGGAGGCCTGGCATGCTGTGGTTCATGGGGCTGCAAAGAGTTAGACACGACAGAGCAACTGAACTGAACTGAAAATTGAAAATGTACACAATACATTTAAATAAAAGGAACAAATTGCAAAATATGCATACAATGGTATTTTTGCTTAAAAGAAAAACCTTTGAATACATGTATTTATTTTATATGGACAGTAAAAAACTTGAGTAGATACAGATAGAAATAAAGACCTTGAGTAGATACAGATATGGATAGAGAGACTGAAACTTCAGGACTGATACTGCAAGACAAGGGATAAATTCCTTCCACACTGCACTTTATGTACTTTTGTAATGTTAGAAAAATGTCTTGTAAATACATATTACTTTTATAATAAAAAATGATAAGAAAGATAAGAAAAAATTACTAAAAGAAAATGCCAAAAATGTTTTTATCTTCCAGGTATTTTTTAGTTGATGACTCATTTTCCATTCTCTTCCCCAGTATACATAAGAATAAAATATATCTAATATATAGAAGTTTTAGGTCTTAGTTCCTGCTGCTACACAACTTCATTCTGCTTCAGAAATGATGTGTTTCATCCCACATAATCATCCATATAATTATGTAGTACATTTTTATCCTGCAGGTCTCTTGTAGAACAGAGATAACCTAATAATATTTGAGGATTTGCTTAGTTTCTCAACATTTATTTCAAATATGTAATTCTCTGTTTTAAAAATCCCATTTGATTCTTTTTTATTATTACTACTGTTTGTATTTCTCAGTTGAGAGGATCTCTATCTTTTCATCCATTTCAAGTGTTTACCTTTCCCTTATGGAGTATTGGTATAATAGCTACGTTAGACTCTTTGTCTGATAATTTCATCTGTATCAAGAGCTAGCAAGCTGAAACCTGTAAACCTAACCCAGCTGCCTGGGTTTGTTTGGCTCATGAGCAAAGAATTTTTTTCATGCTATGGTTTTAGCCAAAACTAAACTTTTAAATGGTTGGGAAAAAATTTAAAAGGCCAATATTTTGTGATGTGAAAACTTCACGAAATTAAAATTTCACTTTCCAAAAATGGAAATTTATTGGAACACAACCATGCTTATTCATATACATACTGTCTGTGACTGCTTTTGTTCTGTAATACAATGACAGAGTCGAGTCATTGTGACACAGACCATATGGGCCATACAACCAAAAATATTCTTTCCATTTGCCTGTTTACAAAAAAGTTTGCTCCTGATCTGGATTATCTCAGGCTTTGCATCTGTTGATTGTCTTTTCCCTTAAAAATTGTCACATGTTCCTAGTTTTCTGTACATTGAGTAATTTTGGATTGCATTCTGGACACTTTGAATAATACATAGTGAGACTCTGGTACCTGTTAAAGTCCTCTGGAGAATGTTGATTACTTTTTGTTTTAATAGTAATCAATAGTAATCAATCAATAGGAATCAAGTTAGGTTCACACTTTAAGTTCTGTCTCAATTTTTATGGGAAGCCGTTCCAATGTTATTTCAGGTTTTGAAGGCCTTGCTGTGGTATTTTATATCTATTCCATGTATGCACAGTTCTAGAACAAGCCTCTCATTTATGTTGGTTCATACACAGAACAAACGCTCTCCTTCAGCTCTCTCCTCTTAGATATTTCCATCATTTCTCCAACTGAGGTCCTCTTTTCCCAATATTCTGGATAGAAAGACGCTATTTCTCTCAGATATCGCTGCCCATGTTACTGCACAGTTACACACAACTCGAGTTTTCATTAGGTCAATTCCAGCAGATTTAAAAAAAAGAAAAAAAGGAAAATTAACCGCTGTACAGGCCATTCTTCAGGTTTTGAGTTCTCTCCATGGTTTATCTGTTATTCTTCTCCCTGAAGTCCCCAAGTAGTTTCTGTTTATATACTGGTTTTTATTTGTATAAAGTTTTAGCTTCTGCATAGAATTAGGGCATAACAGTAGAAACAGTGTCAGACTTTATTTTTTTGGCCTCCAAAATCACTGCAGATGGTGACTGCAGCCATGAAATTAAAAGACGCTTACTCCTTGGAAGAAAAGTTATGACCAACCTAGATAGTATATTCAAAAGCAGAGACATTACTATGCCAAGGTCCGTCTAGTCAAGGCTATGGTTGTTCCTGTGGTCATGTATGGATGTGAGAGTTGGACTGTGAAGAAGGCTGAGCGCCAAACTGTGGTGTTGGAGAAGACTCTTGAGAGTCCCTTGCACTGCAAGGAGATCCAACCAGTCCATTCTGAAGGAGATCAACCCTGGGATTTCTTTGGAAGGAATGATGCTAAAGCTGAAACTCCAGTATTTTGGCCACCTCACGCGAAGCGTTGACTCATCGGAAAAGACCCTGATGCTGGGAGGGATTGTGGGCAGGAGGAGAAGGGGACGACCAAGGATGAGATGGCTGGATGGCATCACGGACTCAATGGACGTGAGTCTGAGTGAACTCTGGGAGATGGTGATGGACAGGGAGGCCTGGCGTGCTGAGATTCATGGGGTCGCAAAGAGTCGGACATGACTGAGTGACTGAACTGAACTGAAACACATCCTAGTACTTAATAATCCATATACAGTACCACTATTTTGTCATAATTTTGCTCTAAAATCTTAGACTTCTTGAGATTCAGAATATACAAGAGGCAATATCGTGTTTAATTTACTCAGACCATCAATCCTCATGAATCTTGAGAATTTATACTAGAATGTATCAGTTGAATGAATTCCTATGATGAATCATTATTGGCCTGGGTAAAGAGGTCTACAGACAATGAGAAATCTAAGTGGACTCAAACTATTCTGTAAAATTTAACATGGAGAGTTGTATGGTCAGTCAGTGAGGCCAGGAGTCTTATTTGCAAGTGACAAAAGGAAGAAATGAAGAAAATAATTTTTTGTAAGTCCAGGGTTGGAGTTCACTTTAGTTCAATCCCTCAGCTGTGTCCAGCTCTTTGCAACCCCATGGACTGCAGCACGCCAGGCCTCCTTGTCCATCACCAGCTCCTGGAGCTTGCTCAAACTCATGTGCATCAAATCGGTAATGCCATCCAATCATCTTATCCTCTGTCATCCCCTTCTCCTCCCACCTTCAATACTTCTCAGCATCAGGATCTTTTCCAATGAATCAGTTCTTTGTATCAGGTGGCCAAAGTATTGGAACTTCATCTTCAGCATTAGTCCTTCCAATGAATATTCAGGACTGATTTTAGGATGGATTGGTTGAATCTCCTTGCAGTCGAAGGGACTCTCAAGAGTCTTCTCCAACACCACAGTTCAAAACTGTCAATTCTTTGGTGCTCAGCTTTCTTTATAGTTCAACTCTCACATCCATACATGACTACTGGAAAAACTATAGCTTTGACTAGACAAACCTTGATTGGCAAAGTAATGTCTCTGATTTTTCATATGCTGTCTAGGCTGGGCATAGCTTGTTTTTCTAAGGAGCAAGCATCTTTTAATTTCATGGCTGTGGTCACCATCTGCAGTGATTTTGGAGCCCCCCAAAATAAAGTCTGTCACTGTTTCCATTGTTTCCCCATCGATGTGCCATGAAGTGATGGGATTGGATGCCATGATCTTTGTCTTTTGAACGTGGAGTTTTAAACCAGCCTTTTCACTCTCCTCTTTTACTTTCATTAAGAGCCTGTTTAGTTCCTCTTCTCTTTCTGCCGTAAGGGTGGCGCCATCTGATATCTGAAGGTTATTGATATTTCTCCTGGTAATCTTGATTCTAGCTTGTGCTTCATCCAGCCCGACATTTCACACGGGGTGGAGCTGGTATGGTAGAAAGATTAATGACTCCCCAAAGATGTTCACATCCTCATCCCCAGCACTTGTGGATGTGTTACCTTACATGGCAAAGGGAACTTTAGAGATCAAGATGAAGATCTTGTCATGGAGAGATTCTCCTGGATTATCTGGGCCCAATATAGTTGCAAGGCTCTCTATCAGGGAAAGAAGAAGGCAGGAATGTCAGAATTATGGAAGAAGATGACATAATGGAAGCAAGGGCCAGAGAAAGAGAGAGCTTTGAAGATGGAGGAAAAGGCCTTGAGACAAAGAATTCAGGTAGCCTCTAGAATTTGGAAACAGCAATAAACCAGATTATCCTCTAAAGTCTCCGGAAGAAATAAGTCCTGACTTATTCCAGTGAGATTGATTTTAGTCCAGTGAGACAGATTTTGGATTTCCAAACTTCAGAACTGTAAGGTAATAAATTATATTGTTTTAAGCCACTAAATTTGTGGCAATTTGTTACAGCAGCAATAGTAAACTAATATGGTTATCTCAGCCACAAAATGGATCCATTGACGTAAATTATGTCATCAAGGCTACAACCCTACTCCCTCCCTCCCCTTTTCTCTCTCTCTCTCCACTACCGCTTAGAACAATCTCAAAGAAGAACTTTAATTGGCTTGGCTTGGGTCAAGTGTCCAACTATTGAACCAATGATCCCAGTACATGGAAGAGGGCATAATGATAAGCGAGAGCTGCCTGAGTCACCTGCAGACCCCTCCCCACCAAATATGTGGAGGGTTATTGAAATGGCTGTCTCACTAGAAGACGTGAAAAAAGTAACATTCTCCAAAGGGGAAAGTGATATTGTTCAGACAAAGGGAACAAAGGTCCGTGACAATTAGTTATTCTACCTGCTAGACTCAGCACAGCCACATCAAGTATTATGTCAATATGTAAATCTGACCAATACAATATGTAAAGTAATTAACCTCCAATTAAAATAAATTTATATTAAAAAAAAACATAAATCTGAATTTCCATGGAGATTACCAAATAAGACCGCAATCCATCTTCTTTTTTATCAGCATGGCTATATTCATTTGCCCACATTACCAGATGCTCAGTTAATGTTAATTTTGCTTTAAGTGAGAGTAAGCTGAATAGAGTGCCTGATGAATTATGGATGGAGGTTCGTGACATTGTACAGGAGAAAGGGATCAAGACCATCCCCATGGAAAAGAAATGCAAAAAGCAAAATGGCTGTCTGAGGAGCTCTTACAAATAGCTGTGAAAAGAAGAGAAGCAAAAAGCAAAGGAGAAAAGGAAAGATATAAGCATCTGAATGCAGAGTTTCAAAGAATAACAAGAGATAAGAAAACCTTCCTAAGCAATCAATGCAAAGAAACAGAGGAAAACAACAGAATGGGAAAGACTAGAGATCTCTTCAAGAAAATTAGAGATACCAAGGGAACATTTCATGCAAAGATGGGCTCGATAAAGGACGGAAATGGTATGGACCTAACAGAAGCAGAAGATATTAAGAAGAAGTGGCAAGAATACACAGAAGAACTGTACAAAAAAGATCTTCATGACCTGGATAATCATGATGGCGTGATCACTCACCTAGAGCCAGCCATCCTAGAATGTGAAGTCAAGTAGGCCTTAGAAAGCATCACTATGAACAAAGCTAGTGGAGGTAATAGAATTCCAGTAGAGCTATTTCAAATCCTGAAAGATGATGTTGTGAAAGTGCTGCACTCAATATGCCAGCACATTTGGAAAACTCAGCGGTAGCCACAGGATTGGAAAAGGTCAGTTTTCATTCCAATTCCAAAGAAAGGCAAGGCCAAAGAATGCTCAAACTACCACACAATTGCATTCATCTTACATACTAGTAAAGTAATGCTCAAAATTCTCCAAGCCAGGCTTCAGCAATACGTGAATCATGAACTTCCAGATGTTCAAGCTGGTTTTAGAAAAGGCAGAGGAACCAGAGTCAAATTGCCAACATCCACTGGATCATGGAAAAAGCAAGAGAATTCCAGAAAAACATCTATTTCTGCATTATTGACTATGCCAAAGCCTTTGACTGTGTGGATCACAAGAAACTGGAAAATTCTGAGAGAGATGGGAATACCAGACCACCTGACATGCCTCCTGAGAAACCTATATGCAGATCAGGAAGCAACAGTTAGAACTGGTTCCAACAATAACAGACTGGTTCCAAATAAGAAAAGGAGTACATCAAAGCTATATATTGTCACCTTGCTTATATGTAATTTATATGCAGAGTACATCATGAGAAACACCGGGCTGGAAGAAGCACAAGCTGGAATCAAGATAGCTGAACTGATTGGGATTTTGCAAAATGGAGGTCAACAGTGCTTAAGGAAGTCAACTGAACTGAAGCTGAAAATAACAGTGGCTTAAATTAGACTGTGTGTGTGTTTGTGAGGTGAAGGGGGGAGGGGGGAGGAGAATGTTTCTCTCCCATATAAATGAAACCTGGAGATGGACAGTTCAGGCCTGGCAAATGCTCCTTGGTCCCTGGGGGCCTGGAAATTTCCTCTCTTAGCCACCATCCTTAGAAGGAACTTCCACCTTATAGTTCAAGATGTCTTCTCAGGCTCTAGCCATCATTTCTGTATTTTGGAAGGCAGAAAGGAGGAAATAAAAAGGGGGCACGTCTCCTTTATAAAGAGATTCCCTGGAAGTTAAACACACCCAGTTGATCAGAATATAGTCACATAGCCTGGTTCTCAAGACACAGGCTTATTTCCTGAAAGCTAGCTTGGAGAAGGCAATGGCAACCCACTCCAGTACTCTTGCCTGGAAAATCCCATGGACAGAGGACCCTGGTAGGCTGCAGTCCATGGGGTCGCTAAGAGTTGGACATGACTGAGCGACTTCACTTTCACTTTTCACTTTCATACATTGGAGAAGGAGATGGCAACCCACTCCAGTGCTCTTGCCTAGAGAATCCCAGGGACAGGGGAGCCTGGTGGGCTGCCGACTATGGGGTCACACAGAGTCGGACATGACTGAAGCATTCCTGAAAGCTAGCTTGGAGAAGGCAATGGCAACCCACTCCAGTACTCTTGCCTGGAAAATCCCATGGACAGAGGACCCTGGTAGGCTGCAGTCCATGGGGTCGCTAAGAGTTGGACATGACTGAGCGACTTCACTTTCACTTTTCACTTTCATACATTGGAGAAGGAGATGGCAACCCACTCCAGTGCTCTTGCCTAGAGAATCCCAGGGACAGGGGAGCCTGGTGGGCTGCCGACTATGGGGTCACACAGAGTCGGACATGACTGAAGCGACTTAGCAGCAGCAGCAGCAGCAGTGGAAAATAATTGAAGTTGAGGGAGAAAAACTTTCTAGATTTGCAACCTTGGAAGTCATCATCTGAGACTGAGTTTGAATTTAAGGGTGTGAAAGTTAGAATAATTTTTAATTAAAAATGAACCGATTATTTTATTTAGTTTGTAATGGAAAGGTATTTAAATTGGTGATCAGCTTCAATACTTCCCTGTAATGATTATTTGGAATAGCACTGTTGACCTCCATTTTGCAAAATCCAAATCAGTTCAGTTCAGTCACTCAGTTGTGTCTGACTCTGTGAGTCCATGGACCGCAGCATGCCAGACTTCTCTGTCCATCACCAACTCCCAGAGCTTGCTCAAACTCATATCTTGAGTCAGTGATGCCATTCAACCATCTCAACCTCTGTCGTCACCTTCTCCTGCCTTCAGTCTTTCCCAGAATTAGGGTCTTTTCCACTAAGTCAGATCTTCGCATCAGATGGCCAAAGTATTGGAGATTCAACTTTAGAATCAGACCTTCAAATGAATATTCAGGACTAATTTCATTTAGGATGAACTGGTTGGATCTCCTTGCAGTGCAAGGGACTCTCAAGAGTCTTCAACACCATAGTTCAAAAGCATCAATTCTTCGGTGCTCAGCTTTCTCTATAGTCCAACTCTCACATTCATACATGACTACTAGAAAAACCATAGCTTTCACCAGATGGACTTTGTTAGCAAAGTAATGTCTCTGCTTTTTAATATAGTATCTAGGTTGGTCATAGCTTTTCTTCCAAGGAGCAAGCTTCTTTTGATTTCATGGTTGCAGTCACCATCTGCATTGATTTTGGAGCCCCCCAAAATAAAGTCTGTCATTGTTTCCATTATTATCCTATGTGCATGAAGTGATGGGACTGGATGCCGTGATCTTTGTTTTCTGAATGTTGAGTTTTAAGCCAACTTTTTCGCTCTCCTCTTTCACTTTCATCAAGAGGCTCTTTAGTTCTTCTTTGCTTTCTGCCATAAGGCTGGTGTCATCTGAATATCTGATGTTATTGATATTTCTCCTTGCAATCTTGATTCCCGCTTGTGTTTCATCCAGCCTGGCATTTTGCATGATGTACTCTGCATATAAGTTGAATAAGCAGGGTGACAATATACAGCCTCAATGTACTCCTTTCCCATTTGGAACCAGTCTGTTGTTCCATGTCCAATTCTAACGTTGCTTCTTGACCTTCACACAGATTTCCCAGGAAGCAGGTAAGGTGATCTGGTATTCCCATCTCTTGAAGAATTTTCCACAGTTTGTTGTGATCCACACAGTCAAAGGCTTTGGTGTAGTCAATAAAGCAGAAGTAGATGTTTTTCTGGAACTGTCTTGTTTTTTCCATGATCCAACAGATGCTGGAAATCTGATCTCTGGTTCCTCTGCCTTTTCTAAATCTAGCTTGAATATCTGGAAATTTGCAGTTTATGACAATTAAAGCCTGGCTTGAAGAACTTTGAGCATTTCTTTGCTGGTGTGTGAGATGAGTGCAATTGTATGGTAGTTTGAACATTCTTTGGCATTGCCTGTCTTTGGGATTAGAATGAAAACTGACCTTTTCCAGTCCTGTGGCCACTGCTGAGTTTTCCAAATTTGTGCGTATTGAGTGCGGCACTTTCACAGCATCATCTTTTAGGATTTGAAATAGCTCAACTGGAATTCCATCACCTCCACTAGCTTTGTTCATAGTGATGCTTTCTAAGGCACACTTGACTTCACATTCCAGAATGTCTAACTCTAGTCCAATAATCTTTTATTTGCCTGTCTTCCTCCTAACCTCTCTGCAGATACACCATTATCACTCTTATCCTCTCAGGCATACCCTCTTCCCTTGAATTTTAGGATAAAGCACTCTATATCAAGCAGAAGCTTAAATCCTCAAAGCTGAGCTTGAAGTTAGGCTCTATGCTGTAAAAGAAAAAAAAATGTAAACTTTACTGAAATCTCAGAGGAGATGGAAGGGAAACTCAGTATAGACTACTGGCTACCTGATGTGGCTGTTTTCATAACCCTGGTTCATCCATAATACAGCTGCTCTTCTAACTAGTTACCACATTGCTTCCATGGTAGAGGACAGTTACCTTCACCTCCCTGTCCTGGAGAACGGGAGAAATTTCCTTCTAACCCTATTGAAGATCTTTATCTTCCTAAGATGATTGACAGTGATAATCACACCTTTTAAAACAGCTTGAACACTTCCCTGAAGTGACACCTCAATGCACAATATCTGATACAGTACAGGTGATGCACTCTCAATAGCAGTAGGATTGCAACCTTAAATTCCCCACTTCCAAATAACAAAGAGACAGGTTTTCAAAAATGCTTCATAACCCTATGTTGTTATATTTCAAATAATGTATGTTGGACAACAGCAATTCAGTCTGAGATGAACTTTGTCAAACCCAGGCTAGTTCCTGTCATGATCTCTTCTTTAGTGTGAGATGAAGATGTACGTACGTACATGCTTCCTGCCATTCTTAGGATGACAGAGTCTTATCCGTGATGACCACTCAATTTAGAACACAACCACCTCAACAAAATCTAGCAACTTTCTACACACTTAGTGCAGTTTAATTCCACTCACAGCAAACATTTCTCCAAAGAGGGCACAAACTGCAGAGGTTCAGTTCAGACTAGAACAAAGAGACACATTCACAATTCCCAGTGCAAAAGGTTTAGCCTCTTAAACACAGAGCAGGCACTTGGGTGTCTCACATGATATCCTGTTAGCTCATGTGATTCCAGCACAGAGGTGATGCACAATTCCAAGCACAGTGCCAGTGTCCAGTCTCACTGTGGGCAGTGGAATTTCTCCCCCTTTCTAGCTCAGGATTTTCTCTGAAGCTACAGAAGGCCACTCAGACCCAGCAGGCTCAGATGGAAAGTTGGGGGAGAGGTAGTTAACAGCCCTGGGGGCAAGGTGGAGGGAGGTTGGAGAATAACCAGTTCTTATTTTTGTTTGTTAATTGGAGGATAATTGCTTTACAATGTTGTGCAGGTTTCTGCCATACAACAGGGTAAATCAGCCAGAAGTATACACATATCCCCTTCGTTCTGACCTTCCTCCCAGCCCACCCCCACTCCACCCTCTCTAAGTTGTCACAGAGCACCAGGTTGAGCTCCAGGTGACTAACCAGTTTTTCAGTGGAATGATTCTGGAGCACATTCTATATGGTTCTCCAGAGGATTCCCATGGGAATCAAACCCCATCAGACTGGTGTCCACAGGTCAATGAGGCATTTGTTGTTGGCTGTTCTCCTTTCTCTAGCTTGTTCTCTCCACCCTTTTATTTCAGCTTCCTGGGTTCACCTTCTAAATAAACAACCTACACCCAGGTCTTGATTCAGTTTCAGGTAAAGGGAAAACTCAAACTGAAAATCACAGAACTCTTGATTTCTACATGGTTTTATATGAGCTCTAGTTTTCTTTTGTGTATTTAAATGTTCTATTTGGGTGGCTTTTTAAAATTAAAAAATAACTGGTATCAAAGCTGTCTGCAATTCTTCAGTTCAGTCGCTTAGTTGTGTCTGACTCTTTGCGAGCCCATGGACTGCAGCACGCCAGGCCTCCCTGTACATCACCAACTCCCAGAGCTTGTTCAAACTCATATTCATCGAGTCAGTGATGCCATCCAACCATCTCATCCTCTGTTGCCCTCTTCTCCTCGTGCCTACAATCTTTCCCAGCATTAGGATCTTTTCAAATGAGTCAGTTCTTCGCATCAGGTGGCCAAAGTATTGGAGTTTCAGCCTCAGCATCAGTCCTTCCAATGAATATTTAGGACTGATTTCCTTTTGCAGTGCTATAGCAAGCAACCTAAAAAGTTGAAAAAGAGAGAGTTATTGAGATGATGGCTAAGGGATATGGACTTCTTTTTGGAATAATGAAAATGTTCTAAAATTGGTTGTGGTGATGGGTTCACAACTTTATAAACATACTAAAAACAATTGAATTGTACAGTTTTAGTGGGTGAATTGCATAGTATTTGTACTATATCTCAATAAAAGTTCCGCATTTTTTATTTTGTTTTTTAAATTAAGATGGGAAATGGTATTTCTTTGCTAAGAGAATATTTTTCCAGCTGCTATATCTTTATTTGTCAAATATGTCAAGGCTGTATATTATCACCCTGCTTATTTAACTTATATGCAGAGTATATCATGCAAAAGGGCTGGATGAAGCACAAGCTGGAATCAAGATTGCAGGAAGAAGCATCAATAACCTCAGACACACAGATGACACAGCCTTATGGCAGAAAGCAAAGAGGAACTAAAGAGACTCTTGATGAAAGTGGAAGAGGAAAGTGAAAAAGCTGGCTTAAAACTCATCTTTCAGAAAACAAAAAGCATGGCATCCAGTCCTATCACTTCACGGCATATGGATGGGGGAAAATATGGAAACAGTGATAGACTTTATTTTCTTGGGCAAAAAAATAGTTGTGGATGGTGACTGCAGCCATGAAATTAAAAGACGCTTGCTCGTTGGAAGAAAAACAATGACCAACCTAGACAGCATATTAAAAAGCAGAGGTATTACTTTTCCAACAAAGGTCCATCTAGTCAAAGCTATGGTTTTTCCAGTAATCATATATGTATTTGAGAGTTGGATTATAAAGAAGGCTGAGTGCAGAAGAATTGATGCCTTTGAGCTGTGGTGCTGGAGAAGACTCTTGAGAGTTCCTTGGATTTCAAGGAGAACAAACCAGTCAATCCTAAAGGAAATCAGTCTTGAATATTCACTGGAAGGACTGATGCTGAAGCTGAAGCTCCAATATTTTGGCCACCTGATGCGAAAAAATGACACATTTGAAAAGACCTTGATGTTGGGAAAGATTGATGGCGGGATGACAATGAGATGGTTTATGGCATCACCAACTCAATGAACATGAGTTTGAGCAAGCTCCGGGAGATGGTGAAGAACAGGGAAGCCTGATCCAGTCTATGGTGCTACAATGAGTTGGACACAACTGAGCGACTGAAAAACAACAACAAATATCTTTATTCTCCACTAGGGCAAGGTGAAAAGTGGAACATGGAGTGATTCTAAACTAACCCATGACAGGAAATCAGAAATTGTGGCTCTTGCTGCTTCTCTAAGCCAAAGTAGAAGATAAACAAATCTACCTCTTTCTTCAGTGAACTCTGGAATTAATCAACCTCTCTCTATCCCATCCTACTGTACCCTCTCACCACGTTTTCCCTTCTCTCATCCTCCCCTCTTCTCTCCCTCCACCATAATCCCTTTCTTTCTTTTTTTTTTTTTTAAGCAGGTCCTTCTCGAGTTACGACGGGGACCTCAGGGACCTTCTCGTGTTTCTTCAGGAGAGGCCAGTCTCCGTGCGAATGGCTAGGGACCTTTCGGGATTCCTCGCCAGTCGGTGGCGGGTCCTAGGTCCACGTCTGGAGCTGAGGTCGCACCCTGAGCTGTGCTCGGACGTGCTCACATGGGACTTGGGTCCCTCTGGCGTGTCCACAGGGTGGTCAGGCCTTGTCTCGAGTGGAGACATGCACGCCCACTCTCCTCCTGAGCGGTAGCAGCACTGTCAGGCGTGATGTCGCGTTGACACAGGGATCTGTGTCTTTCCCTCGAGATGCCACCAGGGCTTTCACACGTGTCAACGTGGGGTCAGTCGATACCCGGTGTGACAGTCGAGAGAGTGCAGGGAAATAAGGTTCATCTGGAGTGGACTGAGACTTCTGGGAACTTGTGGCCTGATGGCACAATCCCTGGAGATCATCTCGACTCTCCTGTGAAGAGCACCTCTTTCTGGTATGCAATGGGAGCGCCACGAATCCCTTCCGGAAAAAGCAAGGAAACTAACTCTCACCTCTCGCTGAGGAGGGGACCAACGGGCTCCTCTTGAGTGATGGCGGACCCTCGGGGTTCCTGTCAAATGGAGGCGCATGTGTCCGGGAACTTCTTGAGTCGCAGCAAGGGAGTCAAGGACCCAGTGGAGGTCCAAGTGGGAAGGTGTGATGTCCCTCGACATGCAGCTGCAGAAAAGGGCCTCAATGCGCATGGAAGGGAGAACCTCCTGGTGTTTCTCGATTTGCAGCAGGTCCTTCTTGAGTTACGACAGGGACCTCAGGGACCTTCTCCTGTGGCGTCAGGAAAGTCCAGTCTCCGAGCGAATGGCGAGGGACCTTTCCGGATTCCTCCCCAGTCGGTGGCGGGTCCTAGGTCCACGTCTGGAGCTGCGGTCGCACCCTGAGCTTTGTTCGGAAGTGCTGACATGGGACTTGGGTCCCTCTGGAGTGTACACAGGGTGGTCAGGCCTCGTCTCGAGGGAGACATGCACGCCCGCTCTCCTCCTAAGCGGCAGTAGCACTGTCAGGCTTCCTGTCAAGCTGACACAGGGATCTGTGGCTTTCCCTCGAGATGCCACCAGAGCTTTCACACGTGCCAACATGGGGTCAGTCAATCCCCGGTGTGACAGTCGAGAGAGTGCAGGGAAATCAGGTTCATCGGGAGTGGACTGAGTCTTCTGGGTACTTGTGGCCTGATGACCTCATCCCTGGAGGTCATCTCGACTCTCCTGTGGAGAGCACCTCCTTCTGGTATGCAATGGG
>SJXQ01011192.1:0-13727 GCA_006408695.1 Aepyceros melampus | reverse complement strand
TCACGTGAGTTTTTGCAGACTTACTTAAATTTTATTGCTGTATTTTATCTTCAATAGTGCATCATTAGTTTTGGTCTTGTTCATTGTTCTAGTGATGGTAGTGGGAGAGGAGGTATGGGTTGAGATTGGTTTCTTGATTGCTCAGTAGTCTTGATGGTTAATTATTACTGGTTGTTACTTCTCAATTTGTACTCTCGGCATTTCTATACATCAGCAAATCCTGCTAAAAATAGCTTTTTCTGTCACCGCCCTTAGTACTAGCACTGCCCTTACATAGCTGATGTGTAATATACCTTTTTTTTCAAGATTGTAAATATACTAACATTTCTTTCTTCTTAGGTTAAAATTTTTGTTCATCTTCATCAAATACATTTTAGTTGTTTATCTTTTTCTGTGATGTATTAATATAACCTTCAATAATTAAGTCTCAGCACTTTTTTGCTTTATCATATGTAGCAAAGACTGACAGGTTTCATATTTGAATCACTAACTTTGGGTCTTTTTTTCCCATTTTGTAAACTGTCAAGAGTAATTTTCTTGACCATCCTTAAATAATTAGTTTTTATACCCTATCTACTTTGTCACTGCTATCATGAGGAATGTAACGGACATTTTGTTGTATACAGAGGCTTTTCCATAATTTTTTAACATAGACTTCTGATAAGTGAGTCAGATTATTTCCAAAACAATTTAATTTTACCTCCCAACCCCCAAAAAGTTGTGGGTCTATTGAGGACTGTGAAAAATACCTTCAGCCTACTCTCCAAAGTCAGAGAATTTTTAAAGCTGTGAATAATTAATGGAGTTTTTAGTCTGGTCAAAATTTATGAGTAATTTCTAGAAATGAAATATTATGTGAGTAATAATCAAAGAACTGAGTACTTGCTGCTTCATCTCAAATTTTCTCAGATTAGTAAACTGCTCTAAGTATTCATTAATAAAACTATAAAACATGCAATGATTATATAATTATTAAAATACTTCCTTTTTACCAATTATTTCTAAAATCAAAACTAAAGTTATAAGTAATAGTAAGATAATACCTTCTGGGTGTGTCCTAATGTGGAGGTCACTGAAACAGCATATGCTCTTTATAGGCTTCAGTTTAACTTTTCTGTCTTTTTACCTTTATTACTTCTTTTAACATCAGTTATTTACGCATTCTTTTAGGTTTTGCAGCTTCATTAATGACTCGTTCGTTAAGCATTGAAAAAATTATTCAAGTATATACTCAATGAAATGTGCTATTCTAGAGTCTGAGGACTCACTGTGAACATGATCCTCACAGATACAACCTGTGGTCGTGAATCTTCTTATCTAAAATTAATGAGCAAATATCCTTCCCAAACCTATTACCATATTTGTCAAGCCCATTTGCAAAGAGGTAAAACTAGCTCTTAAACAGTTGATGTTTTCTAACAAGGGAATTAAAAATTTGCCCCAGACTTTAAAGGGTCAATCATGTGAGAAAATTTGTTTCTGTGTCGGTTGAGACTAGAGTCCAGATCTCCAACTTCTTGGAAACTGTCTTTTCAACTATTTATTCTTCTATTCTTCAAGTATAACCTTGTTTTGGAGAGGGGTAAACATATCCTTTTTGCAATGCAAATTGAAATTGAGCTATGAGAATAAATAATGCAACAAACTTAAAAGAGAAAAATTCTTGCAAAAAAACTTGTCTCTGAAAAAATAAATTACTTTATCAGCCTTAATGTACAGGAAGCTTTGGATCAATTATATATTTTCGCTGCAAATTAAACAGCAGATGTTTGGTTTTGATTATTTTGGAGAAAATTGAACACGGAAAAGAAATGGTGTACAAGTGATCCTTTCTTTACCAAGAATAGATTGCAGTAACAGGTTAGGACTCTGAGTGTCGCTGTTCACCAATCGGGGGAAAAAAGAACCAGGAATTTAATCCGTACCACAAGATTTCTGCATCACAACGCACTAGCTTTGGGGTTTTAGAAAGCTTCTTCCAACTGGACCCCCGAGAGCTCCAACATCCAACGGTGAAAGTACCTTAACCTAGACCCCAAAGATCCTGGGAATCCCCAAGCCTCCACCAAGGGAACAGTCAAGCGCAAGCTATTCCGCCGCCGGGCTGTCATGGCGTCCCTCCTTTCTGCCCAAACTGCAGCCGGCTAATCTGGATCTGTGTTCTCCTGGGGGCCCTGTGGAAAATCCGGGCCGAACAAATCCGCTACTCGGTGCTTGAGGAGCTGGAGAAGGGCTCTTTCGTGGGCAACATCGCCAAGGACCTGGGGCTGGAACCCCAGAAGCTGGCGAAGCGCGGAGTCCGCATCGTCTCCAGAGGTAGGACGCAGCTCTTTGCTCTGAACCCGCGAAGCGGCAGCTTGGTCACCGCGGGCAGGATAGATCGGGAGGAGCTCTGTGACAGATCTCCCAAGTGTGTAGTAAACCTAGAGATTCTCTTAGAAGACAAAGTGAAGATTTTTGGAGTTGAAGTGGAAATAATTGATGTTAATGATAACGCGCCCGACTTTGGGGCAGAGCAGAGGGAAATAAAAGTCGCTGAAAATGAAAACCCTGGGACAAGGTTTCCTCTTCCTGAAGCTTTTGATCCGGATATAGGGATAAACTCCCTACAGGGTTACCAGCTCAGCTCGAATGTCCACTTCTCCCTAGATGTGCAAAGCGGAGCTGATGGGATTAAGTATCCTGAGCTAGTACTGGAGCACGCCCTGGACCGTGAGGAAGAGGCAGTTCACCACCTCATTCTGACCGCCTTTGACGGAGGCGACCCGGTTTACTCTGGCACTGCCAGGATTCTTGTAACACTTGTGGATACCAACGACAATGCCCCGGTATTCACTCAGCCCGAGTACCACATCAGTGTGCGGGAGAATGTGACGGTCGGCTCCAGGCTACTCACTGTAAAAGCCACTGATCCAGATGAAGGAGCCAATGGAGAAGTCACATATTCTTTCCGGAAAGTAAGAGATAAAATATCCCAGCTATTCCAGTTGAATTCTCTGACTGGGGACATAATGATATTGGGAGGTTTGGATTATGAGGACTCTGGATTCTATGATATAGATGTAGAAGCCCACGATGGACCTGGTCTCCGAGCCAGAAGTAAGGTCCTGGTGACAATTCTGGATGTAAATGACAATGCTCAGAAGTCACAGTTACATCTCTCACTAGCTCTATCCAAGAAACTTCTTCCCCAGGCACAGTAATTGCACTTTTCAATGTGCATGACAGTGATTCAGGAGAGAATGGCCTTGTCACATGTTCCATTCTGGATAACCTGCCATTCACACTTGAAAAGACCTATGGAAATTATTATCGGTTGTTGACACACAGGGCTCTGGATAGGGAAGAGGTCTCAGAATATAACATCACTGTAACTGCCACTGACCACGGAACTCCGCCATTGTCTACAGAAACATACATCTCACTGAACGTGGCAGACGTCAATGACAATCCACCTGCCTTCCCTCATGCTTCCTACATGGCCTACATTCCAGAAAACAACCCCAGGGGAGCCTCCATCTTCTCTGTGACCGCCCATGACCCTGATAGTAACCAGAACTCAAGGGTCACTTACTCTCTGGCTGAAGACACACTGCAGGGGTCGCCTCTCTCCACCTACGTCTCTATAAACAAGGACACTGGAGTCCTGTATGCTTTGCAGTCCTTTGACTATGAGCAAGTTAGAGACCTGCAGCTACTGGTGACTGCTAGTGACAGCGGGGACCCACCACTCAGCACCAACGTGTCTGTGAGCCTATTTGTGCTGGACCAGAATGACAATTCACCCGAAATCCTATACCCCACCCTCCCCACTGATGGTTCTATGGGTGTGGAGCTGGCACCCCGCTCCGCAGAGCCTGGCTACCTGGTCACCAAGGTGGTGGCAGTGGACAGAGACTCAGGACAGAACGCCTGGCTGTCCTACCGCCTGCTCAAGGCCAGCGAGCCAGGGCTCTTCGCGGTGGGGCTGCACACGGGCGAGGTGCGCACAGCGCGGGCCCTGCTGGACAGAGACGCGCTCAAGCAGAGCCTGGTGGTGGCGGTCCAGGACCACGGCCAGCCCCCTCTCTCGGCCACCGTCACGTGGACAGAACGCCTGGCTGTCCTACCGCCTGCTCAAGGCCAGCGAGCCAGGGCTCTTCGCGGTGGGGCTGCACACGGGCGAGGTGCGCACAGCGCGGGCCCTGCTGGACAGAGACGCGCTCAAGCAGAGCCTGGTGGTGGCGGTCCAGGACCATGGCCAGCCCCCTCTCTCGGCCACCGTCACGCTCACCGTGGCTGTGGCTGACAGCATCCCAGACATCCTGACTGACCTAGGCAGCCTGAAGCCCTCAGTGGATCCTGACGACTCAGGCCTCACACTCTACCTGGTGGTGGCGGTGGCCGCGGTCTCCTGTGTCTTCCTCGCCTTTGTCATTGTGCTACTGGCACTCAGACTGCGGCGCTGGCACATGTCGCGTCTGCTCCAGGCTTCGGGCAGCGGGTTGGCTGGCGTGCCGGCGTCTCAGTTTGTGGGCGTGGACGGGGTGGGGCTTTCCTGCAGACCTATTCGCACGAGGTCTCGCTCACCGCGGACTCTCGGGGGAGTCACGTGATCTTCCCTCAGCCGAACTACGCGGACACGCTCATCAGCCAAGAGAGCTGTGAGAAAAAGGATTTTCTTTCAGAACCTCAATTTCCACCTGAAGATAAACAAGAAACATTTTCTCAGGTAAATTCTCTTCCTAATATTCCTGTGAGTTACTTTGCTAAAAGACATAAATTTACCTAATTACTTAGCTGTCTCCACAGTTTACCATACCTTTTCTATTTCCCATATTTCAATTTTTAAGAAATAGTCCTTATGCATTATTTCTCACTAGTTCTAAGTGTTCACATGGTGTAACAGGGAAGAGGAGCTACAATCATTGTGTCATTAGTATAAATTGGGAATTAGTAGGTGAAGATGATATTTAGGTTATCAAAAGAGTCTTAGGTTCAAAGGGAGGGGTCATATGTATACCTGTGGCTGATTCATGTTGATGTGTGGCAGAAACCAGCACAATATTGTAAAGCAATTATCCTCCAATTAAAAAAAATAATGCATTAACAACAGCAACAAAAAAAAGAGCCTTAGGAACTAGGGTATCTGCTTTCTCCTACTTTCTCATCCCTTAGCAAACCATCCCAATCTACCCGAATCAACAGTTTTTTGTTAGATATATGAATGTTGACTTTTGTTTCCTCAAATATCTCCCTCTTTTAAAATTTAATACTTTTATGCTTTATATTTGTTTATGAATATTAATACTGTAGTTGTTTTCATCTCAGTCTTTGTTCTTCCTTCAGTTTAGCAGTGAGATTCCTCATATTTTTTTATTTGAATGGTCTTCCCTATTAAAAGATGTGTTTAGGAATAGATATGCTTCACCATGTTTCAGGAAGGTATGTCATGCAATGTCTGTTTAGTTCAAAATGTCATTAGCCTCTAAAGTAGCTCTGTGTTCCTTTAAGAGTAATTGAGTTGTCATTTGCTGTATTAATATAATACATGGTTTATATAATAGTTAAATGTGTCTGTTCCTTGTTACTTTTTATTTTTCTCATATGTGGAAACAACATTGCCTTTTTATCTTTAAAAATAACATATATCCTCAAGGGATTCAGAGACCATATCAAATAATTGCCCCTAAAGATTCTCCTTTTCCATTTCTCATCTCAAAGTTTCCTACTCACAACAGCTGTTGAAAATGTTTCCAGTTCCTCCACCATCATCAGTCCCCCTTACAACCAAGTTTTCCTCCCCCATTCCTCTTCCCATGTTGGCTTTCATTATGTTAGTTATACACTTAATAACAAAGAACAAAAAATACGCTACTATTCTGTGTAACTGGGATCATCTTTTATTTGGAAATAATCCTGTACTAAGTCAGTCATATATAATGGTGCCATCATTCTTTAAGATGTTGTGATTCTTTACTATTTAAGGACATCTGAGGGAAATTGTATTATTACTATTACATCATTTTCTTTGAGATAAAGTTGGCACTCACTGTGGAATAATACAAACATTTTGCAAGTTAATAAAGTACGAACTGGGGAAAATTGAAAACAAAGTTCCTTTTAGTGTATACAGTAACTCTTCATGAAATAAATGCCTTATGTGTAGCTGTATAATGCCTCATGATTGAAGTGACAAATGAGTTCCTATTACTGTGCTTTGGAGAGGAAAACAAATACAGGAAAGGGGTTTCTGGAATACAAAAGAAAATTTTATCTCTACTAGTTTCAGTTTTGGTCCTTAAAAACATCTTCACACTCTAATTTTAGGCAAAACAGACTACTTTCAATACCCTGAAGTTCTGTGGTTTCTTTCTCACATCTAGGTATTGCCATATTCTTCTGTCTTATATCCAGGCCTTACCCCTCCCTGATCCACTCCTCTCAGGTTTCTTGGGAAAACCTTTGCTAACCTCCAAGGCCAGGCTGGAGGCCCTCTCATTGCCCTTGGCCTCTGATCTTATGGCAGTATCTCACTGTACTATAATTCCTTGTTTGCTTTTATATCCTTATAACTCCATGAAGGAAATAGCTTGTTTGTATCGTTAAATCCCCAAGTACTGTCAGCTACTCAATTATATGTATGTTTAATGAATGGGTTAAATGGAAAGTATTGAAACTAAAATGTCAAGCTATGAAGGACAGATTTCAAGAGGCATACCTTATAAATATGACTGATATTTCTGTGCAGTTCTTAAACTTTGAACATTTCAAAACAGTAACTTTAGCATGTTTGAAGCAATATTAGTGGCATTCAGGTTAACTCATGGATTATTAAGGAAGATACTTTAAATCTTTTAACATATAGCGATTCAGTTATGTGAAACAAAAACTGAGCCCATTACCTCTGAACAAAAAGAATTTCAGGTGCTTGGAAACTTAAAAATTTCTGACTTAGATCTTTGTCAGAGCGTGCAGTGAACGGTTATGCCTCTGAGCGTCGCTGTTCACCACTCAAGAAGGAAAACGCCGCTGAAGAGCTAGTCCTTTTCCTTGTTTCCAAAGAGCAGAGAACCAGCAAATCACACTCGGAAGATCCGAAGCTGCCTCAAAGCTCACCCCGTCAGTCAGCCAGCTCTGTGACCTATAAATTAGGCCCACGAAAGCCTTCGTTCCTTGAGAAAATAAGACTGAAGTCTACCTTGGGAAACTGGAACCCAATTCAGAGAAAATAATTCACCAAAACGGAAATGACCAATTACCAGAGATTCAGAAAGTGCGGAGGACTGGCCCAGCTGTGCGTGCTTCTGGGGACGCTGTGCAAGACCGGATGCGGGCAGATCCGCTATTCGGTGTCAGAGGAGCTGGACAAAGGCTCCTTCGTGGGCAACATCGCCAAGGACCTGGGGCTGCAGCCCCAGAAGCTGGCGGAGCGGGGAGTCCGCATCGTCTCCAGAGGTAGGACGCAGCTCTTTGCTCTGAACCCGAGAAGCGGCAGCTTGGTCACCGCGGGCAGGATAGATCGGGAGGAGCTCTGCGCTCAGAGCCCACAGTGTCTGGTGAGTTTTAACATCCTGGTTGAAGACAAATTGAACATTTTTGAAGTAGAAATAGAATTAAAGACCTTAATGACAATGCTCCTGATTTTCTGACGGAGGAATTGCAAATAAAAATTAGTGAACTAACAGTTCCTGGAACTCGATTTCCACTTAAGACTGCCTTTGACCCAGATGTGGGCACGAACTCTCTGCTGAACTATCAGCTCAGCCCCAATGACTACTTCTCCCTGGCTGTGAAGAGTGCCACTGATGGGGCCAAGTATCCAGAGCTGGTGCTGCAGCAGGCTCTTGACCGGGAGGAAAAGAAAGTTCACCAACTTGTCCTAACTGCTTCTGATGGTGGTGACCCTGTCCACTCTGGCAACTTGGGCATCCAAGTGACAGTTCTAGATGCAAATGACAATCCACCAGTATTTACCCAGGCTGAATATCGAGTAAGTGTTCAAGAGAACCTGCCAGTAGGCACTTGGCTGCTCACAGTGAATGCCACTGACCCTGATGAGGGATTCAATGCTCAAGTATCCTATGTAGTAGATAAAATGCCTGGGAAAATCGCTCAGATTTTTTATCTCAACTCAGTGACTGGGGACTTATCGATATTAAAAAATCTAGATTATGAGGATGCTACTTTCTATGAAATTATAATAGAAGCACAAGATGGACCAGGTCTCCTTTCAAGAGCTAAGATTCTGGTCACAGTTCTGGATGTGAATGACAATGCTCCAGAAGTTACAATTACTTCTCTCACAGAATCAGTTCCAGAAGAGTCAACTGCTGGAAGGGAAATTGCCCTTATCAACGTGCATGATCGGGATTCCGGGCAAAATGGACAGGTCACAGTTTTTGTCCTTGGAAATATGCCATTTAATTTAGAAAAATCAATAAACCAGTATTACCGCTTAGTGACAGCCAGATCTCTGGACCGTGAACAGGAGTCTGAATATAACATCACTCTGAGAGCTACAGATGGGGGTAGTCCGCCACTGTCCACAGAAACACACATCACCCTGCGTGTGGCAGACATCAACGACAACCCACCTGCTTTCACTCATGCCTCCTATTCTGCCTACATTCCTGAAACAACCCCAGGGGAGCCTCCATCTTCTCTGTGACAGCCCAGGACCCTGACAGCATTGAGAATGCCCATATTACCTATGCACTGACTGAGGGTACCATCCAAGGGGTGCCTCTCTCCACCTACGTGTCCATAAACTCAGACACTGGAGTCCTGTACGCTCTGCATTCCTTTGACTTTGAGGAGGTTAGAGACCTGCAGGTACTGGTGACTGCTAGTGACAGTGGGAACCCTCCACTCAGCAGCAACGTGTCTCTGAGCATATTTGTGCTGGACCAGAATGACAACACACCTGAGATTCTGTACCCCGCCCTCCCCACTGATGGTTCTATGGGTGTGGAGCTGGCACCCCGCTCCGCAGAGCCTGGCTACCTGGTCACCAAGGTGGTGGCAGTGGACAGAGACTCGGGACAGAACGCCTGGCTGTCCTACCGCCTGCTCAAGGCCAGCGAGCCAGGGCTCTTCGCGGTGGGGCTGCACACGGGCGAGGTGCGCACAGCGCGGGCCCTGCTGGACAGAGACGCGCTCAAGCAGAGCCTGGTGGTGGCGGTCCAGGACCACGGCCAGCCCCCTCTCTCGGCCACCGTCACGCTCACCGTGGCTGTGGCTGACAGCATCCCAGACATCCTGACTGACCTAGGCAGCCTGAAGCCCTCAGTGGATCCTGACGACTCAGGCCTCACACTCTACCTGGTGGTGGCTGTGGCCGCGGTCTCCTGTGTCTTCCTCGCCTTTGTCATTGTGCTACTGGCACTCAGACTGCGGCGCTGGCACACGTCGCGTCTGTTCCAGGCTTCGGGCAGCGGGTTGGCTGGCGTGCCGGCGTCTCAGTTTGTGGGCGTGGACGGGGTGCGGGCTTTCCTGCAGACCTATTCGCACGAGGTCTCGCTCACCGCGGACTCTCGGGGGAGTCACGTGATCTTCCCGCAGCCGAACTACGCGGACACGCTAGTCAGTCAGGAGAGCTGTGGGAAAAGCGAGCCTCTCCTGACATCTCAAGATTTACTGGAAACGAAAGGAGACCCCACGAGCTCCAGGTAAGTTTCTTTCTATCTTTTAATATTTTAAAGAACAGTTATGCCAGTGTGGTTATTATAAAATTTTAATACACATTTATTTGAAAATAAAGCAATGAAGTAGTCATTGGTTGTTTTGTTTAAATGTGTTCCTCTCTTCTTCTGGGATTGTGGTGGAGCTGCACTTCCTTACCTGGTATAGCTGAGTGGGCCTAGTAAATATTCCTGACCAATACACTGTAAGTAGAAGTATGTGACTCTCTTCGCAGAGGAAGTCCTAGTTGTCACTGTAAGAATTACCAGATCTCTAACTTATTCTTTGAAATCGTGACTGTGCCTCCTATCTAAGTCCTTGAATGGACTGCAGTTAAAGAAGAGCCCTGTGGTTGACTCAACATTGATTTGTATACCTGTGATAAGTAGATGTTTTCATTTTAAATCTCTATGATGATGAAGTTTGTCACTTCAGCCTACCCAGCCTATCCTGATAAACAAGTAGATAGTATTTTAGGCTCTAATAATATGATGCTTAACTCCTTCCAAGACAGGCCAAACTGGATTCATCCTGATAACATAAAAATGATAGGGTAAAAAATATAGAGATTTGTCCAATTCTTTTACTTGGCATGTAGTCCCTACTTGATATACTTAAAGTGTGTGTATTTGTGTGTATCCATATGGATTTCAGCCTTTTCTCTGAAGGTGGGAAGCTCAGTTGCCTAAACAGTTATGAGCCTTGGAGTGGCATTCCTTGTCCTTTGAGATAGATAATAAAATGTATAAAATGTAATGTCTTGGCCTCTTTAAGAGATTTCCAGGCCATCCACTTTAACCATGGAAAAGGAGTCCTAAAACTTTCTTTTTAAATATTTCTATATTTATTTGACTGCACTGGATCTTGGTCACAGCACTCAGGATCTTCAATCTTCCCTGTAGCATATGGGATCTAGTTCCCTTACCTGGTATCCAACCTGGCCTGCTGCATTGGGAGCATGGAGTATTAGCCAGTGGAGCACCAGGGAAGTCCCAGGATCCTACAACTTTCTTGAGCTATAAATTGTTGACCCATTTTGAAATTTATGAAATTATTTTCACCCATAAAGTTACACCAGAGTCATCCAAAATTAGGCCTAAATAGATTTCATTAGATCTTAAACAAAGGAGTACATCTCTCCTTCAGTGTGTTAGGAAGGGATACATTCAAAAGTGGGTGACAAAAGAGCCTGAACAAGATAGCTGAAAACAGAGAAGGGTGTAGTCTCACTCAAATCTGCAAATACATTGCAGAAAAAAGGCACATTACCTTTGGAATATTTTTTAGAAAAAATCTTTGATACTAATGTACCTTTCCTTGTAATGAGAAAAAAATATTAAATGGCTAGGGCCACAGGAACTTTAGATGTTCAAAGAGAATTTTCTAAGAATTTCATGTAAAATATAACCTACACATATATTGGGAAAATACATAGAGTACAAAGGCATCTATTTGTATGGATGATAAGCAGTCTCAGACATGCCATTTTCACGAAAAAGGATTTTTTAAGGATAGGCAAGACTTCATTACAATAAAAGGGGAGGAGGGTTTATAATTAAAGGAACAGAAAGTATCAAGACATGAAGTAGGGCAAACAAGGGAAAGGATATCTTAGGAAATTAATAATCTGTCTTGACGGGAATGTAAAAGGAGTATGGATTAGGGCTGCAGGGTAACAGAATAAATTGTTTGGTTGTGCATCTAATTTGATAGTGCATTTGAAATAAAGGTGTTTGTCTGTTTTACTTACCTAAGACTGGTTTAAGGATTATAGGTAAGTTTCAAAATGGGAGTGTCTAAGAACTTTCAATTCCTCTCAAAGATTTATCAGTGATCAAATCAAACTCATTACACACTTATTAATGTATAAATTAACTGGAACAGAGTATTTGCATCAAGGAATATTTGTGTATAAAATCATATAGTAAAAAAGCACTGATTTCATTAAAATAAATATACTTACACAATATTTAGTTTTATAAAAGCAGATGTATGCTCAAATACTAGATTGGTCTCTTTACAAACTATCAGGCTCCTTTGTACTTAATGGGAATGTTACATATACTTTAAAATGCTGAGCAATATAGTAAAGTAAGTCTAGGATTTTTACTTTCTCTTTTTTCCAAAGAGTAAATGTTTTTATCCACTAACAATAATCTAGTTAGTTACATCCACACTAGTCATGATACTAGTCATGCCAGTGTTTATAAATATAGTAGAATCACTGAAGATATTTTTGCCCTCCAAAATAAATAAATAAATAAAAGCTGTATGCCTTATGGAAAATCTTTAATGAAGAAAGAATAAAATGATGGCAACATTTAAAAGATGATGAAACTCTAGAAAACATCAGATTTGAAGGGAAATTTTGAATAGTTTGTTCTTTCTAAAAAATAAAAAGACAAGATATATATTAGTAGATTCAAGAGCTTACACTTTGAGGAACAGGTAGTTGGGTAATATGCAGTTTTCTCAGGCAACCTCCTGGTGCCGCTGTTGACCAAAGGGAAGATAAGCGTTTTCATTTCTGCAGGAGTGGCCGGCAGTGTTTTCTTTCTTGCTTTGTCCTGTACACATCGGAATGCAGACGTACCTCCTGCAAATCATACTCTCAGATCACAGAAGTCCAGGGTGCTGTGTTGATTATTTAAACATTCCAGAGGCATCTTGAAGAGCAGCTTCCCAGGGAGTTCAAGAAATGCTTAGGAGCTTCAGAAAAGCTGAAACAATGAAAAGTCAGGTACTGTTTCTCTTCCTGCTGTCATTGTTGCGCGGGGCAATCTCCCAGCAGATCCAGTACTCTGTTCCAGAGGAGCTGGACAAGGGCTCAAAGGTGGGGAACCTGGCCAAGGATCTAAGGCTCAGTGTCCAGGAGCTGCCAGCTCGAAAACTGCGGATTAGTGCAGAGGACTTTTTCAGTGTGAGAGCCGAGAATGGGGATTTGCTAGTGAGTGGCAGGATAGATCGAGAGAAGATTTGCGGGAGAAAATCTGAGTGTGCTGTAGAATTTGAAATGGTTGCTGACAATCCAATGACTATTTTCATGTAAGTGTTGCAATTCAAGATATTAATGACAATGCACCATGTTTCGTTGCAAAAAGCATTGACTTGGAAATCTCTGAGTTAGCCTTACCAGGGGTAAAATTCCCTCTGGATTCTGCACAAGATGCAGATGTAGAAAGTAACTCACTAAAGAAATATTTCATCAGCCACAATGAGTACTTCTCTCTGTCAACGAAGGAAAGTCCTGATGGAAGTAAATACCCAGAGTTACTGCTGGAAAAACCTCTGGACAGAGAACAGCAGAATTCCCACCATTTAATCCTGACTGCCATGGATGGTGGGGACCCTCCTCTAAGTGGCACTACCCTGATCCGGATACAGGTCACTGATGCCAATGATAATGCTCCAGTGTTCAGCCAGGACATTTACAGGGTTAGCCTCCAAGAAAATGTGCCCCGGGGAACCTCCGTGCTGCAGGTGATGGCCACTGATCAGGACGAGGGCATTAATGCAGAAATCACCTATGCCTTCCTCAATGCCCCAGCAAGTACCAGCCTCCTCTTCATTCTCAATCCAAATACTGGTGACATCACAACCAATGGTACACTGGACTTTGAAGAAACAAGTAGATATATGTTGGGTGTTGAAGCCAAGGATGGAGGAGTACACACGGCTCACTGTAATGTTCAGATTGAAGTTGTTGATGAGAATGACAATGCTCCAGAGGTGACATTCATGTCCTTCTCTAACCAGATTCCTGAGGGCTCAGACCTGGGAACTGTAATAGCCCTCATTAAAGTGCAAGACCAGGATTCTGAGCAAAATGGTTTGGTAACATGCTATGTTCAGGAAGAAGTTCCCTTCAAATTAGAATCCGCCTCTAAGAATTACTACAAACTAGTGATTGATGGTGCCCTAGACCGAGAGGAGAAGGCAGAGTACAATGTCACTATCGCAGCCACTGACAAAGGCAAGCCTGCCCTTTCCTCCAGTACAAGCGTCACCCTATATATCCGCGATGTCAACGACAACGCTCCAGTTTTCCACCAGGCCACGTATGT
>SJXQ01011190.1:0-25921 GCA_006408695.1 Aepyceros melampus | reverse complement strand
AGATTTGCTGGCAAATTGAGTGCAGCACTTTCACAGCATCATCTTTGAGGATTTGAAACAGCTCTACTGGAATTCCATCTACTGGCTCTGACTAGACTGACCTAATAGAATTCTTGCTGCAGGCCTAGGAACCTCAGACGTCACCTGGAGGAAAATGGAGGATGAGGAACCTGACTAGATTTGAGGGTGATCAGATATTGAGGATGGGGGATCACGTTAAATGGAATTAGCAGAAGTCTTGCCAAAATCAGACAATATAGAAATGAACATGGTAGCTCAAAACTCAGGGTCTTCTTGAGGCAAACTTTGGCCTCAAGTTTGGCCAAGAAAAGACTCTGTCAGAACCATGGGTGGAAATGGGAGTGGAAGTTCCTACAAATATACCCAATAACCCATGGGAAGAAATTCTGCTGCATGTACCAGAGATCTTAATGTTCAAAGAAAGAATGCTTCCAAATGGGATACAGACATAGTTCCAGTGAACTGGAGGCTGAAACTGCACTTGGCCATTATGAGCTCCATGAGTTGCTGGACCATCAGATAGAGTTCACTGTACTTAGCAGGGTGGCTGATCCCAATTACCAGGGGGAACTAGGTTGCTGTTACACAATGGAGTGAGGAAGACTATGTCTGGGACTGAAGGATCCACTGGGAGACCTCTGGCCCAGTAGTCCTGATCAAAGGACAACTGCAGAACCCAATAGAGACAAACCTCCCAAAATTCAGATACTTCAGAGGTAAAGATTTGAGTCACCTTATAAGTAAAGCACACCATCCATTTGAGAAGCAGGCAAAGGGTAAAGGGAACATGCAGTAGCAGTGGATGAAGTTGGCTGCTGTGCTTACCAGTTTAGGCCTTATGCTCAAACACAGAAGCTATAGAAACTATTAACAGTAATATTTTATATTAAATAGTAATCTCTCCTTTACTATGGTGTATTTTATGAAAAACATTGATGGTTGATCATGTTTTGGGTTTCAGTTGGGAAGATGACTGAAACTGACATCATACCATCCTGATGGGCATCTTTTCAACTGAATTGTCAAACAGTAATTATTAGTAGCTTAGCAACAAGGCTTCAAAGAACAAAGAGCTGTATTTGAAGTCTTAGGAATTGCAACCTAGGTGACACAAATTGGGGTGAAAAGGAAAGCGCATTTGTGAAAGAGAAAGATTCAGAAGCTTATAAAGGCAAAACCTAGAGGTTGTAAAGTTGTCTTGGAAGAATTATGACTGGCCTGATGTAAAAAGAAAATATTTGTCCATAAGGCATAGGCTATCACGAGTTATTTATGTTTAGTGTAAGGGTCCAATAAATATCTTGAGTTTCTTGAACATTGTGCAGATGTTCTGGATGCCTGCATTAGAGAGCAGGTGGTCAATAGTTCAGATTTCATCCAGGCTGAGACTTGTATTAAGTCCCATTTCCTCAGTGACCTCCTGGCTTCAGTTTAGAGAGCTCTCTTAGCAATTCCAACTCCATTTTGATTTTCCTTTCACAGAATTAAAGATAAGAGTAAATGAAGAGGAAATGAAAAATGTTGGTCTATTTGGATAACTTATTCTTCCCTCTAGGTCCTCTTTTCACCTACTCCATCCTACTCTGTGCTCAGGTGGTCAAATAGGTTCCACCAATGGAATCCTTTGCCCCCTGGGGGTTCCAAATGTGTTCAGTCAGTGGAGGCTGAAGGGTGAGGGGTAAGAGCAATAGATCAGAGGGCAGGTGAGCAGAGTTCAGAATATCTGTTTTCCTGGATATTTTCCTACTGTATCACGAGGGTTGACTGACTCACTCCACTGAAAGTCACAGCTCTGTTGCCATTTGCTAGTTTCTCCGAGTCCCTAAGTGCTGTCTGTAGCCTCAAGTTACTGCTGCACTCCTTGGTAGATGACTTTAAACTCTGCTGGGACCCTTACTGATGTGCCTGCCTTGCTGGGTTGTTTTGATGTTTGGAGATAATGAATGCAAATCAGTCAGTACTATAAGTAGCTCTTGGTAGGCACTCAAAATGATAATTTTTTTTTCTCCCAAAAGCTTGAAAATCGAAATTCAAATGAGTGCTTAGAGAATTAGCACTGTTTAAGGAAATAAATGAGATAATGTACGTGAAGGTGCTTTGTAAAGTGTAAATCACTATCCAAATGCAAGGTACATTTATGTTAGACTTCCTAAACCTTGAAAGTATTATTTTAACAAAGCCAGTCATGTCTATTTTGCCTTAATTACATGCAATTAAGTTTTTCTCAGACATGGAGTAGGGTAGAAACTTTAACTGCAGATTTCTCTGCCAATCTCACTGAATTAAAAACTTTGTTCATCTTCTTTAGGCTCTAGGTCTTTGGTTTTAGATTTCCCATTCCCATTCCCTTTTCTTTCCAGCTCAGTGAAGCCTAAGTATCAAGATGAACAGACGGAGATGTAATTGCTTCTCTGTCTTATTGCAGAAAAAAGCCAAAAAAGGCAATAAAAAAAGCATCTTGAAGTGTGGAAGAACCTATTAAGTCTGCACTGTGGTTTTCCACAGCACCTTTTGACACGGGAAGGGAAATGGTGAGGGAAGGCAAACAAGCACCGATTTTCGTCTGCTCTAGAACTTTAAATACCATTAATTGACATTATTAGTAGGACCTGAGGGAGAGAGTGAAGAGGTGCATTGTGACCCAAGGTTTGCTTTGCCATTCACATGTGACAAGTGACCATCAGGGTACTGCTTGCATCTGCTACATCAGTGTAATGAAATTCACTGTTTTTTGTTGTGTCCCATGCTGTTTTACTGTCCTGCTAAATGAAATAGTTTGTAGAAATGATCTGAGCTAAGAAAATCAGCTTTGTTCATTAAAAATTTGGCTGCAGTACAGTCCTTCTCAGGACTGCAGAAATTGTGTAGAGATTGGTGATTAAGAGCATGAATTCTAGAAACACTGAATCCTGGGTTTGATCCCTGAGTTTCTTTCCTTATCAGGCTTTATCACAGCCTCCTTTTCCTTCTCTGTCTAATGGGGCTAATAATTGAGACAAACTAGTGCAACAGTTATTGAAAAGACCCTTTATAAAATGTCAAGTGTGTGCTTATTTAAGGGATTATAATTTCTAAGCTAACAGTCTCTCACAAATGAATCTGACTTTCATTAAACTGTATTCACCTTGAAATAAAATTTAAGAAACATTTAGTAGTTGAATACAACATATGATGTTGTTCAGAAGAGTGAGATTTCTGATTACATGACATATGTAGAAATATCTAGAATAGTCCTTGGCATATGGTGAAGCCTCAATAAGTGTTTGTTTTCCCCTTTAATAAAGCATTGAAAATGCATTTTAAGTGCCTACCAAGAAATGCAGTTTTAAACTTTTCTTGAGGGGACTGTCCATTACTAGGACATTGTTCCCATGCACCAAGTATTTCAGTTTTAAGGCAACAGAGGATAGTATCAATAAGCCATATTTTGTAAGGTAGCTTTTGCTTGAATCACCTTGTTTGACCCTCATAGCACCTGTATGAAGAAGGTAGAACAGCTTTTATTTTTATTATTCTGATGTTGCACATAAGATAGTCAAGGTTTGAGCAATTAAGTTTCTGATTCTCCCAAAGTTATGTGGTTACACTCCTTGATAATACAGTAACTTTGACCCTTTCCCGAGTACACTTGAAGGGAAGCTGAGTGAGGATAGCTATTGCCTTCCATTTCCTAGGCAAGGGGAATCCTCGTCTCATAAGTTCCTCCTTTCTGGGAGCTTGGTAATTCATATTGGTGATTTAGGTCTTCCCTGGTGGCTCAGATGATAAAGAATCTGCCTGCAATGCAGGAGACCCAGGTTTGATCCCTGGAGAAGGAAGATCCCCTGGGGAAGGGAAGGGCAACCTCCTCCAGTATTCTTGCCTATAAAATTCCATGAACAGAGGAGCCTGGTGGGCTATCGTCCATGGGGTCACAAAGAGTTGGACATGACTGAGTGACTTTCACTTTTGCTATAGGTGATTTTGGAACTTAGGTTCATGACTGAACCATTGTAATCGTGCTGGAAGGTAGAGGAGGTTATCCAGCCTGAGATTCTAGAGGATGGGGGTGAAATGGCATTGGAGGAAAAGAAATGCAAAGTGGACTCTGTGTAACTGAACTGCCCAAAGGGACAGAAGAGGTGGAAGGGCAGAGGGTAAAGTTGCTATAGTATCATCATTACCTGGCAAAGAGTGGAGTTAGGGTCCACTGCTGGATTCTACACAGAACATTCAGAAAAGGCGTTCCTCAAGACATTTTGGGGTCTTATGGATAACTAGCAGGACCTCAGAGGTCATCTCCTTAATTCATTGCATTTTACAGATTAGGAGCTTCTAAATTCGTGAAGTTCCTCGTAGCTACTTTTGTAGCTAGTTTAGTACACAAGAGCTTTATTTATTCAGCAAATGCTTCTATAGCATTTAACTATGTATCAGGTACTGTCCCAAGTGCTTACAAACAATAATTCATTTATTCCTCCTAATAACCTTAGGAGGAAGGCCTCACAGGTCCGCAGTTTATTACTTGCAACTCTAAACATCAAAAGTCTCTGAAAAAACAATTGTTTTTTCAAAAGTTGGTACAAACTCATTGGTAGCAAAACCTGATTTGAATTGATACAATGACTCTAGTTATTGCCTTAATTAACCCACACTGTGTTAATAGCCATACATTTTGCTTTGAAACATATCAGTGGTTTGATTATGAGGTCCTGCACATGACTCTGCTGGGGGTAGTACACAATATTTAATATAACCTGATATCTTCAAAAATTCTAGATTTCAAAAAAAAATCTAACTCTGAAGATTTTGGATAAGGGATAATGAAAACTGCCTTATGATGCTCATTTTACAGATAGGAAAACTGAGGCAAGGAAATTTCATAACTTGTGAAAGGGTATACACTGACATCCTGGAATTCTAAGCCAAGAAGCCTGGCTTTAAAGTCTGTACTTTTAACCAACACAAGTTCCCTGATCCCCACCACACAGTCAGTCAGTCAGTCAGTTCAGTCACTCAGTCGTGTCCGACTCTTTGCGACCCCATGAATCGCAGCATGCCAGGCCTCCCTGCCCATCACCAACTCCTGGAGTTCACTCAGACTCACGTCACCGAGTCAGTGATGCCATCCAGCCATCTCATCCTTGGTCGTCCCCTTCTCCTCCTGCCCCCAATCCCTCCCAGCATCAGGGTCTTTTCCAATGAGTCAACTCTTAGCATGAGGTGGCCAAAGTACCCTCCTGCAAAGCCAACCATACAGATTAAAAGACTACCCGTCCGGATTTCCCTGGTGGTTAAGAATTCCCAGTGGTTAAGAATTTGCCCGCCAGTGCAGGAGACATGAATTCGATTCCTGGTCCAGAAATATTCTACATGCTGAGGGACAGCTAAGTCCATGCACTGCACCTACTGAGCCTGCGCTCTATAGCCCAAGAGCCACAACTACCGAAGTCCGTTTGCCCTAGAGCCCGTGCTCCACAACAAGAGAAGCCCCCGCAATGAGAAGCCCTTTTACTGCAACTAGAGAGTAGCTCCTGCTCTTGGCAACTAGAGAAAGACTGCACAGCAACAAAGAGGAAGCACAGCCAAAATAAAGTTAAAAAGAGACTGCCCTTCATTGCTCTGCCCAGATACTCCGTGTGCACCTTTCCATGTAAGTTTGGACAATTCTTAATCTCCATCTCTACCCGCACTACTTTAGTTCTGCCATTAACTCTTATCTCCACCCATTTGTTTACCTTAGAGTAGCTAGAGTATTTTCAAAATGCAAATATGATTCTTATCACACCTCTATCAACCTCTTCTTCAGTGCCTTTTCATTGCATTTATAAGAGCCAAAATCTTCACACCTGGCATGGTTTGAGACTGCCTGTCTCTTCAGGCCTTCTGTGTGCCAGGTACCCCCCAGACCTTCTGTACGCCAGGTACCCCCTACTGTCTGTCAGTTCCTTGATGCATTATAGGAGGGTCTTTGCACATGCTGCCCCCTCTTCAGGCACGCTCTACTGCTTACGTCGTGATCTTGCCTGTGTCATGCCCTCGACAGACCTATCCCCACCACCTTCTCAGGTATCGCAGAGTTAAATTTTCAGATGTTCTTTCAAAGTTAATGACTGGCTGGAGGATTTAAAGTTTTATTTGCAGAACAGCAATTTCCAGGGGCCTTCTTTTCCTGCTCTTACTGACATAGAAGGGCTTGACAGTGGGCAACAGTAGAGAAAGTATTGACATGTTGCTTTCCTATAAATACAGATTACAGACCAAGTTACATTAGGTGCTCGCCTGGCTTTCATATAAGAGTGGTGAAGGCATTGTCTGTCCATATCCTAGCCTTATGCTAAAGCTGGAGTTCTCTGGAGGGAGTTAAACTGCCTTTTTCTTTCTTTAGTGCAGGTATATTTGTGGTATTATTATAAAGGCCTCTAGAAATCTGTCATATTAAAGTCTACTGTATGTTTGGAATGATCAACTATTCCAACACAGTGTCCCAAATTTCCCCTTTTCTCTAAAGCTCATTCTCTCTAATGAAAAGAAAGGGATCTGTTTTATTTTCAGGTTTGTCGAATGCAATAATCCATTATTTGGAGGAAATTGCTAGAGTAATCTCACCCCACTGGTTTCTAACAAAACCTCCCAGATTGACATCTCACAAATTGAAAATTAAATGCAGTGTAAGAGTTCTTAGCCAAATCTGTATGCTAAAGGAGTATTAGGTTAACAATTAGAAATATTGAGTTGTTTGGGGGGTTTTTTTGGCTTGGATTTTCTTAAATATATCTTAAAAACTTTTCTTCTCTCAGAATCTTTTCCAGGAACCATACTCATTTAAGTTTATTTCTAATAAAACTATTTTCCCTCGCTGTGCTTTTTATTTTGCATAATTAGAGATATTAGGTCAACATATTATCTTGAAGCATGCATCATCTATACAGTCACCAAATGGTTTCCCTAACCTCATGTTTTTACCTTTACCTGATTTCCCTCTTACCTTCCCAGGCATCTTTCAAAAGAGCTTCTTTTCCATTCTGGAATGATCCAGCCAGCTCCATGGTCTCTTAACCTGGCACCTGTTGGTATATATTTCTCCTTGGTTGCCAAATCCAGTCTGTCTCCCAGAATGTCTGCTTCTTCCTCCTCATTCCCTATCATGACTAATATTACTACACTCCAAGGCCTATTCTGAACATAGCAAATATTAGAAGAGCATGTGTTATGCACATGACCCTTCATACTGGGTGTGGGGGTGTGGGCAGAGCTTAAAGGGGTGACAAGGCAGTTTGGTAGGATTTATGTGCACACCTGCTTTGGAGCAGTGTAGCCTAGAGGTTATGGACACAGATTCTGGTGCCGTACTGCGTTGATTAGAATCTTGACTCATTCACCTGTTATCTATGAGTTCTTAGGTTGTATTTAACATCTCAGTACCTCAGTTCTCTCATTTTTAAAAATGGGAACAACTAATTCACATGGATATTGGGGAATTTAATAAACTACTATATGCAAAGTGCTTATCACAATGTCCAGGACAGGAAAAAAACACTCAGTAATAACTATTTGTACATGTAGGCCTCAAAGCCTGAGCTGCATTTCTCCTAAGTCCTTGAATCTCTGGTTTCATAAAATAACATAGACAGAGAAAAGAGCACAGAAGTTAGAGGCATAGGGTTCAAACTCCACCAATTATTTCAGACAAGTTAATTAAATTTTTGGAGCCTGAGCGTCTCTAAAAATCATCTATTCTCAAAAGTTACTTCCAATGCCAGTTTACCTTCCATGCCTGCAACTTCCTCCTTCACTTGGCTGAGCCAGTGCAGCTGCTGCTTTACTGGCAGTTTCCTTCTTCCTTCCCAATGATAAGTCTTTATATTTTTCAAAGTGCTTTCCACAAAGCCATGTGATTAATTTAGCCCTCCTCACAACTGTGTGAAACATGTGGGCATTAGTCTCATTTCTGTCTTATTGTAGATATGATAAGGAAACTGAGGGCCAGAAAGATGACTAGACTATGCCAAGTTGGCACAGGTATAAATTGTGAAGATGGGACCTGAACTTGCTTTTTACTTTGATTGCACATAAGCCTGTGAGTTCAGTTTTTTGTTTACCCATACCATCTACTTTTATTAGATCCTCCTGTGCTTTTCATCAAATCTGAGCTCATCACTGGCCAACTGCCTTCCCTGATTCATGCCTGACACAGTGCGTGATGATGAGAAGGAGACAAGAGTGAATAGCAAGTGACCTCCTTTGCATTTATCCTCTCAATTCCCATTCTTTGGTCTAGCCTGCCTTAGGATACTGACTTCTTGACCATTTGTTCATCTTGCAAACTCTTTCTCAGAGGGCTCTTAATTCCCTCCTCATCTAGAGCAGCTGGTGGGCTACCCTTGCTGCTCCCCTGCCATCCTTCACATTCCTTTATTGGCACTCATTTTAACACAGTTTATTTATGTTTTTAATAAATTATGTGATTATGAAAGCTATTCATCCTTGTAAAAAATGTGCAACATAATCAGAAAGAAGCAGAAAGTATACATAATTCTACTACCCAAGAGATAAAGATTATTAATATTTTATTATTTGAACTTCTGGTTTAATTCACACTGTATGAATTTCTTTGGTGCCTAAGTTTTAATAGTAGGAGTTCCAGCAGAGAAAGTTCAGACAGAGAGAATACCTGGTATAATAGCTTTAGACAAGATGTGAGTCTGGGAGTAATAAGACAATGATGCTTCCTAAGGCCCACTTGACTTTGCATTCCAGGAAGTCTGGCTCCAGGTGAGTGATCACACCATCATGGTTACTGGGTAATGAAGATCTTTTTTTTGCATAGTTCTGTGTATTCTTGCCACCTCTTAGTATCTTCTGCTTCTGTAGGTCCATATCATTTCTGTCCTTTATTGTGCCCATCTTTGCATGAAATGTTCCCTTGGTATCTCTAATTTTCTTGAAGAGATCTCTAGTCTTTCCCCTTCTGTTCTTTTCCTCTATTTCTTTGCATTGATCGCTGAAGAAGGCTTTCTTATCTCTTTTTTCTTTTTCTTATCTCTTTCTCTTTCTTTTTTTTTTTTCTTATCTCTTATTTCTTTTCTTGAAGAGATCTCTAGTCCAGTCTAGTCCAGGGGATCTTCCCAGCCCAGAGACTGAACCCACACATCTCTTACATCTGCTGCATTGGGAGGCAGGTTCTTTGCCACTAGTCAGCCTGGGAAGCCCTGAAAAGTGAAAGTGAAGTCACTCAGGCGGGTCCGACTCTTTGTGACCCCATGGACTGTAGCCTATCAGGCTCCTCCATCCATGGGATTTTCCAGGCAAGAATACTGGAGTGGGTTGCCATTTCCTTCTCCAGGGGATCTTCCCGACCCAGGGACTGAACCTGGGTCTCCCAGCTTGTAGGCAGACGCTTTACTCTCTGAGCCACCAGGGAAGTAAAGGGTGGCTAATATCATTTTGCATGTTTCTACTGTTTTACAATATGATTTTTCCTTTTCACATGTTCCTGCTTCTTTATATTCTTTTCTATAATATCATTTGTACCAGAGTACTTTTCAACCATTTCCTAATTATTTTTCACTGTGTGCTGTGATCACTTTGACAGATGAGATCAGCAACACTCAGAGTAAAGAAAGGATATCTTCCCTTCACTGTAGTGTCTAGTTCACTGGCACACACTGAGGAAAGGGAGCGCAGGAAGCTGGGCAGCGTATTGATCAAGTGCTGTTCATCAAGTGTGGGAGCTGGGGAGATCTTTGTTTACATCCCCTGTGTGGTCTTAGGGATCTTTCCTAACCTTTATGAGTCTCAGTTTTCTTCTGTATAAAATGGGAATAATTAAGATACTTAGAGCCATGTTTGTTATGTAAATGACAAAGATTATGTGCATTAGCCCTTAGCATACTTCCTAGCACAAAATCAAACTTTAATACCTGTTAAGAGGTATTATTGTTGTTGATCAATTTCTCTGGGATTTTGGGTCAAGAAGGTTGGGTATGGAGATGTGAGATCTTCAGTGTGTTATTTGCAGTTAGCATACTGTGAGTATCTCATAAATATTACATAGTATTGGGAACAGGCATGCTCTTGATGCTAAAAGATTGTGACAGATAAATGGAGGGTAGAGGGTAAAGAAGTCTTTAAAAACAGGCAAATAAACATACACCTGAATAAAATATTTTAACTCTTTGCTACAGCATTTGGAGGGGTTTCAAAGGATGGGATACTGAGTTAGAGAGACAATAAAAGAAATGTAATTTAATGAGGTGGTGGATTTTCATGGCATGTTTGCTGCTGTCAGCAAATTTTTCAGTCTCTACTAATCTTAGGTTTCCTTTGATGATTTCTGGTCCCAGCACTGACATTTCAAAACATTTTATCATTTATATGATAAATTCTTTACATTGAATGTGTTGTTTCAGGTGAAGGCATGATGGTTATGAAAGCTGTACTAGGAATCTACATTGAAATTATGCTCTTATACTATTCTTCTTATCACTGTTGACCTGCATTTATTTATTTTAAAGTTATTTATTTAACAGAATGTCAGCATAACAAACGGTATTGCTCAAAAGGTCATGCTTGAGTTTTTAGACAATAAAAGAAATGTAATTTAATGAGGTGGTGGATTTTCATGGCATGTTTGCTGCTGTCAGCAAATTTTTCAGTCTCTACTAATCTTAGGTTTCCTTTGATGATTTCTGGACCCAGCACTGACATTTCAAAACATTTTATCATTTATATGATAAATTCTTTACATTGAATGTGTTGTTTCAGGTGAAGGCATGATGGTTATGAAAGCTGTACTAGGAATCTACATTGAAATTATGCTCTTATACTATTCTTCTTATCACTGTTGACCTGCATTTATTTATTTTAAAGTTATTTATTTAACAGAATGTCAGCATAACAAACGGTATTACTCAAAAGGTCATGCTTGAGTTTTCTCTGATCTGATTAGTTTTATCGGTCTTTATTATTTCTCAGACATTCTTTTTTGAATGTGTTACTATTGATTGTTGTGGAAATTGATTTGATAGAGACTAATTCTGTGGAAGACAGCAGTTTTTAGCCAACCGAAAAGGTGATTGTAAGGCTTCCAGATTGTTTTAGAGCCAGTGATTATGGTGAAGCTTACTTTTTATTGGAAGGATTTTAAAGGTATTATATTACTTCCAAAGCTTATGCATATTTCATATTTCTCTTCCACTGGAAAGGTGAAATTATTAACTGACACAGATCACGTGGAGCAGTGACAGGTACTTGATGTTTTACTGTGTGTCGTGGGAATTGTTTGTCCTCTCCTATCCCTTCTAAACTACTTCATAAGATTAGTTTCCTTCCTGTTCTGGAATCCTATGGCTATTCTTTCCCCCACTTTTAAAGGCCATGCCAAGTGCACAGGGGAGGGCACTGCAGTCTCTGTAGATTAGGAGAGGAGATTCTGGGATTCTAGTCCAGCTCCTAAATTGTGCTGTAAATTTGTGCCTTCCGCTCAGCCTTTTTTATCCTTATTTTTTCATTTTTCAAATAATAATTGTTTTGTGTATCTCTCAGAGATATAGTGAGAAGCAAAGCATGTGTGTAAAAATAATGGATTAAAAATGCAAAGAAAAGGATGGATTGTTATGTAGTGGTTTCAATTTAAGACCTAGGTCAGTGATACTGCATTTGAGAGAGGAACTTCCCCAGCGTTGTGTGGTCTTATAACAGTGCCACAGGAAGCATGAAGCTGCAAGTTCATGAGCTGCAATTTCCCTGGGAAACACACATGTGGGGTGAAGCATGTGTGTCCAGAGCAGTGGTTCCAGGAAGCGGAAGATCATCACTTACAAACCTCTCATCTGTAAACCTGCCCGCCTGTATCCAGGATACTCATTCTCTTTCACTAATGATGTTTGGAAAGAATATATTTGGAAGGTATACCTGTATAGTCATCAAACCTGCTGAATCAGCAAAGAGGAATCAGTAAGATAACCCTCCCTGAACAAAACCACCCACCCACTCCTCTATCCTTTCCGTCCATGCCTGTCACCACCATGTGGCACTGAAGACATCATTTCATTTCTCAGTCACCTTTCTTACATATAGAATAAAAAGATTAGGCTATAAATATAGAAATTTTTAATAAATTCTTTTAACCCATTGATAATAATACCTCCTAAAAACCTTATTCATAGGGTTGCTTTATGGGTGCAATTTTATCCCCACCTTAAAAAATGATCAGTTGAAACTCTGGCCTCCATACCTCAGAATGTTACCTTATTTAGAAGTAAGGTACAATTGTAAATGTAATTAGTTAAGATCTGGTCATAGAGCAGTAGAGTGGACCATTAATCCAATATAATTGGTGTTCTGTAAAAAGATGGCCCCATTGGAGACACAGATACACAGGGACTATGCTGTCATGATGAGGCAGAGATGCAGTTATAAACAAAGGGAACAGTGTGATTTCCAGTAAACCACCAGAAGGGGGAAAGGAAGGATTGCATTATAGGTTTCAAAGGGAGCATAGCCATGTTGACATCTTGACTGCAGACTTCTAACCTCCAGAACTTAGAGAAAATAAGTTGCTTTTTTTAAAGCCACTCAGTTTGTGGTGCTTTGATGCAGCTGCCCTAGGAAACTCATGCAGGTGGCCATGCAGATAGAAGATGAAAAACATTTTGAAAATTAAAATACCCTGTGGTAATTATATGATACTCTCTTGTTTTGGTCCATAATGATTCTAAGTGTGGTATTGACTTTTCTCTGGGCCAGTTTAACACGTATGCTGCAGGAATAGACTAAAAGGAAGAAAAACTAAGAGATAAAAAGGCCAAGTCTCTTTCCATGAGTGAACATGTCCACACCCTTATACTTCCAGTAGCATGAAAGAGCGAGAAGACACCTAAGCTGCGGTGTTTTATTGCTCAGTAATCTGCCACCAGTAGCAAACATGGCCCAGCTCAGTTCAGTCGCTCAGTCGTGTCCGACTCTTTGCGACCCCATGAATCGCAGCACGCCAGGCCTCTCTGTCCATCACCAACTCCCGGAGTTCACTCAGACTCATGGCCATCGAGTCTGTGATGACATCCAGCCATCTCATCCTTGGTCGTCCCCTTCTCCTCGTGCCCCCAATCCCTCCCAGCATCAGGGTCTTTTCCAATGAGTCAACACTTCGCACGAGATGGCCAAAGTACTGGAGCTTCATCTTTAGCATCATTCCTTCCAAAGAAATCCCAGGGCTGATCTCCCTCAGAATGGACTGGTTGGATCTCCTTGCAGTCCAAGGGACTCTCAAGAGTCTTCTCCAACACCACAGTTCAAAAGCATCAATTCTTCTGCGCTCAGCCTTCTTCACAGTCCAACTCTCACATCCATACATGACCACAGGAAAAACCATAGCCTTGACTAAACGGACCTTAGTCGGCAAAGTAATGTCTCTGCTTTTGAATATACTATCTAGGTTGGTCATAACTTTTCTTCCAAGGAGTAGTTATATTCAATAAAAAGTATCATACATTCAATATATAGAGAGTTCTCAGTGTTCAAGAAAATTCCCTCTTAATTCTTTGTAGTCATTTATCCTATCCTATCCCTAACGTTATGAAACTGGGCTTCCCTGGTGGGTCCAGTAGTAAAGCATCCACCTGCTGATATAGGAGACACGAGTTCAGTCCCTGGATTGGGAAGATCCCCTGGAGAAGGAAATGGCAACCCACTCCAGAAGTCTTGCCTTGGAAATCCCATGGTCAGAAGGAATCTGGAAGGCCCAATCCATGGGGTCTCAAAAAGAACTGGGCATGAATTAACAACTAAACAACAGCAACAACCCTGTGAAATTACTGATATAGTTTCTGTTTTTCTCAACTAGTTATGTCTTTTTCTAGAAAAGGCAAAATGGTAGGATACTGAAAGAGGAACTCCCCAGGTCGGTAAGTGCCCAATATGCTACTGGAGATCAGTGGAGAAATAACTCCAGAAAGAATGAAGAGATAGAGCCAAAGCAAAAACAGTCCCCAGTTGTGGATGTGACTGGTGATAGAAGCAAGGTCTGATGTTGTAAAGAGCAATATTGCATAGGAACCTGGAATGTCAGGTCCATGAATCAAGGCAAATTGGAAGTGGTCAAACAGGAGATGGCGAGAGTGAACGTCGACATTCTAGGAATCAGCGAACTAAAATGGACTGGAATGGGTGAATTTAACTCAGATGACCATTATATCTACTACTGTGGGCAGGAATCCCTTAGAAGAAATAGAGTAGCCATTATGGTCAACAACAGAGTCCAAAATGCAGTACTTGGATGCAATCTCAAAAACGACAGAATGATCTCTGTTTATTTCCAAGGCAAACCATTCAATATCACGGGAATCGAAGTCTATGCCCCAACCAGTAACGCTGAAGAAGCTGAAGTTGAACGGTTCTATGAAGACCTACAAGACCTTTTAGAACTAACACCCCCCCAACACCCCAAAAAATGACATGTTAGGTGGGGTATAAAAATGTCTGCTAATAAGAGTTTTCAAAATAAAAATTGTAAATTGTGCTTTATCTTTCCTGGAGGTTTCTTTTTTTTTTTCTTTTCCAAATATGACAACAAACACTGTATATTATATATCCTTGTAAGTCTCCTTCTAGTCTATTAGTTTCATTGTAGCTTAAACTACTTAGTAAACCTGTAAATATAAAGAAGGAAATAAATCTAATTACATTGAACATATTTTTCTAAAATACAATAGTTGAGCAAAAATATATTTTAAGGCATATATTTAAAAGCATTTTCATAATGAGGCAATCACGCCTTACTTTTGGAGTTTTGTATTTTGAACTATATTAGTGTGGGATGTGTTTGCAGTAAAAAAAAAAAAAAAAATTGAAATAAAAATAAATGCATTTTCATAGTCTTTACAAGCCAAGCTGAACTCAATACTTAAGAACATTATCTTATGCTTTTGACTATGGTTTTCAATTTGCTTTTCAGTGATAAGTGTTTAGGTTTAGAGTGTTTCTTTTACATGAAAATAAGTAAGACTGTTGAAAAATATTTGATACATAAAAATATTTAGTGAACAAAAGTATTTATTTATATAAAACCTTTATGATGAACATTTATGCACACTAGTAAATATTAACCATAAAGTTTTTAAATAATGCTGTTATAAAAATATTTTGTTACCTATATTATTAAAATAATATTAAATTATATAATATAATGAAATGTATAATATAATGAGAGTCCCTTGGACAGCAAAGAGATCCAATCAGTCCATCCTAAAGCAAATAAGTCCTGATTGTTCATTGGAAGGATTGATGCTGAAGCTGAAACTCCAATATTTGGCCACCTGATGCGAAGAACTGACTCATTGGAAAAGACCCTGATGCTGGGAAAGATTGAAGGCGGGAGGAGAAGGGGATGGCAGAGGATGAGATGGTTGGATAGCATCACCAACTCCATGGACATGAATTTGAGTAAGCTCTGGGAGTTGGTGATAGACAGGGAAGCCCGTATGCTGCAGTCCATAGGGTTGCAAAGAGTCGGACATGACTGAGTGACTGAACTCAGTCAGGATTAATGAATTCAGGATAATGAATCCTGAAATTTATTTTAGAGTGAAACCCCACATGGTGGCACTGTTTACTAAGAAACTGTTACAGTACAGAGGCCTCACAGCGGTCAGCTTGCTTTATAAGCAGCTGCATCCTTTTGTCTGTCAAACTCGCCCTGTATTTCAACTGTTATGAATGTATATTAGATTCTTAACTGTGGAAATGGTAAGTGCTTTTTATTTTATAAATTGTTTTATGTATACAGAGCCTATGACAGCATCTTTCACAAATACTGAAAAAAATTAGAAAACTGTTGAATTTGGTTTGCAAATTCATACATTGAGCTTTTGTTTACAGATGAAAAGCAACAGAAGAAAGTGAATAATAAATATGAACTATATATATGCTAGAATATTCTACCAGTATGTATTTTCAATAACAATAACAGTGGGTGGTTGACTAGTGATGGGCGTGTTTCAAAATGAGAACCCAAAGCACTTAAGCATGAATACAATGGGTTTAATTTGCAGATCACTTAAAACTGAAAGGGAAGATTGAAGAAATGCTGATATAGAACCTTCTTCCTCTTTTCCTACTGTCACACCCCGTTTGCTTGCCCCAAATCCGTCATTAAATATTTTCTAACCCGTTTACATCACTTCATTCCTTTTGTTTTTGGAACTCTTACCCATGAAGGTATAAATGCTTTTCATAAGTCTGCCCTGGGGTTAGCTTGTAAAGAGCTTCCATATATTCCACCCAGAGGGATGTGACTCATTACTGACAGAATCTGTCATCAGTCAAAGAAAAAAATAGTAACAGCATGCAAGTGGAGACAGCGAATCATAGATCTGCAGTCTCTGGCCTGAGAGCGGTGGGCAGAATTCTTTTCCAGCCACATCTCCTTCCCTCCCCACGTTGGCCTCTATTGTTGCCCTGCTCTCTTCCACCGCCTCAAACAGGCTCTCATATTCTTCATTCTAGTTATAAATGACTGACCCCAGGGCAGTCTCTTCAAAAAGCATTTACATCCTAATGGGTGAGAGCTCCAAAAACAAAAGGAATAAAATTCTTGTGTGAGGCAGTGACACCTACTGCCCAAGGACGACTCTGAAGCAAACTTTCTAGATGGCAAATGGCTGAATCTCTTTGGTCTTCAGGTTTCCTCAGGTGTAAAATAGTATCCATCTGTTGAAAGGACTGAATGAATTGCATAGGTAAAGCTTTTAGCAGAGTGCCTGACACCATCACTATTGATGGTGACTACCAGCTGTCTGAGGCACAGGATTTTAGGCATCAGTGTGTGAGAGAGGAAGATATTGTAAGGACTTGTAGTAGGGGAGGGGACCTAGCATCCTGGTGGCTCAGATGGTAAAGAATTCGCCTGCAATGCAAGAGACTGGGGTTCGATTCCTGGGTCAGAAGATCCCCTGGCAAAGGAATAGGCTATCCACTCCAGATTCTTGCCTGGAGAATCCCATGGACAGGGGGCCTGATGGATTACAGTCCATGGGGTTGCAAAGAACCCAATAAGACTGAGCAACTAACACTTTCATCTCACCACTAACAAGTTACTTCTCTTATCTGAGAATAAAGCCTCCTGCAACTATGACTTGGGTTGGGTTAATTATCATCTGCACTTTCTGTATTTGAAGAAGTTTTAAAAGGCAGCAAATTTTTGACCAGAAAACTTCTCTCAAAACATAGAAATAGATGTTCTAAAAGTGTCTGAAGCTTTATTATACTGGGGCATTTTCTAATATTAAGAAATTAATTATATATTACTTTAAAAAATATTTTTAAATAAGAAAGGACAAAGTTTGCTACAGATAAGTGTATACTCATCTGTGTTTCTGACATTGAAACAATTCTATAATTCCTCTAATACAAATATTGATAAAATGTAAATTTTTCCTTTATGGGAAAAAATGGATGCTATATCTTATTATATTTATTTGTATCTTTCTTGCTTTTAAAAATGAAAGTATCCTCAATTGACATTAACTGGTCTTCCTACAACATGCATTGTTAAGGCAATTTTATATCAATTTACTTATCACTTAGGGTTGACTTCCTACAGTCCATGGGGTCGCAAAGAGTTGGACATGACTAAGCAACTTCACTATATCACTATATATCACTTAGGGTTAGTAAATTGGTGACCTTTTTGATACTTTTTTTCAACAGGAAGAGAACTAGGAAGCAGGATATGAGTGAAATTAGAGCCAAACATTAATGGAGAATGTGAAAAAACCGACTATAGAAAAGGGTTTCTGTTCATTTATATCCTGGTGACAAACTAAAGCAGAGTCTGTTCCTTGATCCATAGCCAATCTCCTTACTAGGACTGCTTACAAAATTTGTGGGACGCAGGACGAAGTAAAAATGTGGGGCCTCTTGTTAAAAAACTATTAAGAATATCAAGAGGCAACATCAGAGCATTAAGTCAAGCACAGGTCAAACATCCAGAAGTTGGCCCTTGTCTTTGTATTGTTCCCAGGGAGAGACACAGGCTTGGAATTGCTGTTCCTTGCACCTTCCTTTCAAAGGAGAAAAAAAATCTTCAAAATAAACGGGAATCTTTGTGAACTGAATATCTATTAGATGACATCCATTTGCCAAGTTCTTTGTAGATACTGAGAATATAGTCTGTGGTTACTTCCTTTGTGGTTTTAGACAATCTTTTTAGTATTAAATGAATGGTATTTATTTATATTTTGGCAAAGTATAATAATAACCCCAAATAAACTGTCTACTATTCAGAAGAACTTTGGAAAACCACTCATTTATTATTTCCTTAACTAAATCACTTGTATGGTTTAATCAGTAAAATGGTGTAGACTTCTAGACCTTTCATGCAAAACATAAGCACTATGGCTAACACTCCTGATCAACAAGGTGACTTTTCCTCATTGATAACAGCTTTGACAACTCATGTTTGTTTGGTTTACATTCTTCTTGTCATAGACCAGACTCAGCCACACGTTGTTGTCGTTTTAGTCACTAAATCACATCCAACTCTTTTGAATTCCATGCACCGTAGCCTACCAGGCTCCTCTGTCCATGATTTCCCAGGCAAGAATACTGAACGGGGTTGTCATTGCCTTCTCCAGAGGATCTTTCTGACCCAGGGATTGAACCCATATTTCCTACATTGGCAGCAGGTTCTTTACCACTAAGCCACTAAGGAAGCCCAAGACAGCAATACTGTATTACATTTTCAAATTACAGACATCAATGAAAGCCTTGGTTTTATATCTTCTCATCTTAATATTTTCTCATCTTGTTTGGGTAACTTCATATGCAAAGTAGCAACATGTAGTCTTTTTAATGTTGTATAAAAGTTATGAATGTGCACTGCATGCTGAGTCATGTTTGACTCTGTGCGACTCCATGGACTATAGCCCACCAGCCACCTCTGTCCATGTAATTTTCCAGGCAAAAGTACTAGAGTGGGTTGCCATTTCCTACTCCAGGAGATAATCCCCACTCAGGGATCAAATCCATGTCTCTTGGAGTCTCCTGCATTAGCAGGCAGATTCTTTACCACTGCACCACCTGGGAAATGTGTATAAAAGTTGTATTTGTCACTTAATAGTAAGCTCCCCATGAATTGGAGGTTTTGAATTTAAATGTACACATCATAATTTTGCTTTAAATAATGATCTCAGGCAGAGGTTAGATATCCCACTTAGGTAGCTCAGTTGATAAAGAACTCCCACTTGGTAACCTGTGCTCTGGATACACTGGCTGGGTTGGTCCTGTGTCAATACCCAAAACATGTCCAGTTGGGCTCCTGTGGGTGTGCAATGAGGCATTTAGATAGCTAGCATACACTTAATCCACAGTTTATGTGAACCACTAAATCATATAGAAATGGGATAAAAGCCTGAAAATTAGAGTCCAATAAATATAAATCACTAGAAAATTAAATACAGTTTTTTTCAGACAGTTTAGAGAATGATTAGAAAATAAAGCATATTTGGGTATGTATAAGCATATTGGAGAAGGCAATGGGAACCCACTCCAGTACTCTTGCCTGGAGAATCCATGGACGGAGGAGCCTGGTAGGCTACAGTCCATGAGGTCGCTAAGAGTCAGATATGACTAAGCGACTTCACTTTCACTTTTCACTTTCATGCATTGGAGAAGGAAATGGCAACCCACTCCAGTGTTCTTGCCTGGAGAATCCCAGGGATAGAGGGGCCTGGTGGGCTGCCGTCTATGGGGTTGCACAGAGTCAGACACGACTGAAGTGACTTAGCAGCAGCAGCAAGCATATTGACACTGTTTCCCCATCTATTTCCCATGAAGTGATGGGACCAGATGCCATGATCTTCATTTTCTGAATGTTGAGCTTTAAGCCAACTTTTTCACTCTCCACTTTCACTTTCATCAAGAGGCTTTTTAGCTCCTCTTCACTTTCTGCCATAAGGGTGGTGTCATCTGCATATCTGAGGTTATTGATATTTCTCCTGGCAATCTTGATTCCAGCTTGTGCTTCTTCCAGCCCAGTGTTTCTCATGATGTACTCTGCATATAAGTTAAATAAGTAGGGTGACAATATACAGCCTTGATGTACTCCTTTATGGGAAATAGATGGGGAAAGAGTGGAAACAGTGTCAGACTTTATTTTTGGGGGCTCCAAAATCACTGCAGATGGTGACTGCAGCCATGAAGTTAAAAGACGCTTACTCCTTGGAAGGAAAGTTATGACCAACCTAGATAGCATATTCAAAAGCAGAGACATTACTTTGCCAACAAAGGTCCATCTAGTCAAGGCTATGGTTTTTCCAGTGGTCATGAGTGGATGTGAGAGATGAACTGTGAAGAAAGCTGAGCACTGAAGAATTAATGGTTTTGAACTGTGGTGTTGGAAAAGACTCTTGAGAGTCCCTTGGACTGCAAGGAGATCCAACCAGTCCATTCTGAAGGAGATCAGCCCTGGGATTTCTTTGGAAGGAATGATGCTAAAGCTGAAACTCCAGTACTTTGGCCACTTCATGTGAAGAGTTGACTCATTGGAAAAGACTCTGATGCTGGGAGGGATTGAGGGCAGGAGGAGAAGGGACGACAGAGGATGAGATGGCTGGATGGCATCACCGACTAGATGGACATGAGTTTGAGTGAACTCCGGGAGTTGGTGATGGACAGGGAGGCCTGGTGTGCTGCGATTCATGGAGTCGCAAAGAGTCAGACATGATTGAGTGACATAACTGAACTGAACTGAAGCATATTGAAACTTAGTCTTGCATTCTGAATGGTTAGCCTATTTTTGCTTTATGATCTAACATAGAACCAATAGTAACTTTAGTAACCTACACAACAGATTCTATTACCATCTATGCATCATTAGAAACTATTACCATCAGTTAAATTATCTATTACCATCTATGCAATCATTAGAAATTGGAAAATTAAAGTAAGATCTGCAATTTTTAATTGGGACTACATGTAAGGTGTTATTTGGATTTGTGTTTAATAGAGAGAAAGGAGAGTGAAGTATGTGTAAGACAAATTAAACTGTACTATAGTTATTAAACTAATATGTAGCAAAGCAGTTTATAATAAATACTAGTCTGAGAAACGTATTAGTATATACTTTAGACTAAGGCACAAGAAATAGAGAAGTCTGAATGTAACACCACATTATATCTGGTTCACAATAACCACAATACTATTTGTTGAATCTGATAAAAGGGAATTTCTAGTGCTTTGGTTCACATTTTAGAAATTAACCAGTAAATCATTTCTTTTCCCTGCTGTATATTCCCACATCTACTGTGATTTCCCTTTTTCTGCTTTAAATTTAGCAAATTCTAAATTTAATTATTTGCCATATGAATTTTGACTATATCCATTATAAGAGTTAAAACATAATTGAATTTCTATTTTTATCATTAGTTGGCTGAGTGACCTGGTCAAAAGATGCAAATTTTATTTTACAAAGTAAGTCCTAGAGATCTATTGTGCAGCTCAGTATGTATAGATACCAGTATATTATATACTTAAAAATTTGTTTAGAGGGTATATTTTATGTTAAATGTTCTCATTACAAAAAAAAAAAAAGAGGAGGGAGGAAATCTTTAGAATGACAGTTAAGTTTATGACATTGTTTATGGTGACATTTCTACAGATATATACTTATCTTCAAACTCATCAAAATATATACACTAAAAACAGGACTCTTTGTACGTCAATCATATCTCAATTGAAAAAAAACAAACAAACAACAACACAAAAACCCACAAAGACTTAAAAACTAGCACAGGAGTAAGTAATGCAACTACATAAAAGTTTTTTTCTCCAACTGCCAATTAACAAATTCTGGATCAATTACACTTTCTATCTCCTTTATAAAACATCAGAATACTCAAGGGAAGCAAAATGAGAGTAGTAAGTTACTCCTTTTATGTCCTTATTTTCTGCTAACCTGAGTTGATGTGCATGCCAAATCGTATGTTAGCTGCACTTGCTATTATAATTATATAATTTGGCTGAATAATTCATGAATGCACACACCAGAAAAACTCACTATTATTTCTAGAAAAGCAACTTAAACACTTTGGAAAACAAGCAATAAAAATTTACTGAAAATTTGTTATTTATTTAAATTAAAAAAAAACTGTAAAGACAGAAAAATCTAGAAATCTAGGGTTTCACACTTTGATTTTAACTGGGAGGTTTTTTTTTTTTAAAGAAATGGGAAAAGAGAGATGTTATAAGTATGAAAAATGTAAGAAAGTTATTGCAGAATTATAATCAGTGGGCATGTACTCTAAGGAAAGGTGTGGCCCTAGACCTAAAGATTGGCAAAATAATGTACATTTCTATGTTTTAGCTAATTTTTAAAATCAGATTTGAAATAAAAGCAAAAGAAAACATATAATTTACTTTATTTGAACTCACTTTTCATTCATTGTGCTTTGAGTTCCATCTCACTGAAGCCACTTATAGTAGAGACTACCAGTTGCCCATCCAATACACATTGTTTTTCCTCCTACTAACAGAATCCTAATTTTACCCAAGGTAAGCAATGTTCCCTCGGAGAAGGCAATGGCACCCCACTCCAGTCCTTTCGCCTGGAAAATCCCATGGATGGAGGAGCTTGGTAGCTGCAGTCCATGGGATCGCTGAGCGTCAGACACGACTGAGCGACTTCACTTTCACTTTTCACTCTCATGCATTGGAGAAGGGAATGGCAACCCACTTCAGTGTCCTTGCCTGGAGAATCCCAAGGACGAGGGGGCCTGGTGGGCTGCCATCTCTGGGGTCGCACAGAGTCGGACATGACTGAAGCGACTTAGCAGTAGCAGCAGTAAGCAATGTTCCGTATTACAATTCCAGTGTCTTGTGCCATTAGATGTGGTCATGAGAAAGAGTTTTCTCCAATGAGATATATACTAGCTAATTAAAAGAGCTTGACTTCAATACCCATAGCTGTTTTCATCCTTTGTTCTTCCCTTTAACCGGCCCAGAATGACTCATGCTTGGAGTTGGGGCAGAAACCTTGAGAGTATGATGATGAGGGTTATTTCTTAGAGTTGCTGGAGCAGAAAGTTAAAAAGAACATAGTTTGTGAGGACAAGTGAAGTTTACTCTAGTTTACTGCAAACCTAGCTAGCCTGCCTTCAGGCTTCCTCTTCATTAGACAGAAAAAACCTTCAAACTTCTTACTGCTCTTTGTTTCATTTTTAGTAGCACAAGACGATTCTTACCTAATGACCGACTCATACAGTTAATGTGCTGGTGAAGTGTGTGGGTTCTTGAGTCAAGAGTGCTGGCTGGACATCTGGGTCAGTCATGTTCTGTGTCACCAGAGAACTTCTTTAATTCCCTGAACCTCAGTTTCTTCATGGAAAGATGGGTACAATAAAGGACAGAAATGGTATGGACCTTACAGAAGCAGAAGATATTAAGAAGAGGTGGCAAGAATACACAGAAGAACTGTACAAAAAAGATCTTAATGATTGGATGGTGTGATCACTCACCTAGAGCCAGACATCTTGGGGTATGAAGTCAAGTGGGCCCTTATGAAGCATCACTGTGACCAAAGCTAGTGGAGGTGATGGAATTCCAGCTGAGCTACATCAAATCCTAAAAGATGATGCTGTGAAGGTGCTGCACTCAGTATGCAGCAAATCTGGAATACTCAGCAGTGGCCACAGGGCTGGAAAAGGTCTTTTCATTCCAATCTCAAACAAGGGCAGAGCCAAAGAATGCTCAAACTACTGCACAGTTTCACTCATTTCACATGTTAACAAAGTAAGGCTTAAAATTCTCCAAGTGAGGCTTCAACAGTATATGAATCAAGAACACCCAGATATATAAGCTGGATTTAGAAAAGGCAGAGGAACCAGAGATCAAATTGCCAACTTCTGTTGGATCATAGAAAAAGCAAGAAAATTCCAGAAAAAATTTTACCTCTGCTTCACTGAGTACACCAAAGCATTTGACTGTGTGGATCACAACAAACTGGAAAATTCTGAAAGAGATGGGAATACCAGACCACCTTACCTGCCTCCTGAGAAATCTATATGCAGCTCAAGAAGCAACAGTTAGAACTGGACATGGAACAACAGACTGGTTCCAAATTGGGAAAGGAGAACATCAAGGCAATATATTGTCAGCCTGCTAATTTAATGTATATGCAGAGTATATCATGCAAAATGCTGGGCTGGATGAAGCACAAGCTGGAATCAAGATTGACTGGAGAATTATCAATTACCTCAGATATGCAGATGACACCACCCTTATGGAAGAAAGAGAAGAGGAACTGAAGAGCCTCTTGAGGAAAGTGAAAGAGGAGAGTGAAAAAGTTGGCTTAAAACTCAACATTCCAAAAGCAAAGATCATGGCATCCAGTCCCATCACTGCATGGCAAATAGATGGGGAAACAATGGAAACTGACAGACTTTATTTTCTTGGGCTCCAAAATCACTGCAGAGGATGACTACAGCCACAAAATTAAAAGAAACTTGCTCCTTGAAATAAAAGCTATGACAAACACTAGATAGTGTATTAAAAAGTAGAGACATTACTTTGCCAACAAAGGTCCATATAGTTAAAGCTATAGTTTTTATAGTCAGGTATGGATGTGAGAGTTGGGCCATAATGAAGGCTGGCACCAAAGAACTGATGCTTTTGAACTGTGATGTAGAGATGATTCTTCAGAATCCTTTGGACTGTAAGGAAATAAAACCAGTCAATTCTAAAGGAAATCAACCCTGAATATTCACCGGAAGAACTGATGCTGAAGCTCTAAACTTTGGCCACCTAATGCAAATAACTGACTCGTTAGAAAAGACCCTGAGGGGGGCGCCTAAGATGGTGGAGGAATAAGACGGAGAGACCACTTTCTCCCGCACAAATTCATCAAAAGAACATCTCAACGCTGGGTAAATTCTACAGGGCAACTTCTGAATTCGAGCAGAGGACATAAGGCATCCAGAAAAGCAGAACATTGTCTTCAAAAACAGGTAGGAAAAACACAGAAGATGAAAAGAGAAACAAAGGAGGTGGGGAGGGAGCTCCGTCCCGGGAAGGAAGTCCTGTCCCGGGAAAAGAGTTTTAAAGGGAGAGAAGTTTCCAAACGCCTGGAAGCACTCTCACTGCCGAATCTGTGGCGAGTCTTGGAGACACATGGCAGGGAGGAAAAATGAATGGTGATTGAGACCAGCAGGTTGCGAGCCCGGTGGTGATTCCCCGGCGGAGAGGCAGAGCAGACGCCTGCATCCGCCACTAGCAAGTGGGGGCTGGGCAAGGAGGCGCGGGAGACGCGGGCGACGGCGCTTCTTAAGAATCGGGCCGGAACGCCCGCGCGTAACCGGAGCGAACTAACTCGGGCTAGCACACCATATCCCCGGCGGAGAGGCAGAGCAGACGCCTGCATCCGCCACTAGCAAGTGGGGGCTGGGCAAGGAGGCGCAGGAGACGCGGGCGACGGCGCTTCTTAAGAATCGGGCCGGAACGCCCGCGCGTAACCGGAGCGAACTAACTCGGGCTAGCACACCAGACTGTGGGACAGTTACCACGCGAAAAGCTCTAACATAGGACACCACCAGGACCGCGCACAGAACAAAGGACGGACAGAAATAGCCGGCTGCCCGCCAGCCCCACCAGCGACAGGCAGCCAGAGCCATAAGGGCTGGAACGTGGCAATCGCAGCCCCGGAGGAACTTTGCTGATCAAACTGCAAGTAGGCTTCTTTGCTGAGACTTCCTGGGGGTGCTGGACAGATACAATTTACCCGACAAGGAGTCCCGGGTTACACCCGGAAAACTGAGCAGCAGGAGAGGGCGATAAGCCGTGCGACTGCGCTCGCTGAACACCTGAGCTGCTCGGTCCTGGGAAGAGCACAAAGCACAGGCCCAATCGAGTCTGCAACTACCGGGGCGCT
>SJXQ01011189.1:8272-110598 GCA_006408695.1 Aepyceros melampus | reverse complement strand
GCCTGCTTCATTCCGCATTCCAAGGCCAAATTTGCCTGTTACTCCAGGTGTTTCTTGACTTCCTACTTTTGCATTCCAGTCCCCTATAATGAAAAGGACATCTTTTTTGGGTATTAGTTCTAAAAGGTCTTGTAGGTCTTCATAAAACCGTTCAACTTCAGCTTCTTCAGCATTACTGGTTGGGGCATAGATATGGATAATTGTGATATTGAATGGTTTGCCTTGGAGACGAACAGAGATCATTCTGTCATTTTTGAGACTGCATCCAAGTACTGCATTTCAGACTCTTTTGTTGACCATGATGGCTACTCCATTTCTTCTGAGGGATTCCTGCCCGCACTAGTAGATATAATAGTCATCTGAGTTAAATTTACCCTTTCCGGTCCATTTTAGTTCGCTGACTCCTAGAATGTCGACGTTCACCCTTGCCATCTCTTGTTTGACCACTTCCAATTTGCCTTGATTCATGAACCTGACATTCCAGGTTCCTATGCAATACTGCTCTTTACAGAGCAGTGGAATCATAGTATCATGGTAATTTTTGGATAAATAGAGGCCATTATTGGAGGAGAGGAAAGATAGGATCTGAAGCTTATCTACCCTAATAAGTCATTGTGTAGCATTAAAATGTTACATCAAATAGAATCAAGGCCTGCAATATACACATTCTTTTAAAAGACCAAAAGGGTTAAAAGTGGATGCTACCTGTGAACAAGATGAAGACAGGGAGGTGGAGCAAAGAATGGCTGTTTTTAGTTATATGCCTTTTAGCCCTTTGTAACTTTTCAGCTGATAAGCATGTAATATTAAAATAGAAATAAGAATTTTTTAAATATGAAGAAAGCAGGTAATTGTACTCTTGGGCGGGGGTGGGGGGGAGCACATCTCAGTAACTAATTACTGCTTGACGATCTAACATTCACTGATTCCAGAGAATGATTTTGTTTATTGAAGGCTTTGTTCTTGAACAAGATGAAGACAGGGAGGTGGAGCAAAGAATGGCTGTTTTTAGTTATATGCCTTTTAGCCCTTTGTAACTTTTCAGCTGATAAGCATGTAATATTAAAATAGAAATAAGAATTTTTTAAATATGAAGAAGCAGGTAATTGTACTCTTGGGGGGGGGGGGGGGGGAGCACATCTCAGTAACTAATTACTGCTTGACGATCTAACATTCACTGATTCCAGAGAATGATTTTGTTTATTGAAGGCTTTGTTCTTGAAAGTATTTGAGATTATTCCTTTTCTTAACTCAATCCAACTGTATTCCAGTGCCTTAAAGTATCTTTAGCCTCTGTTGGTATTCTTAAGTTATTCTAACATGCATTTTTGTTGTTTCTTGTGTACTCTTTTTGTCACACTTTTACTGGCCCTCTGAATGCCTAGAATAGTTTTATGATGGAAAATGGGAGTATGGAAATTGCTTTAAAGCAAAGTAGGAGAAGATGAACCTTTCTAAAATAAGTGGAGACTATCTGGTTTGAAAAATTAAAGGCTGCACAGAGATAGGAAACTGTAAGTTTGGTGAGTACATAGATTGAAGCATTAGATACGTAGAGATGTTGCGAAGGAGATGTAAATAAATTAGGACCAGATTAAAATGGACTCAGAGTGCTTTGACTAATTTTGGGAACATACTCTAGGCAGACCAGAGCCAGAGAAGGTTTTCAAGTAGGAAAATGATAATTATCCAAATCAAAATACAAAATTTTACATCCAGTTTGTATGTATCACAGCTGTATGTAAAATAAATAAATAGTCATAGAAAACTAACATGGAGAAAACTATCTCAAAATGATGATACTGGTTGTGGCAGTAGGACTCTGTGGCTTTTTTCTGTTATTTCCACTTTTTCAAAAATTTTTGTATTACTTACGATAGTAGGGTAAAAATAAATCATTATTGTTGCATCATTGTTTCATTGAGAAACCTGCTTCATCCATTGCCTCATGCTTCTGGCTCTTTCTTATGGAAAGAGTAACTGTCCTAAGAACGTCCTGCTGTGAGAAAATATGAATGCTAAAGAGGGCAGGAACTTTAAGGAAGCATCTGATCTTCAGCTTGGCCTTATCTTCCAACTTATTTTAGGATTGTTAAAGATTCACTCCAGTCAATCCAACCCCAGCAGGCTGTCCTGACGATCCCCAGCCAGCTCAAACCACTCAGTGTAAACACATCTGGAGGTGTGCAGACGATACTGATGCCTGTGAATAAAGGTGAGTCCTTCACCTATTGGGTGTGGTTGTCCCTAAGTCTGTCTGCCTGGAGGTCTGTCTGGTGGGAAGGTCTGTAGTCCATCCTTTAGTGGCCATTCCTGCCTTGTACGGCCTGCCCTTGAGCTGTCACCATACTCCCTGGCACCAGCTCTGGGACTGAAAGTAAAACCCAAGTGATCCATTGACTTCTAAATAACTGCTCATTTCTAAAGTTGAGCAGGGGAGTTTATCTTAAACATTTATGTATGTACAGGTCAATTGGGTTTTTACTTTCTGAGGTTAGTGACCAAGCCTGCATTTCTATGGTTGACAATAACAGCTCAGTTACCCTGGTACTAATAGTAAATAGCCCACCTTATAAATCTGTGTGTAAAGCAAGGACCTTTCCATTTTTGTTACATTGAAATTGTTTTTGTGCTAGTCATCTACAGTAGAGCTGTCACCTGGGAGATAGATTATTTTCATTAAAATAATTTCTGTATTTCTTATATCCTCCCCTCCTCTTTTGCCTGTTAGTGGTTCAATCATTTTCTACCAGCAAATCACCTGCCATTCTGCCTGTAGCTGCCCCAACTCCAGTTGTCCCCAGCCCTGCTCCAGCAGCTGTTACAAAAGGTATGTCATTTCCCACAGTATATTTTCCCAGAAGTTTTATGTAAGGCATTACTATCATAAGACTCCCTTGAATTTCACGTAGGGTGTTTATATACAGACTTCATTGAGGGAAGTACAGAGATGTGTAAAGCATCATTTCTGCCCCCCAAGAATTTATAATCAGGTTGGAGAGAGTTGCAATAGACAGCAAGCAATGATTGATAAACGCACAGTAGATGATCTAAAAAATGAATGCTGAAATATTTCAGTCTAGGATGTGTGGTTCATAGAATGTGAGGGGTTGTGGAGGTGGATAACACTTTGTATAGGAATGGATTTTAACCAGAACTTTAAGAGTGAAGCATTTTTGACTATGCAGAGGCATGCCAGATTAAGGAAACAGTAGAGATGAAGACTCAGAGGGCCTGTTTGGGTGAGTAGACCAATCAAGGGGACTCAGCTGGGGTGTACAGTTATATAAAGGAGCTGTAGGTAGGGTCAGATGTTGGCAGCTGGCAGTGGGGACACTTAGGACTATTGACTGGATGGAGAGAGTACAGTGTGTTAGAACAAAACGTTTTGACATCTGTAACATCTACAATAATGATAACTACCTTGTGTGAGAGCCTAAAATAACCCGGCACCATGCTAGTTGCTTGGTGATACATATGTATGTATCACTAATGATCAAAGTATCTGAAAAGAGCTGTTAATACTCATTTTGCCAATAAGGAAACTGAAGTTTGGAAATACTAAGTCCGTACTTCCCAAGTCTAGAAACTAGAAGGCAGTGCAGTCAGAATTTAAAATACTTCTTTTCAGGCATTCCAGGATCTCTCAGAATAGTCTTGGGAAGAGATGGATTTGAAACTTACAGCATGACCATCTGAAGCAAGGGTTGGCTGACTGCAGTCTGCTGCTCAGTTTTTAAATAAGGTTTTATTGGCACATGGCCATGCCGATTCATTTATATATTGTCTGTGTGTGCACTGCAGCCTCAGAGTGTGGTCATTCCAGCTGAGTTCACATGACCCACAAAGCGTAGAGTATTTACTGATTAGTTCTTATAGGAGGAGTATGTCAGTCATGATGAAAGATGCTAACCTAGACCAGCATCTCTCCTCAGTAGCGGGTATGTATCATAGTCCTCATACAGATTCTGATTCAATTAATTTTGGACTGGGACCAGAGCATTTCTGTTTCATTTTAATTAAGCATACCATTTGATGAGTTTTGACAAATGCATGATCCCATTCACAGTATAGAAATTCCCATCCCCTGTAGGCAGCCACTGTTTCAATTTCTTCGATAGATTAGTCGTGTCTGTTTTTTAACTTTATGTGAGTTGAAGCAATGCATTCTTTTGTGTATGATTTAATTCACCCACTCAGTGTTTTTTGAGATTCAGCCATGTTGTTGTTAAGTAGTAGTCCATATGTAGGGGTGGATGGATAGACCATAATATGTTTATCCTTTCTCCTGTTGGTGGACATTAGGTTTGTTTCCAGTTTGGGGCTATTATATGTAAGTCTTAGAAGAGCCTATCCAGTAAATAGCTGTCCCAACCTGAAAATACTGATTATATGATGTTGTAATTGAGTGCCAGATTAAATGATTGTATTTAGAGGAATTCCCTGGTGTATTTAGGACTTGGTGCTTTCACTTTATGGCAGGTTCAGTCCCCAGTTCAGGAACTAAGATACCACAAGCAGTGCCATATGGCCAAATAAACAAATAGCATATACTTGCATCTACAGAACTAGAGTCTCTGAACTTTTTCTGAGGACTTCCTTCTGTTTCTTGAAGTCTCAGGATCACTAGGGGTTGGGGGAAAATGTCTTGCTGACAATGGAATTGTCAAAGTCACTCAATACAAGTTGGTATACATATAAAAGCCACTTTGAGTTCTGTATAGAAATTAACTGCCAACAATCCACTAAATATTTATGAGAGAAACTTAAAGATCTAAAAACTTGAAGGATATACAATTATAATTAATTAGTTATATAAATTTACTGATATACCTGATTTTATTCTCTCTCCCAAAATGACATGGTTTCAGTACAATCCCAGTCAGGATCTTCTAGCGTTGTTTTTGTGTTTGTGTAGAAATTGACAAGATAGTCTAAAATGTGTATGGGAATGCACAGGCCTAGAGTAGCTGAGATAATCTTGAACAAAAAGCTGGGGGACTTGGGTCACCAGATGTGTATATACTGCAAGGCGACCTAATTGAGATAGTGTAGTATTGGTTCAGGAACATAGAATGTAGGGGTGAGGCAGTGGAAGGTGCAAACTGTTCGGTGTAAGACAGGCTCAGAGATACACTGTACAACACAGGGAATACAGCCAATACTTTGTAATAACTTAAGTGCAAATAATCTTTAGAAATTGTTTTGAAATTAAAAAAAAAACTTTTTTTAAGAGGCAAAATAGAATAATTGAACAGAAAAGACAGTCCAGAAATAGACACACACACATATGGTAACCTGATTTATGACAGACTCAGCAGGGAAAAGATGTTCTTTTAAATAAGTTATACTGGGTTAATTAGATATATCCATTTGGGGGAAAGAAGAAAACTTGGCCCCTACCATACATCCTAAAATTTAATTTGCACTGGGTCCTAGACCTAAATGTGAAGGATGAAACAGAAAAGCTTCTGGAAGAGAATATGAGAATATCTTCATGACTTTGGGCAAAGAAAACACAAGAAAATTGCCATGAAAGAACAGATTGATAAATTAGATTTTATTAATACTAGGAACCTCGCTGTATCGGATGGACAAAATTAAGAGTGAAAATCGCCACATACATCCTGAAAGATATTTGAAATTGATATATCTGACAAAGGAGTTCTCCCAAGAATATAGAAGACCTAAAAGTCAGTATAAAAAAGATGCTGATTTTTTTTTTTAAGATCAAGAAGTATAAACAGATACTTTACAGAAGAGGATATCTAAAAACAATGAAATGATAAGTTGTTGACCCTCATCAGTCGTCAAGGGAATGCAAGTTAAAACCATAGTGATACTACTATTTCACCACAATTAAAAGAACTGCATTGCTAAGTGTTGACAAGGATGTGAAGTGCCTAGAACTCACATACCCTGCTTGTGGGGCTACAAATTGACATAATAACTTTGGAAATGAGTTTGGCAGTTTCTGATAAAGTTAAACTTGTTATCTGTCATGTGTTCCAGGAGGTACACTTCTAGGAAATGCATGCATATGTGCACCCAGAGACATATACAAGCTTTACTTTTTTTTTTTTTAATAGCCAGAAAGATGCTGACACAAAAGGGTATGCACAGTGTAATTCTAGTTATATAAAATTTAAAGTGGAGTTGGCAGAGAGGAATGCTAGAAGCATAAGGGACCCTGGTTGAGGACTGGAATACTGTTTTGATTGGGGTGCTGGGTGCATGGATGTATATGTAGGTAAAATTTATCAAACTGTACCCTTAATATTTGTGCATTTTTTGCAAGTTATGCATCAGTGAAAAGGGGGAAGATACACTAGTGTATGTCTCACTTGTAGGCTTTTGCTTATGTGAAGCTGCTGAAGCATGCTCAGTAGGAAATGGTACTAGCACGCTCCTTAGGCGCGTGTGCTGGTGCTCATGCACAGCACGAGCCATACGGAGCAGACTGACGGCAGGGAGGCGGGCGCAGAAGCGTGTGTGTGTGTGTATGCGTGCACGCATGCGCATGCACAGTGTTTTGATCAGAGACTATAGAAGGCTTCATGGCAAATAGATGGGGAAACAAGCTGGCTTTACTTTTCTGGGCTCCGAAGTAACTGCAGATGGTGACTGCAGCTGTGAAATTAAAAGATGCTTACTCCTTGGAAGGAAAGTTATGACCAAGCTAGACAGCAAATTAAAAAGCAGAGACATTAGTTTGTCAACAAAGGTCCGTCTAGTCAAGGCTATGGTTTTTCCAGTGGTCATGTATGGATGTGAGAGTTGGACTATAAAGAAAGCTGAGTGCCAAAGAATTGATGCTTTTGAACTGTGGTGTTGGAGAGGACTCTTGAGAGTCCCTTGGACTGCAAGGAGATCCAACCAGTCCATTCTGAAGGAGATCAGTCCTGGATGTTCATTGGAAGGACTGATGTTGAAGCTGAAACTCCAGTACTTTGGCCGCCTGATGCAAGGAGCTGATTCATTTGAAAAGACTCTGGTGCTTGGAAAGATTGAGGGCAGGAGGAGAAGGGGACGACAGAGGATGAGATGGTTGGATGGCATCACCAACTCAATGGACATGGGTTTAGGTGGACTCCGGGAGTTGGTGATGGACAGGGAGGCCTGGTGTGCTGCTGTTCATGGGGTTGCAAAGAGTTGGACACGACTGAACGGCTGAACTAACCTAGCCTCATGTGATGAGCTCGGATTTTTCCCAGTACAAAAGATCTGATTTTTTTGTTGGTTTTTTTTTTTTGCCGTGTGTCTCAGAACACTAAGATAATGCTAAAAGTTGATAAACTTAGCTGGAGAGATGATAAACAAAAGGATATTAAACTTAGAACAGGCCAGCATTGTATTTTAATGTGGCATTGTTCAAGTGTATGTGTGTGGTCTTCCATAGTGGTGTGGTTAGCCCTCTAAGAAATATCTGAAAGCCATTTTATTGCCCTGCCTTTGTCATGAGACGCAGGCTAACAGTTCTCCCCTTGTCTGCTGATCCCGTGATGACAGGCGCCATCCCAGCACTCTGGCCGCATCCCTGCAGCTGTGGCAGCATCCTCCCTGGCTCCCATTGTTTCTGTCCACAGGTGTCGTTCCATCATCGAGCCCTAATAGCGCTCTCGTTGTTTCTGTTCCCTTGTAGTGAAGACCGAACCGGAAACACCTGCACCAAGTGGCCCCTCCCAGGATGGCCAGACAGCAGTGAAAACAGAAGACAGTTCTGAGCTGGGAAACTACATCATTAAGTAATTATTTCAGTCCTTTCTAAGGGGGTTGTGCTTTTAGTATGTTATGGTACTTGGAAAAAAACAGTCCCTGTGAAAAAACAATCCTTGTGACAACTATATGTAGAGTTGTCTGTAAGCGTTAAGCCCTTTGATGGGTAGAAGCTTCTGTCCATGTGTGGTGAACAAGTATTACCATTTGCTGCACAGCTCAGGAGGCTTCATTTAACACATCGATGTGACCTCCGAGCGGCACCTGATTTGTTGCCTCAAGAGCCTCAGATGCAATTACAGGTCTCCCTCCCTCTGAGCTTGCCAACATGAAGTTTCTTTGCTCCATCTTTGGGTGTGAAATTTCTTCTGATGTAATTGCTCAGGTGTGTGTACATTTTGTGTTGTGCAGTGTCCACACGTGTGCCCAATCTTAAAACAGCTGCCTTTTTGTGGCCCATACACACTCAGTGCTGCTTCTAGAAATACTGAGATTTTCTCATTCCAAACTGGGGGAACCCACTTCTAGCATATTTGAAGTATCTCAAACTGCTGGATGGTAGAGACTTAGCCACTTTCATGGAGGTGACAGCATGAACTGTAATAACACTAAGAGTCTCTGCTCTAGTGACAGTCACACTACAGAAAGATTACATGACTATTTTAAAATATAAAATGAAATGTCAAGTTTGCATTATCTGTCATTCCTGGGGTCTCATCTGTTTTAGTGTTGACTTTAAGCATTAAATGCTCTTTGTTTATAAAGAAGGCGATATATAGAAGGAAGGACATGCAAGTATAGTTGGGTTTAATTCCCTTGTAAAGGAGAAATATTTCATACATACATAAATTCATACGTATATGCACACACAGACACAGTTAGAAACCGTTGTATGTATTCACTACCCTAATTTTCTTTTGTCCTTCTCAGGATAGACCATTTAGAGACCATCCAGCAACTCTTAACAGCAGTAGTAAAGAAGATCCCATTAATTACTGCAAAAAGTAAGACCACACTGAGTATATGGGAGCGTGGTTTAAAGCTGTGACCTGCTTGGGCTATTGAGTCAATTTGAATCACTTGGTGTTGTAATTAATACTGACGGTAGTTATCTTGGCGGGTGGGGTTTAGCTGCAGCTGTAGCTTATTTGCAGGGTTTAGAATTCACACTGTCTTGGTCAGTCGGTTAGTCTTTTACTACTTTCACTGTTTGATCTGCAGAAGGAATTTTTTTTGTTATAGTATAGAAATTATAAATGTGTAGTATATATATAAAATTGTGTTTGTTTTTAATGTTTATTAATAAGGAGAATAATTAGCATTTGCCCGCAGCATGCCAGACTCTGCAGGCTTATTATACTTACTTATTTAACCATGGTCTCCATGGGATACATGGTGACATCTCCATTTCACAAATGAGAAAACAGAATAAGCAAGGTTGAGTCACCTGTTCAAAATCACAATAGCTACAGGTCATGCAGTTTTGATTCCAGAGTCATTTATCTTTCGTCTGACACTGCTGTCACTCACTCTGTAGAACTGCACGACTATCAAGACTCCAGCAGTGAAGTCTCCTCTGTCCCTGCCCATTGTTAGCAAGACTGAACCATTTGCTTCTCAGCCCATTTGCTTCTTAGCCCTGGTTGCTTTGACAGCCTGTGGATACTCAGGTGTCTGCTCTTGGGCAAGGTCACCTGTAAACATTTAGAGGGAAGGGATGAAGCAGATCATTACCTCACATTCATGGGACTATGAAATGATGAGCCGAGGACAGACTGCCCTGCTTTTTTTCCAGCTGTAATAGCAAAAATTATTTTTTTTTTCCCTCAGGGTTTAGGGGGTCATTTTGAAGTAGCTCAAAGTCAATTTTCAATGATTCTTCTAGCCCAGCAGAAAAAATTTTCAATCTTTTTTAAAAAAATCAGATACAAATATAGAATGTTCGAGCTTAAAGGCAGTTCAGGAGCCATCTTCCTAGTCATTTGATTTTACAGTTAAGAAAACTGAAGCCCAGAGTGACGATGTAGGTTGCTCAAGGCAGCTTAGTTAATAGGCCAGGGCTAGTTCTCAAGTCTGCTCCCAGTGGAATGCCATTGCCATTTATTTTAATAGAAAATCTCCTGTCATGATGAAGCTTTCTCTACCATAGAAGCTGATTTCCCAAGGAGGGCTGTTGTTTTGAGTACACATGAATGAGAGGCCTTCTCTTCTAAGGACAAGCCCTTCTGTATTATGTTGCATCGAACTTGCCTAGTAAGGAACATAGCCCATAAAGAGGTCTAAAGAAACTTCTTGGACATGCCTCCAGCAAATAAGATTTTATTTAAATCTTAACTTTATTCAGAATTTGCTGGATATGTGCATTCTAGGTGAAGATGCCAGCTGTTTTTCTGCAAAATCTGTGGAGCAGTATTATGGCTGGAACATTGGGAAAAGGAGAGCTGCTGAGGTAATCCCATGTCTGCCTCTTTGATATGCAGGCCACCACTGAGAGCCTGTTGGAGAAAATAATCAAACACATGTGCATTCTGGCTGCTTCCATAAACATCATCATACGGAGCAGTGATAAATCCTGCAGATGTTTTGTTAAATATTTGATGGTAGAACTTTTTCCTTAGTTAAAAATCTCATTCTCCAAAGACTTGTAGGTAGCCTTTGAAAGACCTAGTTTCTTTTCCTGCATTACTAAAAATTTCTAAAAGTTTTTAAAGAATTGTAATATGTTAAAATTAAGTCAACTATTTATTGTTCAGTGTGGCAGCTACTCTGCCAAACAGTGAGGCTATAAGAGGAAGTGGCAAGTACAAAGCCGTGCGTAGGAAGCTTTGAGAAAGCCAGTGATGGGTTTGGGGAGGGTGGGAAAGTGGGAGATCACAGGCTGGGACCAGCTGAAACACCTTATAGGCCAGGCTTAGGAATTTCAGTTATTTTATAAACATTAGGTAAACGTTCCTATACTTTTTTTTTTTTTTAACTGAGGAGAAACACCATCAGATTTTTTTCCTCAGAAAAAAATTATTCTAACAGGTTAGCATGGTAATTTGCAATTGGGTGATTTATTTGAACATGCTCCTAAGTTGAAGGATTTCATTATGCGCCCCCAACCCCTAATTTTTTTTAAGTGGCAAAGAGCGATGACAATGCGAAAAGTCTTACAAGAAATACTGGAGAAGAATCCAAGATTCCACCACCTGACCCCACTTAAAACCAAGCACATTGCTCACTGGTGTCGCTGCCATGGCTACACCCCACCTGACCCCGAAAGCCTGAGGAGCGATGGGGACTCGATTGAGGATGTGCTGACCCAGATCGACAGTGAGCCAGGTAAGCAAGGCGGCAGGTGGGGGGCGTACTCAGCACCATCGGCAGCTGAGAGGCGTCTCCTTGGAGCACATGCTCATCGCTCAGCCTTCAGGGCTTTCAGGCTACATCAGCCCCAGCAGGTCTCAGAGCTCTTTCCTTCACCTGAGGTAAAGGGACCCGAGGACTCCAGGGGTTGCCATGGAAAACAAAAGTGTCCACTCACCTCTCACCGTGTGTCTTATCCACCCCCCCAACAGTCCCTACCAAACTGTTTGTGCCCAGGTGTCCCAAGTTGGGCCCAGCCAGGAATGTTCCAGCCCACGGCATGCAACAGACACACACCATTCATTCAGGTGCCCCCCTCCTCTGCATTAGTTCTCCTTTGGAAACTTTCTTAATCTACCTCCTTTCCTCCCAGAAGTACTTCTTCCTTTGTGACCTACAAGTCTTCTTCCCTGAAGATGGGGACAATGTCTTATCTGTTATTTTATCTCCAAAAACCTAGTCTGGAGGTATACTGCCTGGTGTTGGAGGCACAGGTGTAAACAGCTAATAATGTTGCAGATAAAATGAATTTTTTTATAAAGATACAAATAACTGTATGTGGGTGGGGGTGCAGGGGAGCTGGGCATAAAGATACATGGGGAGAATGTTTTGAGTTTCACCTTAAAGAATAAGGATTGTTTTCTCCTTTTAACCGCATCTTTACAGAAAAACAGACCCTTCACCTTCCAGTCTGAGGAAGGCCAGAGCACAGGCACAGTCTGTGGGGTCCTTTAAGACTTAACACAAGTCTCATTTTCTCCATGAAGCTTTCCTGAGAGCCCTAATGCAGGGTGGCCTCCTCTTTCTCCGATCTCCAGTGGTATTTAATATCAGAACATTGAAGGTTTCTCAGATTTTTATTGCTAAGCGCTTTGGAGAGCAGAGGCCTTGTTGATTATTTCTGTGCTTCTCTGGCAGGGTATGTAAATACTATACTATGTAAAACACAGTATTTTTCCTGTACTGGGCTTTCTTATTAATATGACTGATTAAATCTGTGAGCGTCCTGCCAGTAAAGTAGAGAGCATTGGATGCTTTGCCTCCATCCTGCTGGGTGTCTTTAACTCCATGTCGACCTCACTCACTTATCATAAAGTGAAAGGGATGTATAGAACATTCCCAGAGCCCCAGCTGGCTTTAAAGCTCTATATATACTCTGTTGGGCTCTGTATTAATCAGCTAAAGATGGGGTGCATGGTATACACTAAAATGGTAGTACTACTCAGCTCTAAGCAGAACATGGGTGATTTTTAATTTCTTCACTGTTCATTTCTAATTCTGCGGGTGTAAAAAAAAAATTCTTTTAATCAGTGGGGTGGGAGGATGGTCTCATTTTTAGTGGCAAGAGTCAGAGTTATGTGCTGTTTGACTCAGATTGCCCTTAATAGCACATATGTCTTAACATAAGATGCCTGTCTTGGTGCTTGTCTCACTTATGAATTACTAATTCCTATAATTATAGGTCCGTAGAATTTTAGAACTGGACAGGAAGTCAGCTCCCTGGTACTTAACCTTTCTTCTCTGGGTCTCAGGCTGTTGGTCCCTTGGAGATGCAAAGTCCCTTTTCTTTGGTCACCATAGTCATAAGACTGATTACCTCTCATTTAGAGTGCCCATCATCATTCTCATCCGCTGACAACCTCTGCCGGAAACTGGAGGACCTGCAGCAGTTTCAGAAGAAAGAGCCGGAGAACGAGGAGGAGGTGGACATCCTCAATGTCTCAGAGCCGTTAAAGATAAACATCAAGAAAGAACAGGAAGAGAAACAGGAAGAAATGAAACTCTACCTGCCACCAACACCAGGCTCTGAATTTATTGGTGACATCACACAGAAGGTAGGGGGCTAAGGCCTGTGCTGTGAGACCCCTAACCTGGGGCTCGGTGCCTTAGAGACTGACACTGGACTTTCTGGGGAGATAGATGTAGATGGTAAAGCTGGGCAAACTGTCTGGCACCTGCTTTCCCATGTCAGGGCCTTTGGGCAAGAAGGTGAATCACATGTGTAGAGCTTGCGCATCGAACATGACATTGGAGCAAAGGCAGCCAGGTGTAGGCAGTTTCGTATTTTTCATCTCCTTTTTTCTCATTTGCCTCAGTAGAAGCACCTTTCCCTTCAGAGGCATGTCAGAATGTGCTTTCCCTGACATTGTAAATAGCTCCCAAGTGTCCTGCCAGGGAGTGGATGTGGCACTGACTCCCTTGGGGTGCAGGAGAGAACTGTTCACCTGCCTCCGGTGGAACGCAGCTTCACTGCATCTGCACGGCTGCCTGGGACCCAAGTGAGAGACTTGTTCTTTTTTCCCCTACAGAGGAAATAAAAAATGGGGCAGTTTCCAAGTATATCTTCTTTCTTTTGCAAATAGGGCCTCAGAGTCTGATGCAGGATTTCCAGTGTGTGGCTCCCACTGTCAGAATTCATAGTAGATTCTGTGTTCTCTCATGAAGGAAATTTGGGCATGAGAGAAGGATTCTAATAGCATTTTCAACAGTCCCTCAGAAACATGCCACAATAGGGTAACAGATTCTTCTGGTTATTATATTCTGTGTTGTTTCTCCCTGAGTTTTGTCCAGGACATTTGTAGAGTGTCTCTTCCACCCAGACATCTCCTCGGGTATCAGAAATGTGCTTGTTTTTAACGTACAAATAGAAACAAAAGGCCTTCTTTTGCTCTTCCAGATTGGGATCACCCTGCAGCCTGTGGCACTGCATAAAAACGTCTATGCATCGGTGGTGGAGGACATGCTTTTGAAGGTGGGTGCCTGTGGGCAGCAGAGGGGCTGTCGGGGGCCGAACATGGGGCCAGCCGGGCAGGACACAATGGGTCCAAGGCTGCTTTGAAAAAGACAAGGACAGAAATGGAACAAAGATGACAGGCTTTATGATTTCTTTCTTATTTTTAAATCATTTCAATTGTAATTTCTCTGCGTGTCAAAGCAGCTGTGAGAGTTCCTGTGGCAGTGTCACTAACAATATTTTTAAATGCCATTTCAAGTGCTTTCTGAGTAGCCTGAAGTGCAAGTCAAAGCTCTCAGTGCTTTCGGAGGTGACTCGCATGTCACAGTAGAAACAGCCACAACTGTCCCAGCCCTCAGCAACAGAATGAAAGAACCAGGTTCCTCACCCAGCTGTTCTTTCCTGGTGCATCCCTTCCAGGGGTAGGGATACCTCACAAATAGCCCTCACTTGTTTCCTTTATTAAAGCAGTGTCTGATTAATGAAAATCACCCCCTTAACAATTCAGAATCATGGCCTCTATGCTGCTGCTAAGTTGCTTCAGTTGTATCTGACTCTGTGCGATCCCATAGACGGCAGCCCACAGGCTCCCCCGTCCCTGGGATTCTCCAGGCAAGAACACTGGAGTGGGTTGCCATTTCCTTCTCCAGTGCATGAAAGTGAAAAGTGAAAGGGAAGTCGCTCAGTCATGTCCGACTCTTCGAGACCCCATGGACTGCAGCCTACCAGGCTCCTCCATCCATGGGATTTTCCAGGCAAGAGTACTGGAGTGGGGTGCCATTGCCTTCTCCACATGGCCTTTATAGTTGTGGCCTATTATTCAAACCTTTAGTTTTTCCTTAAGGACTTTGGGTCTTCAGATACAGTGGTTTCCCAAATTTAGGGCCTGGGATGGGGTCGGCTGCATCCCTCTGGCCAGCATGCAGGTGGCATTTTTAGAGTAACAGCATCTTCTGTTACAGGCTACAGAGCAGCTAGTCAGCGACATCCTGAGACAGGCTTTGGCAGTTGGATACCAGGCAGCATCGCACAACAGGTACCGTTCTCACTTCCTGACAGTTCCCATCAAGATGTTTTATACTTTAAATCAGTTCAGTAGGAGGTGGAGGTGTCCATGCTTGGGACATTCTCAGAGCCAGACTTTCTCAAAATGACCAAGCAGACCCCTGAGTCTGTCTCTTGGTTATGAGAGGTCTGTATTGTCTCTGTCTCTGCTGCAGAGACATTGTTTGGTAGGATTCCGATATGTTACAGGGTTGAATATATACCAATTCTTTGCCATTGAAGATAATGTGCAGTGCCTGGCCCCAAGTCTGAAACACTATTACCTAATTTGTTTTTCGTTGCAGAACTCATACTCCCTCTTTAGAAATCAAGAAAGGGGGCTCTGAAATGTTGTCTTGCCTGGCTTTCCTAGCAAATACATCATAGAACCTAGATTTAAACTTCAGTCTCACTGGCTCTATACCCACAGGCTTACCACTCCTCTTTATGGCCTGTCACTGTTTGAGATGCTGAATTTTCCTTTTGTCCTACATCCCAGCATTCCTTTCAAAGGAAACAAATGTATTTGTTTAAAGGCTGTTGTAAATTTATTAAAACTTAACAGAGTAACTGAGGTCATGAAGAGGCCTAAATAAGAGGATTTTTAGGTCAGACTTGACAGGGATATAACACAGTGGGCAGTATAGAGAGCTCTTTACAAAAAGTGGGGAACAGAGGAGTTCCAGTAATGTTGCTGCTGCTTGTCCTGCTAGAGATCCAGGAGTGGGCCGGGTGCCTCTGCGGCCCCTGCTCACCACCATGGTCCTGACTGTGAAGACACAAAGCAGCTTGAGTGCTTTTGATAAGAACATTTAACATCACACTTGGTCTGGCATAGTTTCCAAGAGATGGGAAACATGGTCCCCAAGTTCTGTGGTGCTTTGATTCAGCTTTAATCTGGCTAAGACTGAACTACAGCAATATTCTGTTCTCTACTTTACTTTATTCCTTTTTTTTTCAAATCATCTTCAAAATCTTTGTTTTCCCTTAATCATTCAGTCAACTTCTTGAAATTCATCTCATGCCTGTGAGTAGGAAGTTAGATTTGAGCCCTAAATAGGGCTGGCCAGGAAGAGGGTAGGCCACATCTCCCAAGTCAGAGGAATTAATGGAAAAGGAGAGAGGTGAAGGGAGACAAGGTACAGAGCTGCTCCCCACCCCCAGAGTGGCCCCAAACCATGCCTCTCACTCATTATTATCCCCATATAATTAATTGAGATATTTGAGAGAATTAACTTTTTTTTTTTTTTTTTGGACCAGGATTCCCAAAGAAATTACAGTGAGTAATATTCACCAGGCTATTTGCAGCATTCCTTTTCTGGACTTCCTCACAAACAAACACATGGGGATACCGAATGAAGATCAGTGAATGGAATGAATATGCTCCCAGGAAAGCAGGATTCAAAGCCTTGAACTGTGATGACTCTTCTTTTCTGGAGAAGAGATAGTTTCCTGTGTGCCTCAGAGTATCATGGCCACCAAACCATTGCCTCCACCTAATACCACCAGTGTTCAGTCCCAGGTCATTCCCTTTAGGACAGAAGTTTGTTTCCTGATTCTAGAGTTAAGCCGTGAGTGGATGCAGCTCTGTCAACTCGCATCTATTCACTCTGTGCAGGCTCCATGAGGTTCCGGGGGGGTCAGTCCTCGTTATATTGGGCCCCTTTGTCCTCTGGGTGTTTTCCAGGGGGCACCATGGGCCCGAGTCTCCCTTCAGGAGGTGGGAAATGAGTCTGGCAAGCTAGAGTTCTACCCATTCTGTGGGTTGGGGTTCCAGGTACCCCAACAGTTACCCTGATAACATCTGGAGGAGGGTTGGGCTTCGGCACATAGCAGTGGCCATGGTGGGGAGGATCCGCACTGAGCCCTGAGTCGACTCAGGGAGCAGTGATCCTGTGTGGAAACCACACGAGCTTGGGAGACCGCAGACTGAGAATTCCTGTTTCAGGGAACACAGGATATCACTGCAGCCAGTCTCAGCATTGTCAGGGGGTGAAGAGAATCCAGCACAGGTCAGGAAAAGGTTTGACAGGTCAGGAGAAGGTTTGACTAGTCAGGAGAAGGTTTGACTACAGCTGAGAAGCCCTTACTATGTCAGTCACAGACCTGTGCGGCTTGGAGGATGTGCCAGCAGAGCGCTGGTTCATACTGTTGGCGTGGGCTGCAGGAGCTTCTGCTGCTGCGTCCATCTCGAGTGGCCAGTGGTTCCCACAGTCCCTCAGAAAGTTTATCTTATCCAGTTCTTCTCTGTCGGTGAATTGTTCCCAAGAAGAAAAGTGTTTCAAACAACACTTGTGAGTGCCTTAAAGGTAGAGAAACGACTGTCAAAGCCAGGTGACAAGGAGGTTAGTGTTCAGAAGCAGTGAGAACAGGCTGATCGTGAGCAGAGCCTGGTCCGTGGGAGACGGAGTGGATAGAAGGCAGGTTAGCAGCACCCTGCATGATGTCCAGTTTCAGTATAGACACAGTACCCCAACCTTCCTAACAAAGTCTCTGTGTAAGTGAAGAATCTGTTCTCAGTTAGGAATCTGCTCCAAGGAGATCTGAAACCTACCCAAGTCAAAGAAACTTACCCAAGCAAGGTAATTAATGCTTTCCTGAGTCCTTAGACGTTCAATTTAGGGAAAGGACGGAGGCAACTATGAGAAATCTGCCCTTTTAAATTCAGCATCTGAGGACTGCAAGTGCAGAAGGAAATCTATTCAGTAAGGCATAGGGTGTGCCCTGGTTAAGAATAAAATAGTTTAGTGGTGAAGACTCAGATATTCTGTACATAAAATACTCCAGGCAAGGTTAATGGACAGGTGTAGACTCATTTACCAGTGGACGATGACTCAGATCTACAGGATCGAAGATTTGATCCAAATGAGAACAGATTCAGTTCTTTGGTATGAAAGGCTCAAGAAGTTATGTTTTTGCAAAAGAAATAGTAAACTGTCCTCATATATGTTAATGTTTCAAATGTATTTGTATCATAATATGTAACATAATGTGTAACAATATCTACAGTAAATCTTTTGGTATTTGTGATGGGTTTTTCTGAGTTTGGGGGATTCCCTGATAGCTCAGTTGGTAAAGAATCCGCCTGCAATGCAGGAGACCTGGGTTTGATCCCTGGGTTGAGGAAGAGCCCCTGGAGCAGGGAAAGGCTACCCACTCCAGGATTCTGGCCTGAAGAATTCTATCGACTGTATAGTCCATGGGGTCGCAGAGTCAGACACGACTGAGTTGCTTGCACTTCCTGAGTCTGGAGCACTGCGCTTAGATAGGGTTTTTCTTAGGTTAGGTCCCAAAGAGCTGGGGCAAGGCAGAGGTGTAGGGGTTTGTGTATTTAATTCTTCTACTTCTTTCAAAAAGAATTTGCAGCTAGTAGGAGGAGGATTACAGTTATATAAAAATCTGAAAAAGTTTTGGAAGAATGCATGTTGCCCTGGACATATGATAGCCTAGAGTGAAGGAAAACAGCCTGATTGAGCTCAGAGCCTCCTTAAAGCCAAGGCAATGAGGGAAACAGCTCCTGGTGTCCAACCAGGAAGCACACTGGTCCGTTTGGCAAGAATGGGTCTCTGCTGAGGCCTGGAAAAAGTTACTCCTGTGACCTGGTCCTGCTGGGACCATCTGCTACCACGGAAAATAACTACAGGAACTGCAGAAATATTTCAGGAATGACTATTTATATCCACCCTTAATAAGAATTAAAGGCTTTGTTTTGGAAGCTTTGGTTCTTCAAAGATAAGTTCTTTGGGGAGGAAGCCCTGGGAGACAATCCAAGTATGTAGCTTTCTTGGGACCAGACTTCACTTAGTATCAGCCTTTAGGGAGTCGAATGGTCTGGAGGAAGAATGGGGCATTGCTTAGGCCCCTTTCCTGAGTGTTCTGTGTGTCAGCCACAGTTCTGGCAGCAGCCACAGGACAGTGTCACAGTACCTTATCGGGGACTCTCTTCCTCACCAGAGGAGCCTGTGTGGCAAGAGCTCAAAGGATCCCCTGTTGGCCTGGGGCGGGCTGCACAGCCAAAGTTCTCTCAAATGCTGCTTTTTGGAGTTTGACCTAAAATCCTGGAGTTATTACAAGGATGAAAATATTAGCGTTTGTAATGGGTTTTTCTCAGTTGGAGCCGCCAGTCTTGCTCTCAGTGACTGGGGGCCCTTCCCTCTGGTTGGGCCTCCTCACAGCTGATCAAGCCTGCTACTGCAGTGCTAACTTTGGTTATGGAATAATTAATTTGAACTCTTGTTGGCTAAAATTACCTAACAGATTAAACTGTTTTAATACAAAAATGCTTAATGTATAGAAACTTTAGCAAGGACTGTAAGATGTAAAAAATTTTAAATTACCCATAGTTCCCCTTCTCAAAGATAGCCACTGTTAATATTTCAGTACATTTCTGTCTTTATGTGTATTATTTATATGACCTACATGAGTTGGAACCACATGGTTGAGGCTGTTATCATCTCAGTGGCTTCATAAGGCCTTAACATAATGTTACTGAAGTGGCTTTATTAAGACCTAGAGTGAGTGGGAGCAGGTTTCTTCAGAATTCTAGTAAGTCTAGTAAGGAAAGCTGTTGCACTGGGATGTTTGTGAAAAGCTGTCTGTTCTTGAGCATGCAGGATGCCTTCCTAAGGTCAGGCTTCTCTTGGGCAGTGAGGGGCTCCTAGGACAAGCTCGGGGGAGGCATAGCTGGCTGTGCCGTGTTGACGGACAGGGGCTATTGCTGGACCAAAGCAGCAGATGCCGGTAGAGCCGGCTCCCAGGATGGGGTGCCTGCACAGGAGAGAACATGTACAGCAGCTATGCTTTGCACCGAAACCCAAGTTCTCTTAGGGGGAGGTGGGGTTTGCAGATTAGGAAACAGAAGTCTAAGCTGCTGTCAGCTAATGAGTGAAGAACCAAGGTTTGTGCCCAAGACTGGCTTCAAGGATAGTCTTGTTTTACCCTAGGCTCCTGGTGGGGCTGAGGAGATGTGGGTTCTTGTTATATACTACATATGACACCAGTGCGACTACAGCCCTGGGTGAGCATTCCCAGAATCTACAAGCCCAAGGGAGAGCAGCAGTAGCCAAGGCACATCAAAGTCCTGTTACCAAGAGGAGGATAAAGGAAGACATGAGAAGGTGTTCGTGTTTATAATTAAATAAATTAACAAGAAATTGAAATAGTACATTTGCATTTTAGTAAAATCTGAGATTGTACAGTGAATCTGTTTGCTTCTCACAGAAGGCCCAGCAGGCAGTCTCTTTTCCCTTGGGAACATCTAACATGCAAACCAATGAAGTCTGAAATAATAGAACCCTTTGTGTAAGCATATGGTTTTGCTTTTCTGTTTTAAATGATTCTCTCAGATCAGTTCCTTTGCTGGAACGAAGGGAAAGGCTGTGCCTGCCAGAGCCGGGAGCTAGCACCTCTGAGGGGACGGCCCCCTCGCAGCCTGAGCTGGAAACACTGCCCCACCTCCACTCTGAGCTGCTTCTGAAACCTGAATGCCACCTCCTGTGGCAAAAGTAAAGGCTCACCAGGCTAAGTCACTTGGGAGCTGGAGAGGGATAAAAATCCAAAGGGAAATCCTTGAGTTTTCTTACCAAAAGTGTCCTTAGTTTATGCCTATAATCTCTAAAAGGACACAAATTTTTCAAGGGCTGCTTGCAAAGAGGAGAACCAGGCTGGTTCCAGTGGCTGCACTGGCTGGACTTGATCAATAAAGTCAGCAGAGGGACTTCCAAAACCAAAATGAGCTGGTTCCTCGGCAGCTAGTGAGCTCCCGGTAATGAGATGACATTTTAAGGCCTTTTGGGCTATCCTTGCCCCAAAGACACTCCCAGTTCTTAGTATATAGTAGTTCCCATCTAGTCATCAATACACTAAGGGAACAAATCTGGTGTTAGTAGTACAACATGGGGCTCAGAAACCAACAAGATAAATATCCTTCATTCAGCAGTTCACTCATCCCAAGAAATGTTTTGTTAAAACTAGGGTCATCTTGGCCATAAAGAAATTACGTTTTTAAAAAAGAAACCCTATGATTGATATTCTTTTGTTCCTTTGGGAAGCTTGTTCCTGGTTACTTAGCATTATCATGAATCACATGCAGGTGATAACTCAGATTTCTTCTACAACCTGTGGGGGGCTGCTGGTGGGACTATCCAAGGATATTACCTCGAGTTACCATAGGTTATAAAATTACCATACAGTACAGCCTGGACGTTACTGGATCTTTCAAGATCTGTTATGTCCATATTCCTCAACCCCCAGAAACCAATTCAGTTCACAGTAGAATTGATCGAGGTCTTCAGATTTAAAAACTGAAGGGCCCCTAAAGAGGCAATTGGAAAAAGGACTGAAGCTTTCTGCACACTTCCCAGGGAAGGAGAGGGTGGCGGGGCCCAGCCCTGAGCTGGGTGGTGCCTGTTCTGCTCACAGCACCCGTGTGGCTTGCAGAGGAGTGGTGCCCCTTGGCGAGAACGGAGGACCCTCCCCTGACAGGGCCATCCAGTCCTGAGACCTCACAGCAGTCCCCGGTGGTGGGGTCTGATCCCCTGTGGCTCGCTCTTCCGTGGGCAGTCACACGTTGAGGATCCGGGGAGCCGAGGCCTGAAAGATGGCTGAGGGGTTAGGGGCAAACTTTTTCCTCACCTCAGGGGCCTGAAAAATGAAATTTGGCCACAGATCAGTGGAGCTCTTCCTCAACTTTCCCCTCCCAGCAGCTGCAGACTGCTAACCTGAAGGGACGGGGTCGGGGGTGTCCATATGACCTGACCACCTGCTTCCCAAAGCCTTTGGGTTGAGTCAGAAACTGAACAGCCCTACACCTCCCTTCCAGCCCCTCCTCTTTCTTACATGGACTCAGGGACTTGGAAGCTTGTCACTAAGCAAGTGGTCAAGGGTAAGGCTGGGGTTTAGGAGAGAGGCAACACCCTGCTCCCAGAGAAGGCAGTGCTAGGGGAACACACGTAACTAACGACAAAGCAGCACCTTGGCTTTCAGTTTGTGAGTGATGGTTACGGGGGTTCAGAAACCACTGCCCCTGCCATCCTACACCATCCACATCTGACACCTAGTCCCTAACCTGGAAAGAAAAGCCACTGTTGTCACCGCCCCCCCCCAGCCCCCCGCAGCCGGGCACCAGCTTCCCACTGACCTGGAAACTGGCCCTGGGGCTGCCATCCCATCCAGAGCTGTGGGTTGTGATGACTTTGGTGGGCTTCACTTTTGTGGATCTTGATGGCTTCACTCCAGTCCAAGCCTGGAATTCCTGTCTGGAACAAAACACATCACAACCTTGCACAGGGCCGGCTGTCCCTCAGGGGCCTCGGCTGTTGCCCTGTGCTTCTGGAAGGTTCCTGGCCAGTGTCCACTGCTGAGCTGCTGCTCTGGCTGCAGATGTTACTTTCTCACAGAGGCAGAACTAGCAGAGGAAGTAGCTCCACCAGAGCTTTCTCAAACAGCTCCACCAGAAACTTTCTCCCATATTGCCAGGGAGCAGCAGGCACACACTGCACTGGGAGTGAGCAGAGAACTCGGGCATCAACACTATCCTATTTGTCCTAAACCGTGAGCTCCTGGTGTGTGCCGGGCCTCAGAGACCACACGTTCCAGCCCTGCTCTCTGGGGCTCCCTGCACTGTCTCTGGGCCACGTCAAGGGGCCCTAGAAGCCCAGAAACAGCGGAAGTCACTCGCCTCCAGCCCGTGTCACTGGTGGCCCTTAGGTCCAGGGAGGGCCGGCCTGGACAGCGCACAGCAAAGCATGGTCATACCTGGTTACAACTGAGGAGGAAAGTGAGGCCCAGTGGTCTGTTTAGTTCTCTATAACCTGTGTTATTAACTCCTGTAAAAGAGTAACTCATAGTGACCATCTCAAGAAACTAAAGACTGCCTGGCTTTTGCATGGTGCTGTACGTGTGGGCACTCTTGCATTGGAGCAGGGAAGGATGGTGGTCTGCATGGGGGTAGGGACTGCTGGCTGCTTGGAGGGAAGTGACAAGGCTGGCACAGCCTAGCTCCATGTGCTCAGAGTTACATCCTTTTGACAAAAACTACTCTTTAAAAAAAAAAAAAAGATATTTCAATTCTGTCAACTCCCCTACAAAATTAGCAGAGACCCCCTGGGCCCACAGGAGCCCCTGGCCAAGGGGGAAAGTGTCCAGTTGACCAGGGGCAGCACCCACATGTGGGCTGGGTCCGTGCCTATCCCATCCACAGCCCTGGCCAGGTTCCAGGCCCTGAGGTCAACAAAGCAGTCTTTTCTCCTTATCTGCAGCACAGCTGGGCACCACTGGGCAGGCCACGTGTGCGTGATACAGCTGTGTGTGTCCATGGTCAGCACTTGGGTACAAGAAGTGGATTGGACCAAGGCTCTATCGGATAATTTTTGCTTCCAAAGCTGCAAGGTTTCAAAGACCAGCTGGCTGCACCATCTGCTGCTCTGCATCTCCCGGGGAAGCAGGTCCTCCCCTGGGCGTGCCCTTCTGTCCCCGCACTGAGCTGAGCCTTGGGTCAGGCAGCCCAAGCCAGCTGTCCCAGGGTGGCTGCAGGGGTCCCAGAGCAGGGAGTGACCTGGCCCAGGGGCTACAGCAGTCCCCATGACTGTGGGGCAGGAGATAATAAAAATACAGGACTAAGTTGAGACCACTGTGCCTCCCTCACCAAGCGATTTCCACCGTCATCCACCTCACATGAGCCTCAGCTGGACTCGATGCCCACAGTCCCTCCTGCTGAGGGGCAGGGAGCTACCAGGGCATGCAGAGAGCCCAGTCTGAGGATACTGAGGCCTGGTTCTCAGCCCAACATGACTTCAAACAAATCCGTTAACTTCCCTAAGCCTTCAAGTTGGGCACTTTAAAAAGTGTGGCACTTTGACGGTTAGCCCTTTAACTGACTCACTGAGGAAAGACAGAGATGACAGGAAGGAGAACTGCCAGAAGTGGAACTAGAACCTGGGCCAGAGAAGGCAAGCGACTGAGGCAGGTCAGTTCTCATCTGGAGACCAGGGGCCAGGTGAGGTGAGACCTGCTGGGGTGGAGAGGAGCAGCCATGATCTGTTCATTATCTTTGCTTTGTGAATTTATTTAAATGGTTTTCTTAGGTAACATGCATCTTGCAAGAAGGCAGGCGGGATGGAGTTGCTCATACCAGTAGTAGAGCTGGGAGGTAGAGGGTCTCAAGTCAGCTTGCAGGGTGCCAGGAGAGCCAGGTTCAGCAGCAGTCCTGTGTCTCTGGCAGGTGACCCAGGCAGGTCAAGCTCTTACTATTTCTGCTTTACAGATGAGGAAAGGGTCAGAGGGACCAGGTGACCCACCAAGTTTACACACCAGGAAGGAGAGCTCTAGTGAGTCCCAACTTTTGCCCAACCACTGCCAGACATAGGCCAAGCAGCTACCTGATTGAGAGGAGGCAGCATCTTAGGGGATGGCAGCCTGTTTGGGGGCACAAATCTGATCTAGGGCAAGAAACACTGGAACTCCACTCTGTTCTACGTGACCTCTTATCAGACACTCAAGTACCTCATCTATAGAATGGGGACAGCAAGAACTGAACTGATTTCAGGGGTTATTGTAAAGTCTTGGGCTTCCCTTGTAGCTCAACTGGTAAAGAGTTTGCCTGCAATGCAAGAGACCTGGGTTCAGTTCCTGGGTTGGGAAGATCCCCTGGAGAAGGAAATGGCAACCAACTCCAGTATTCTTGCCTGGAGAATCCCATGAACAGAGAAGCCTGGCAGGCTGCAGTCTATGGGGTCACAAGAGTCAGACAAGACTGAGCGACAAGCACACACACTGTAAAGTCTTGGAGATAATCTATGGGACGTCCTAAGCCTGGGGACTGGTATGTGCTAAGCAGTACCTTTAGTATCACAGGAACTGGAAGGACCCAGCAGGACATTCAAACCTGTCATCTATTTAATAGGTGAGGGACTGCTTCTGAAAGTCCAACCTTTGCTTGGACACTCCCAGTGAGCAGGAGCTCAGCACCATGCAGGCTTACTCATCTCAGTCAGTTTTAATTATTGGAAAGTGTGTCCTTCCCAGAGCTAAAGCTATCTCCCTGCAAGCTCCGCCTCGCTCTATAACTGGAACATCAGCCATGTGAAGGCATGGCACACCCAGGACCTCTGGCCTTCCAGGCCTGTCACCAATTAGCTCCCTCCAGCTGGTTCAGATCAGGGCCCCGTGAGGCAGCAGTCAGCACCTTCCACTGCCTGGCTAGGGCGCCAGCGCTGCAGCCCAGTGCTCTGCCCCTCACATTTCTGTAGCTCAGCTTGAGCACAAGACCCACCCTGCAACAGCCACTCCCCACTGAGTTCCTTAAAACCTGCATGCCCATTAAGGAATCTCTGGGGAGATGGGATGTTCTTGTGTCTCGATCATGTGTTCAGGTGTATACAAAAGTCACCCATCTGATTGATTTTACTGGATGGAAATTATACCTCAAAACAGTTGATTTTAAAAGTAATAAAAGTTGAAGGGGAAAGTTCATACCTTTTGGCCCTTGACAGGTATGAGAAATTAGGGTATAAGAAAAGATTTAACTATAAGAATGATGATCTTGTAAGTTATTTTTTCCTCTATTTTTGTTGTTAAAGGTAATACATGTACATTTTCTTTTAAGCAGTGATTCAGGGAATTCCCTAGTGGTCCAGTAGTTAGGAATCCTTGCCTCCACTGCAGGGGGCATGAGTTTGATCCCTGGTCGGGGAACTAAGATCCTGCAAGCTGCATGGCATGGCCAGAAGAAACCCCCCAAAACAAAGCAGTGGCTCAAAACAGCAGAGTGAAGAGCCCCTCAGCTCCCTCTACTCCTGGCAGCGCCTACAACCCCTTTTCCTTCCTTTCCCTAAAGGTTACGGTTTTCTCACGCATCCATGCAGAGACATTTTACGCTTATTTCAGCAGATATGTATACATCAATAACCCCTTTAACAACACAGATAGTAGCAGACATACTGTTGTGCATCTTTTTTGACATCTTGTTTTCATCCCTCCTATGGCAGAGCTATAATTAACCAGTCCCCTATGTCAACAGGACAATGACACTGTCTCCATCTTCTGTACACTGTTGACATGTACCTTTTTACTTCTTAACTCCCGCCCCATGTTCAAGGTTACACATAGGGAAATTTTCTCTAAGTGCAGTAACTAGATCAAAGAACAGTGTTTTTAATGGTCCCAAATTAGCAAGACCCTAAATACTTAATGACATGAGAACATGTAATTATTTGGAGGTACATATCAGTATATGGGTAATGTAGTGATATACCCATAAGAGAAAACACTACACACCCATTAAAACTCATGTCACAGAAGAGCGTTTAGTAACAGGGACCAACAGCCACGTACCTGAAACAAAAAATGTAGTTACAGATCCAGCCATGTAACAATTACAAGTGGATATGAACTCAAATGCCTGTTAAGGATTGGAAAGAACTACGTTTGGGGTAGGATTGGAGATAACTAATTTTTTATGTTGTAATTTCTGTAGTTTCCCGTTTTTCTACAGTGACTATGTCTCACTGTTGTAGTAAGGAGAGAGAAAGCCCTCACTTATCCAGGAGAGGAGCACAGGCCTGTCAGTGAGAGCCAAGTCAGCTGCCCTCAGTGGGATATGGGGACTACCCAGAAGCGCTGTATCTGGTCCTCACCACCAATGCCCCCAGAGGGCACTGGCAGCTGGCCTGGGAGCACTCCTTCCATGGCTGGGCCCTTCTGGTGGAAATTAAGATTTTAACTCCGTCGAAGGCAGGCCTTTCTGACAGGACTGCCCCAGAGAGTGAGGTAGTGAGCTCACCGTCAGGGAGGTGCTTGCTCTCTGATCCAAGTCTAGTCAGGGAGCATCAACGGAGAATCAAAGGGGTGACCTCATAGGCTGCCTGGAGCTCTCGAAGTCGGGTGGGATGGGGGATCCGGGCGCCTCCTCGCTCCTGCCCACCTGGTCCTCCTGGCTCCGCGATTCAGTCTCCTGGGACCACGGGGTGTGGGTACGATGCGCTCCCCTGCCCCCAGCCTCATACCTGTATGATGTGGTTGCCACTGCAGCCGCATCCGCGTCGCCGATGGGGAGCACGTAGACCCCCCGGCCGGGGGTTGCGGGGGGCTTGGCCCTGCGGCTGCTTGCTCCCGTTCCGCGTCCCTGCGTTGCATCTCTGGACCCCGAGGGCGCCGTCCACACACCGAAGTCCCGCTGGTACTGAGTGAGCGGCACGTCCCGGCCGGGGTCCCGGGAGCCTGCGGGAGATGGGCCTCTGCGCGAGGGAACACCACCCGGGATTGGCTCCTCGCTCTCAAGGTCCGAGTAGCTGTGCAGGGTCAGCGGCACGGCCACGTCGGAGCGGTCCAGCTGGTTCCAGCGCCGCGCCAGGCAGCAGAGGCGGCTGATGCAGGGCCACGCCATGCCGGCCCGGCGTCTGCCGCTCGGCTCCCTGCTCTCCCGGGCCGCACCGCCCCCGCCTGCGGCCCCGCCCCCACGGCCCTCCCCGCGCCGCCGCAGCCCCGCCCCCTGGCCTGGGACCGCCACCCAGGGAGCGAGGGCTGGGCCACAGCTCCGCGGTGCGCACCGCTCTGGAGGGATGCAGAAGCGGGGCTGGGATCGGAGGAACTGAAACCGGCTGGAGGCACTTAAAAGTATCCAACTTCAAGAATGTTCCTTAATTTAATCCCGAGTTCCCCAAGTGCTATCCTACAAACTGAACCTGGCTTTGCAGAGGCCAGGGGCCGGATGGCAACCATTCCTAACTGGTACTGAGTGAACAGTCCGCTGGGCCCCGCCCACAGGCCACTGGCTGCCAGATTTGTACGAGGCTGCACAGGGGGCTTGCGGGCAAGCACGAGAAGATGTGCGATGAGTGGATCAGACAGACTTGGGGCTGTACTTCCCGGAGAACACGCGTTTGAATCAGCCTTTATAATGCCAAATTTGTGACAACCAATTCAGCCTTCCACTGAGAGCTGACATTAGCGCCCAAGTGACATTTCCTGAGGTCTAAAATCTCTAATTTTAAAGCATGGCTCCAAAGGCTTGATTTAGCTTTATAAAGCTGCGAAAAATCTTTAGCTACTATGCTATAAAAGTTCCTCTCCCTCCTGTGCAGAGCTAAGGTAATCCTCCAAGCTAAAGGTGTCTGTTTCAGGCATGACAAGGTTATCAGACAATCCCTGGCCACACAAGCCCTCCTGAATTGACACAAGCCCTCAGTGTGCACTGCAGACCAGTTACTAGTAACTATCGAAACATTAATTACCCAGTGCACCATCTCAAGCATATACCTGGAAGGTATCCAGCCTGCACCTCAGAGGAACTGCAGTATAGCCCTGGCCAGTCAAAAGAGATTCCTCTCCCAAACCATTGCATTGCTGGTCTTAGCTCGAAAGCACAGTGACATGACACAACGACCACCCGAAGCAGCAGCAGCTCAGCTGCCTGGGCCCAGCCGTGACCCAAGGCAGCAGCAGAGCCCTGCGCTCTGTGAAGACGCTGGGAGATGACACACCTGCTCAGATTACCCACCTGCTGTGTGACCTCCATGCACCATGGCCGTGGGTCAGCCACTCAGGAGACTCGTGACTAAAACACTCCATCCTGCAGGAGAAAAAAAAGAGCAGGTCTTCTTGTTTTGACTCCTTCATTCATTAAACAGTTAAAAGAGCACTTTCTATTGCTGTGTGCCTGGAATAATGCTGGATACCTTCAGGAGATTTACAGAGCAGTGGGTGACAAGACATGGAAACCAGTGTACCAGAGCTTTCCAGCCGTGGAAAGGGGATCAGGGGCCTGGACTCACCACCCGCAGTGAGGGTGGACAGCAGGACCGGGTGGGAACACAAGGGTCAGGGCCCCGGGGTTCAGCCATAGGCAGCCAGGCTGGATCACGGAGGGCCTCGGTAGCCACACTATAGAGCTCACAAGCCGTTTTTCACAGGCAACAACAGGAAATGACTAGAGTGTTTTCAGCACTCTGTGGCCATATGGAGAAGTACAGGACATTTTAGAGAGCAGCTGGAGCGCAGTCTTTACAGCTAGGTTAGGGACAAGGGACTGGGACTTAACGCACAGGTGCTGAGAATGGAGAGAAGGGGCTGGATTCTAGAAACAAGAGGTGAGAGAGGGAATCTAGAATGGCCCAGGTTTCTGGTTTAAGCCAGGAGTGATACTTGACATGCCTGCACAGTGGGATCCAGGACCTAGAACTGTTTGACAGGCAGCAGACATGGGTACAGAGTGACAGAGCTCAGAAGACAATTTCACGGAGGTAACTGAAGCCACAGAAGTGGAGAGAAAAGAGAGAGCTAAGGCTGCACTTCTAGGACCCCACACTGCAGAGCGCAGTAGAGGTGGCAGAGGCCGAGGCGCATGAGCCAGGTGGAGCACGGCCTTGGGGTGATCACAAAGCAGCCAAGATGAGGAAGGAAGGTGCCTCAGCGGGCAAACAGGAGAGTAGGGACAGTTGCCAGAGCCTTGGACAGTTAGGCTTGTGCTTCTGGAGCTGGACGCTGACCTCCAAGGCCTCTCATAGGTAGATACTTGACCTTCTAAATGTGCCTTCTCAGTCCATCACATAACAGAAAGAGGAGACATGTCTTCATTGCCTGTTTTTCAGGTCTGCCCATAGACATGAATCTCATTTTGGACTCCATATGGAAGGTCCATATGATCTCAGCCTCCCATCCCATCTCTGAAATACATTTCTTGCCTCATCTGTAAGTCACAGGGTTGTTAGTATTAGCTACATATTCAGAAATGTCAAAGCACAGCAGTGTGACCTTGGGTGGTTCCCACACACAACCACCCTGGCTTCTTACTGGCAAGATGAGGGCTAGGTTAAAAAAAAATTAAGGCAAGGCAAAAAAATTTGCCTTGAAGTGACATTAGTTTAGAATGGAATCCCTGCCTGGTAAGAATGACCAGTACTTCACAGTAGAGAAGAGTCTGGCCTGGTGGGGAAGATGAAGAGCCACCATAGCCGAACAATTCCTTGGTGCTGGGCACATCCTGCCATTTAGTTCTTAACATCGTGTGAGGTGGGCACTGCTCCCTCTCACTGTCATGAAACCCAATGCTCCGTACTCGCCAAGATACAAGCCCGGCCCTCTACAGCACAAGGTGCAAAATTTGGCATAACCTTTTGAGATCACCAAAAGACCCCAAAACTCCCCTATAAATCCTTTCAAGAAAAACTTTTAAATTCTCAAATTACATTTCCTAGAAATAATTCTCAGTCTTGAGAAGGTGTTCCACTACTGTGAAGCTACAACCACCACCCCTGTTATGTCAGTAAGATGCTCCACTTCAAAGAATGTACATTTTCCAATATAAGATGCAATTAGGCTCAGATTCAAGTTTAAATTTATCCAAGATAGTTCCTTCTAATTCTTAATTTAGCTATAATTTTAACCTAGAAAGCAAAACCTAAAAATAGCTTTTTGTATACGACACTCACTGCCACAAAGTATTACCTACCTTTCCTGGGAAAAATTTAGAAAACATTGCAGCTGTTATTTCAGACCATGCCAGAGAGAAGATGTTCTTAATTTTTACCTGTCAACCAAGCAAGGAAAGGGGTAGGTAAGTAAGAGTAAATATTTCGCAGAGGTGCTAGAAGGCCGACATTAAAAAGCAAGCACTCCTGACCTTTCCGTGTGCATACTCTTCAGGTTCAGGCGCATGTTAAATAGAACAAAGAACAGCGAGATTCCAGGCCAGCACCAGTGCTCTTCAAAAGAGACACACACCCTCTGTTTACAAACTATAGAGATATAAACCTTTATTTCACAACTTTGTCATAATTCACTTTCTAATGAGACATGTTCTGGGGACAGTTTAAAATACTGGGAAAGCTAGATGCTGAGTATCTTCCAGGCAGGAGCAAAGATGTGGTCACTCCAGGGCCGCTGCATTCCTGGGCCTCAGGCAGCACAGACCAGACGCGCCAGTATTGTCCAGCCCCAGTTACTTAGAGCCACCTCCTTTTTTGGGGCTGTTAGTCCTCATTTCATGCCAAATTTTCACTAGAGGCTCCCTGTTCTTCCAAATGAGTTCATGACCGTAAGTAATATACCATCTGGGGAGAAGAACAAAAAACCAGGTCCAACATTCAAACAGTATGACATACAAATAACAAGTACCATGATACCATGTTGACATTTTAAAAACTGAATGCCACTGTCACTTACTATCCAGCATATTAATATAGCTGATTATTTAACATAGATCAACGACCTACCTTTAATATACAGACTATATAAAAGATGGAAGTGGAGTGGAACCAAACGTGACTACTCCACAAGCACCACACGCATACTACTTTTAATTCACCACAGCCCTGCAAGTCAAATACTACCACTTTCCCCTTTACAACATGAAGGAACCAAGTCTGAGAGAAAGTCATTTGCCCAAACACTAACAGCTTCTAAGTGGTCAATCAAGGACTCACTCACAGGTCAGATTGATTCTCAATATGGACTCTTTTTTATTATGTCAAGTGTAAGAAATGTCAAGAGTTAGAATTTACTAATAATGAAAGAAGACCACCCTAAGATTCAAATGCAATTATAAAACTCTTACAAGAAACAAAACAATTGTCAGGACTTTCCATTAATAAAGTGTCTTCTAAAATCTTTTTAACCTTATTTCAAGCAAAGAGTCAAATACTTTAATCTTATGGGTACATTATTTTGATAGTAATATACTAAGTTCAAATTTAACTGGTCATTTGGTTAAATTAAAATTAGGAAAATATTTCAAACTAACTTCTGCCTCTTTCTGGCGGCAGCATCACAGTCGAGTGCTCAGTGTGAAACTCCAGCTCTGCAATGACTCGCCGTGTGACCCTGGACAATTCCTCCTTTCAACAGCTTCCTTTCTACAAGCTGGAATATCTCACAGGACTTTAAGAGTATTAAATTAGACCTTAGCTTAGGCACATAGTAATATTCAATATACATTAGCTATCATTATTGCAGCAGTACAAGGTGAAGACCATAAAATATGCTCCAGGGACATAAAGTCAAAGAAATGTGCAGAAGGTTACTAAGAGAATCTGTACCATTTTGTAAATATTTCTCAATCTAGATTAAAGATGTCAGAAAAGATGAATTCTAGATATGACTGAGATCGGGTAAATGAAAGGAGCTGAAACTAGAAACAGCAAAAAGAAAGGATTCCTCTGCCTTTCAGATCCTGGACTTCAAAAATGCACCTGATCCAATTTTCAGAACAGAAAAAGGTCATCTAATTATAGTTGAGAAAAATAAAAAACTGCTGAGGAAAAGCTCCTTTAAGTATACATTTAAGTATACAGGTAAATTTAGAGTTCATAAAACAGAACCCCTTTCGTCACTCTATGTTTCTCATACTGTAATATCAGGTCAGTTTCTACTATTTATAATGTGCTGCTGTTAAAGCTCGAACTCACACATGCTATTCTTTAATCATCACTGAAAATTATAAACGGCATAATAGCACTTAGTTCCACCGCCTACTGGGTAAAACTGCTTCACTAAGAATAGATTTTTATTTTTAATTAAAAAAATTAAGTTTTCCCATTGTCGTGAAATAAAGTAAATAAAGTAAAAAAAAATCAAATAAAGCTCAAAGGTAACATTTATGCAAGAAAACAGGGGCCTTCATGGATCCAGCACGCCAGACAGAGCAGGTCTGCTGAAGGGCCTCTCATCTGTCTAAGGTTCTACAGTGGTGTCGCTACAGCACTGCTGTTTTAGGCCTGAACCACAAGTGGGAGATCCTGTAACCACAAGACAACTGTAATCACTATGGTGTGGTGGGCGGGAAGGCTTTGGATCTGGGTATAGATGCTCGGTAAGCGGTCAATGCTCACTGATGGCGTCTGCCTCTACTCCAGCCAAGCTGCCCACACCAGCACGCTCACCGCAGGCAGAGGACTAGTTCCACCCACTCGGAGTATCTGCCCAGCAGGGCTGAGGTCAGCAGCTGGGGACTGGAGGGCAGAAGTGGCTGCAGAGTAGGGGAATGAATACAGCACAGACTGGGGGCTGGGGAACAGTATCCAAGAAGGGCTAGGAACTGTGACAGGTCATGAGTTGGGGTGATATGAGGTGAAGGGTAGGGTAAAGGCACAGAGGGTCTGTCTCTACAAATGACCAAAGCAGGAGAAGGGCCAAGAGTCTCCCATTCCCACTGTACATGTGAAGCGGCTCAAGACCAAAGCAAAGCACACTGCGATTTCCTTACCCTTGCAACTTTACCTGCCCTACTTCCATACCTGAACTAACTGCCTTACTCAAGGGTAAGGAAGGAGAGGGCCTGAGACACGTCAGTCAGTCACACTCAGACTTACATTCCAAAGAGAGCTCCCCCAAGATGTGCTGCATGATCAAAAAATCTCCATCCCAGGATCATTCCTGCTGTGTCCATGGCAATAATGGCTTTTAGGGCCTGGAAGCCAGAAAAGAGAACAGAGCTGATACAACTTTGATTGTTCCAGCATTGGCATTTCTAATTTAAGGGCAAGAATTCAGTCAATGTAAAAATATCACCCTGTCCCCAGCACTTCATGTCATAAAAATACTCACATTCCCTGCTGTGAACGTGAACATTGGAAGGAAGATGATGGCGAGTCTCCCTTCCGGGATCTTAGTGCAAACGGCTGCAAGGACAGTCATGATTGCGCCAGACTGCAAACCAACACACAGGGGAAATGTGAAAACTCTCACTGTTCACCTCACTGTTTAGGACTACAAAGTCTAAAGCAGAAATACTTCTTCCAGAAAGCTTATAAGCCATACATTTCTAGGGGAGCACAAAGTTAAACAGCTTTCCATTACTAATGTACAAAATAACAAGCAAAGGGGCTCCAAGTCCATGATACAGTAACCACCTGGCAAGGACTAAACTACAGGCAGTAAGATGCAACAATGCCAGCACTTGACAAACTTCAGGAACCCTGTTACTGTGTCACATGCGTCACCATATTTAGACTAAAAATGGACTTCTAAACCTCAACAGAACTCCTTCAAGCAGCGAGTGAGCATGAGTTCTCCCAATACGCACATGTGTGGAATTCCTCCCAAATTTAATGCTTTATCATAACTCATGTGAACTTTGTATCCTACTTCATAACACTAAATATTTTCCTTAAAAGAATTTGACAAATGTTCTGCTCCAAGAAAGCATGCCAAATTTGCCCCGTGGCTCTCCATGACCCACCCCTCACAGAATCCCCCCAGGGACACACATGCATCTGCCTGCTTGAGAAGCACTTTCCTTCACAACCTTGCATCTGAGAATAAAAATAATCAAAACTCCACAACCTTATGACCTGTAAGTCAACCATCTCTCGTTATAACTGAAATTATAATTGCTATACAGTTTTATCATCTATAGTGTCTTTCCACATTGCTACAAATCTTCATAATTTAAACTGATGATGGCTATGAAATACCTGCTGGATAAATTATGATAATATAACTAAACTTTCTTAATGTCACTCATGTTCCCAATTGCTCTGGATGGTACAATAACTGAGAAACTGGATCATAATCCCTTGTTTACATTAAATCTCAAGATCATGATTCATTCAAACAGCTGGGCCCTATGCTAGATGCTGAGGATACAGAGGGAATAAAGTCAACAACTCCTGCCTTAATGGAGCTGACAGACTGGCATGAAAGACTGAAATAAGTAAAAGCTACAAAGCATGGTCAGCTATGATGAGAAGTTTGGCAACCGCCAAACTTTTCCTAAGCAGTATTAGTGCTTCACTCCATCAGCATTATATGAGATTGCAGTTTCTCCACATCCTCACCAGCACCTGGGATGATCTAATCATCTCTGAGATATAGTGATATCTCAGTATGGGTTTTATTTTCATTTTCCTAATGACTAATGATGTTCATTTTTTCATGTGGTTATTTGCTATTCATGTATCTTCTTTGAGGCATCTGTTCAATCTTTTGCCCATTCTATAATTTCTTTATATAGTCTGACACACATGTTTTATCAGATTTCTGACAGGCAATATTTTCTTTTAGGATGTTATCTTTTAACACTGTCTTTGGAAGACTAAATTTTTAGCTTACATGAAGACTGATTATCATTTGTTTTCTTATGGGTCCTGCTCTGTGGTGTCTCAACTATGAAGTCTTTGTCTAATGTAAGATCACAATGAGTTTTTTCTATGTTTTCTTTTATAAGTTTTTATCTTAGGTTTTACATTTAGGTCTGGGTTTCACTTTGAAGAAAACTTCAAAATACTCCTGAACCAGATTTAACTTTTAACATTCTGCCACATTTCCCTTATTTTCTCTCTATACTTTTTTATCCTGAAACATTTAAGAGTAGGTGGCATATATCAGACCCTTTTATTCCTAAATACTTCAGTGTATACTTCCTTATATTAATATATCCTACAAAATAGTTATCAATTTCAAGAAATTTTATACTGATACAGTATTTTCATTTAATCTACAGAACATACTCGGTTTTGTTCATTCTTCCACTAGTGCCCTTGTAGCTGTTTCCCCCGTTTATTGCATACAGTTGTCCTATCTCTTTGCCCTCCTAAAAGCTGCACCATTTCCACAGCCTTTTTTTTTTTAAAGGGGGGGGGGGTCCATTTTCATTAAAAGCCTCTGATTAAAAAAGGTGAAAATAAAGGATATCTGCATAGAGTAAGCCAAACATTTTCCTAAACAAAAAGCTGTGGAAATTCCCTGGTGGCCCAGTGGTTAAGCTTCTACGCTTCTACTGCCAGGGGCAAGGGTTTGACCCCTGGTTGCAGAACTAAGATCTCACAAGCTGTGCAGTACAACCAAAAAATAAATACAATAAAATGTCATTTAAAAAAATAAAAAGCAAGTTGCCATTTATTCAGACACATAAATACTTTTAAATCTGTGTAGATAAAGGTCACTTTGAGAAAATTTTAGGATAATGGGGCTGCCTATCTTTAAAATAGTAAGTACAATAAGTTACAGTCACAAAAAAACTGGCTTTACATAGAATGGTTATTAAGAATTTTCTTTAATATTTAAATTTCGTAATGAGCACTTTAGGCTTTCCAGGTGGCTCAGTAGTAAAGCGTCCACTGGAATTGCAAAAGGCCTGCAATGCAGGTGTCCTGCATTCAATCCCTGGGTCGTGAAGATTCCCCTGGAAAGGAAATGGCAACCCACTCTATTATTCTTCCCTTGGAAATCCCATGGATAGAGGAGCCTAGTGGGCTACAGTCCATGGGGTCGCAAAGGAGTTGGACATGACTTAGCAACTAAACAAAAACAATGAGCACTTTAGATGGAGAAAATAATCATCGATAAAGAAGGAAGAATCCCTCAGAAGAAATGGAGTACTTGGGTGCTCCATTCATTTTCAAGGCAAACCATTCAACATCACAATTATCCAAGTCTGTGCCCCAACCACTAATGCTTAAGATGATGAAACTGGATGGTTCTATGAAGACCGTCTGACACCAAAAAAAGATGTTCTTTTCATCATAGGGGCCTGGAATGCAAACGTAGGAAGTCAAAAGACAGCTGGGGTAAGAGCCACGTTTGGCCTTGGAGTACAAAATGAAGCAGAGCAAAGGCTAACAGAGTTTCACCAGGAGAATGCACTGGTCATAGAAAACACCCTTTTCCAACACAAGAGATAACTCTACACATGGACATCACCAGATGGTCAATACTGAAACTGGACTGATAATATTCTTTGCAGCCAAAGATGGAGAAGCTCTATACAGTCAGCAAGAACAAAACTGGAAGTTGGCCCAGATCATGAGCTACTTATTGCAAAATACAGAGTTATAAGAAGAAAGTAGGGAAAACCACTAGGCCATTCAGGTATGACCTAAATCAACTCCCTTATGATTAACAGTGGAAGTGACAAATAGATTCGAGGGATTAGGTCTGGTAGATAGAGTGCCTGAAGAACTATGGAAGGAGGTTTGTTAACACTGTACAACAGGCGGTGATCAAAATCACCTCCAAGAAAAAGCAATGCAAAAAGGCAAAATGGTTGCTGAAGAGGGCTTACAAACAACTAGGTAGAGAAGCGAAAGGCAAAGAGGAAAGGTAAGATACAACCAATCTGAATGCAGAGTTCTGAAGAATAGCATGGAAAGGTACAGTCTTCTTAAAGGAACAATGCAAAGAAAGAGAGGAAAACAGAATGGGAAAGACTACAGATCTCTTAAAGAAAATTAGATACCAAGGGAACATTTCATGCAAAGATGGGCTCGATAAAGGACAGAAATGGTACAGACCTAACAGAAGCAGAAGATATTAAGAAGAGGTGGCAAGAATACACAGAAGAACTGTACAAATAAGGTCTTAACAACCCACAAAACCACGAAGGTGTGACACTAACCTACAGCCAGACATCCTGGAGTGCAAAGTCAAGTGGGCCTTACAAAGCATTACTACAAACCAAAGCTAGTGGAAGTGATGGAATTCCAGCTGAGCTATTTTAAATCCTAAAAGATGATGCTGTTAAAGTGCTGCACTCAATATGCCAGAAAATTTGGAAAACTCAGCAGTGGCCACAGGACTGAAAAAGGTCAGTTTTCATTCCAATCCCAAAGAAGGGCAATGCCCAAAACTGTTTAAACTACTGCACAAATGCACTCATCTCACATGCTAGCAAGGTAATCCTCAAAATCCTTAAAGCTAGGCTTCAACAGTACATGAATCGAGAATTTCCAGATGTACAAGCTGGATTTAGAAAAGGCAGAGGAACCAGAGATCAAATTGCTAACATCCACTGGATCATAGAAAAAGCAAAGGAATTCCAAAAAACCATCTACTTCTGCTTCACTGACTATGCTAAAGCCTTTGACTGTATGGATCACAACAAACCGTAGAAAATTCTTAAATTTTCTTAAATTTAAAGAGATGGGAATCTCTTTAAGGCAGATCACCTTACCTACTTCCTGAGAAACTTGTACACAGGTCAAGAAGCAATAGTTAGAAATGGACATGGAACAACAGACTGATTCCAAATTGGGAAAAAGTACGTCAAGGCTGTATATTGTCACTCTGCTTATTTAACTTATATGTAGAGTATGTCATGCAAAATGCCAGAATGGAGAAGCACAAGCTGGAATCAAGATTGCTGGGAGAAATATCAACAACCTCAGATATGCAGATGATACCACCCTTATGGCAAAAAGCCCAGAGGAACTGAAGAGCCTCTTGCTGAAAGTGAAAAAGGAGAGTGAAAATGCTGGCTTAAAACTCAACATTCAAAAAACTATGATCATGGCATCTGGTTCCAACACTTCATGACACATAGATGGGGAAAGAATGGAAACAGTGACAGATTTTAATTTCTTGGGCTCCAAAATCACTGTAGATGGTGACTGCAGCCATGAAATTAAAAGACGCTTGCTCCTTGGTAGGAAAGCTATGACAAACCTAGACAGCATATTGAAAAGCAGAGGAATTACTTTGCCAACAAAGGTCCGTCTAGTCAAAGCTATGGTTTTTCCAGTGGTCATGTATGGATGTGAGTTGGACCACAAGAAAGCTGAGCACTGAAGAATTGATGCTTTTGAACTGTGGTGTTGGAGAAGACTCTTCAGAGTCCCTTGGACTGCAAAGAGATCAAACCAGTCAATCCTAAAGGAAATCAATCCTGAATATTCACTGGAAGGATTGTTGCTGAAGCTCCAACACTGTCACCTGATATGAAGAGAAAAATCACTGGAAAAGACCCTGATGCTGGGAAAAATTGAGGGCAGGAGAAGGAGGCGACAGAGACAGCATCACCAACTCAATAGACATGAGTCTGAGCAAACTCTGGGAGACTGTGAAGGACAGGGAAGCCTGGTGTGCTACTGGTTCATGGAGCTGCATGGAGTCAGACACGACTGAGCAACTGAACAAACAACAATGGGGAAGCAATTTCCATGGTATAGGATTTTAACGCTCGTCTTTAAATTCAGCTAACCACGTTATGTTTGTTTCATTGGAGAGAAAGTTTAATTTTACTGGTTTTTTTCCTTTCTCAGAAAATAAGGTCTCAACCTGATTTCTTCTGAGTTTTGTTGACTTTTTAAGGCTTTATTTAAAAATCTAGGATACGTAAGTTACATATCTGGTATAAAGCAGAAAGGTGAGGGATTACTCTTTAACTTTCAAATTCTCAGTGACACTGACATCCACTCTTTTTAATATAGTATATGCTGATAGGTTAGAGAAGGAAATGGCAACTCACTCCAGTATTTTTGCCTGGAGAATCCCTGGGACAGAGGAGCTGACGTGCTACAGTCCGTGGGGTCACAAGAGTTGGACATGACTTAGTGACTAAACCACCACCATGCTAATAGATTATGGGGGCAGATGTTGAACTTCTAGCCAGAATAACTCTTTCAGGGAGTCATGAACCCAAACACAAATAGACCCTAGAGGTCTGCCTCCTTGGTTAAAGGCAAGGATCTTTTATTCTCCACTCATAACTTGATTATACAGCCTATAAGTTATGCATAAAGGTCAACTCATTATTAATTAGGAAACCAATTTTCATAAGTGCTTTTCTTTATTTAATCTTCATGTATCATTTAAAAGCTTTCTGTGTGTGATTTTTTTAAACTATGAATTTTAAATGAATTTGCTTTAAGAAGCCTTTTCCTTCTGCAAGCTCCTGCTGCTGCTGCTAAGTCACTTCAGTCGTGTCCGACTCTGTGCGACCCCACACACGGCAGCCCACTAGGCTCCGCCGTCCCTGGGATTCTCCAGGCAAGAACACTGGAGTGGGTTGCCATTTCCTTCTCAAATGCGTGAAAGTGAAGTCAATGAGTCGTGTCCAACTCTCAGCGACCCCATGGACTGCAGCCTACCAGGCTCCTCCGTCCATGGGATTTTCCAGGCAAAAGTCCTGGAGTGGGGTGCCATTGCCTTCCCCTTCTGCAAGCTACATACTGCTAAAAACCCCAGGTGTTGTATGTAAAACAAATAAAAGACAACTCTGAAAAGCTTAGAAAGGAAAGCAGCCCATTTGGAAACCTTAGGAGCCAAGAAACAACATAGTGGTGAGTTTTCTTTTGGCCTCATGCTGCTCAGACTGGGCTCTGGTGAAGCTCACAACCTGGAAACACCAATGAACTCAGACAAAATAGATCTGTACCCAAAATGCTCACTCTAGCCAAAGGAACAAGAAAGCAGTCTAGCAAGACAGAAAAGTTTTCAGACAACAACCATTCTACCCCAGACGAACATTACAGAAACAACCATCGTCTGATCCTCATCAGCAAAAGCTGAGTGGAGAGTCTGGACTTCCATTCTTAAAGACTAACAACGCACTCCACCCTCTGACAGGGTGGTGTCAGTGGAGGTCACTCACGCAGCAGTAATAAGGCACTCTTGTTCCTCCTAGACAGAGGTCCACTGAGGAGCCAGAACTCCCCACCCTGCAGCAACAAGAGCCCTTCCCCAACACGGTCAAAGGGGCTGGAATGGGGAACCTGGACTACCAACCTCACCCAGCAGTAGTGATTAGAGCACTGTCAGAGCAGGCCTGCCACACAGATTTACTTAAGATTAAAGTCTCATAATGTAATATCCAAAATGTCCTGGTTTCACTTAAAAATCACTTATCAGGGAATTCCCTGCAGGTCCAGTGGTTAGGACTCAACACCTTCAGTGCCGTGGCCCAAGTTCAATTTCTAGTCAGGGATCTAAGATCTCCCAAGTAGCATGACCTGGCCAAAAAAATAAATAAAATTAAATTAAAATTAAAGTCATGCATTATTCTAAGAACCAGAAAAATCTCAACTCGAATGAGAAAAGACAATCAATAGATACCAACCATCAAGATGACAGAGATGTTAGAATTATTTAACAAGCATTTTAAAGCAGCCATCATAAAAGTGGTTCAACAAGCAATCACAAACATGCTTTAAACAAGTTAAAAAAAATAGCATAGAAAGGCTCAAAGAAATAGAAGATATCAAGAAAAATGAAAACTAAAAACTGTAATAACCTAAATAAAAACAACGAATGACTCAAGAAGAATGAAAAGGATAGAAATAATCAGTTACCTTGAGACAGAATAGCAATTACCCAATATGAACCACAGAGAAAAAATAGACTTTAAAAAAAGTTACTGGGGTTTTAGGGATAATAAACTATCTAACATCCTGTCAAGAGTCCCAGAAGAGAGAAGAAAAAGGGCAAGGCAGAAAAGGGATCTGAAGAAATGGCTGACCAACTCCCAAAAGACATAAACCTAAATATTCAAGAAACTGAGTGAACCAAAAACAAGATAAACACAGATATCCATGAAGAGACACAGTTAAACTTCTGAAACTAAAGACAAAGGAAAAGGTCTAGAAAGTGGTACTAGAAAATGACATCTTACCTGCAAGGGGAAAAGCTACTTGAACAACAAAGAATTTCTCTTTAGAGACTATGGAGGTCAAAATAAAAAAAATGGCAAAACATTTTTCAGTTGCTGAAAGAACTGAGCCTGGAGTTTTATATTCAATGAAAATATCCTTCAGAAATGAAGGAAAGAAAAAAAAATGAAAGGGAAATTAAAACACTCTCAGAACAAAGAAAACTTGAGAATCCGTCACAGCAGATCTAACTGGCTAGGGGCTGAAGGAATGGCTAAGAGTTTCCTGCACAATGAAATGACAGGAGGAGGAAATCTTGGAACATCAGGAAGAACGAATCAAGGAAAAAGTAAAAACTATGTGTAAATACAATAGACTGTCCTTCTATCTTGGAATTTTCTAACTCATGTTTATTGGTTGAAGCAAAAATCATAAATGTATGCAGAGGAAATAGTTAAGACAATTAAAATCTGGAGAAGGTATGGGGCAAAAAGTGAGGTAAGGCTCACTTCACTCAAATTGGTAAAATGATACCACAAGTAGATTGTGGTGTGATATACATAGATTGTAGTACCCAGAGCAAACATTAAAAAGTTGTTATACAAAGAGATATACTCCAGAACACTATTGGTGTTCAGTTGCTAAGTCCTATCTAACTCTTTGTGACCCCATGGACTGCAGCACACCAGGCTTCCCTGTCCTTCCAGAACACTATAGGTAAGTCAAAATGAAATGCCAAATGAATCTGCACTAGCTATCCTTTTGTTTCACTTGCAACTTTGTAAGAAAGAGACTGAAGATACTCTAAGCATGAGAAATCAGTTTATGTATAGTTTAGATAGTGATAAGCTAAATCAATGAAGTTACAGCAAGCAGGTTATCATAATGCTGGTAAGTCGCTTGTCCTGTCCGACTCTGTGTGACCCCATAGATGGCAGCCCACCAGGCTCCACCGTCCCTGGGATTCTCCAGGCAAGAACACTGGAGTGGGTTGCCATTTCCTTCTCCAATGCATGAAAGTGAAAAGTGAAAGTGAAGTCACTCAGTCGTGTCTGACTCTTTGCAACCCCATGGACTGCAGCCTACCAGGCTCCTCCGTCCATGGGATTTTCCAGGCAAGAGTACTGGAGTGGGATGCCACTGCATAATGTTGGTATGCAAATTCAGCCAATGATAAACTATCTATAAACACAACCATACAAAATGTATGGGAAGCAGTAAAGGCAGCTCTTAGAGGGAAGCTCACAGCAACACAACACCTTCTTTAAGACACAAGAAAAACCTCAGAGAACCTCAATCTTGACCCACCACCCAAAAGAACGTGAAAAAGAAGAACAAGCAAAACCTCAAGCTAGCAGAAGGAAGCAGACATTAAAGATCAGAGAGGAAATAAATAAAATAGAGATAACAGGGGAAAAAAATCCAACACAGTAAACAGCTGGTTCTTTGACAGGGTAAACAACACTGACAAATCTCCGGTTGGGTGGTTGGGCTCACCAAGAAGAAAGGAGCGAAGATCCAAATAAAATAAGAAATACAAGAGGAAAAATCATAACTGATACCACAGAAACACAAAAAGCCATTAAGAGAATACTATGAACAAATATATGCCAAGAAATTTGACAATCTAGAAAAAAATGGACAACTTTCTAAAAACATACAGTCCACCAAAACCGAATCAGGAAGAAATAAATAATTTGAACAGAACAATTGCTAGAAATGAAACAGAATCTAAAATTTAAAGAAAAATCCCTGAAACAAAAGTCCAGGACCAGATAGCTTAGCTGGGGAATTCTATCAAACATACAAAGAAGAACTTAATACTGTTCCTTCTCAAACTCTTCCAAAAGACTGAAGAGGAAGAACACTTTCAAAGACATTCTATGAAGCCAACATCACCTGGATACCAAAAGCAAAGACACTACCAAAAAAGAATACAGGTCAGTATCTTTGATAAATATAGACACAAAAAAATCTCAACAAAATATTAGCACACTGAATCCAACAACATATGAAAAAGTCATACACCATGACCAAGCTGGATTCATCCCCAGGTCACAAGGAGGGTTCAATATATGCAAATCAATCAATGTGACACACATCAACAAAAGACAAAAACCACATGACCATCTCAACAGATACAGAAAAAGCATTTGAAATTTTAACATTCACTGGTGATAAAAACCCTTACAAAAATAAGTAGAGAGGGAACATAATATAATAAAAGCTATTTATGACAAAACCACAGCCAACATAATATTCAATGGTGAAAAGCTGAAAGCCTTCCTGCTAAAATCTGGAACAAGACCAGGATGCCCACTCTTAGTACTTCTCTTCAACATGGTATTGGAAGCCAAAGCCACAGCAATCAGACAAAACAAACAAATAAAAGGTATTCAAATTGGTAGGGAAAAGGTAAAACTGTCATTATACACAAATGACAAGCTACTACATATCAATAGAAAATCCTGAAGACTTCACACACAAACTACTAGAACTGATAAATGAATTCAGTTAAGGTAGCAGGACACAAGATTAACAGACAGAAATCAGTTGCGTTTTTTTACACTAACAATGAAATATCAGAGACTGTAAACAAAAAATGCCCTTTAAAATCACATAAAAAATAATATAAACCTCACCGAGGAGGTGAAAGATATATGCTCAGAACTACAAAATATTAATAAAGGGAATTAAAGATGATACAAAGAAATGGAAAGATATCTCATGCTCTAGGCTTGGAATAATTAATACTATTTAAATGGCTATACTACCTAAAACAACCTACAGATTTAATGAGATCGCTGTCACATTACCCATGACATTTTTCACAGAACTAGAACAAATAAAAGACAGAATTGCCAAAGCAATCCTGAGGAAAAAGACAAAGCAGGAGACGTAATCCTTCCAGACTTCAGACAATACTATAAAGCCACAGTAATCAAAACAGTGTGTTAGCACTGGCCTCAACAGACATGCAGCTCAACAGAACACAACAGAGAGGTGGGGGCGGTACCCACACACCAATTAATCTTCAACAAAGGAAGCAAGAATATAAAACAGGAAATAGCCTCTTTACAAGTGGTGCCTGAAAGTTGCAGAGCTGTATTTAAGTCAATGAAGTTAGAACATACCCTCACACCATGCACAAAAATAAACTCAAAATGGCTTACAGACTTAAACGTAAGATATGATACCATAAAACTCCCAGATCATAGGCAGAACATTCCCTCACATAAATCATACCAATGTTTTCTTAGGTTAGAATCCCAGGGAAATAGAAATAAAAACAAAAATAAGCAAATGGGATCTAATCAAGCTTACAAGCTTCTGCACAGCAAAGGAAACCATAAACATAAAAACACAACCTATAGAATGGGAGAAACTATTTGCAAATGATGTGATGGACAAGGGCTTACTTTCCAAAATATATAGTTTATACAATATCAAAAAAACAACCCACCCAATTGAAAAATGGGCAGAAGTCCTAAACAGACATTTTTCCAAAGGAGAAATACACAAGGCCAATAGACACATGAAAAGATGCTCAACACTGCTAATTATTAGAGAAATACAAATCAAAACTGTAACAAAGTAACATCTCACACTGCTCAGAATGGCTATCATTAAGAAGTCTACAGATAAAAAAAATCCTAGACAGGGTGTGGAGATGAGAGTGTAGATCGGTACAGCCACTATGGAAACTAGTATGAAGATCACTCAAAAAAAACTAGAGTTGCAATATGATCCAGCAATCCTATTTCTGGGCACCCAGACAACACTATAATTCAAAAAGATATATACATTACTATGTATATAGCAGCACTATTTAAAGCAGCCAAGACATGAAAGCAACCTAAATGTCCACTGACAGATGAATGGATAAAGACAATGTACATATGTATATGGAACATTACTCAGCCATAAAAAAGAATGAATGCCATTTTTCAGCAGCAAGGAGGGACCTAAAGATTATCATACTAAGCAAAGTGAGAAAAAGACAAATACCGTACGACATCACTAACATGTGGAATCTAAATACAACACAAATCAACATACCTATGAAATATAACCAGGCTCACAGATATAAAGAACAGACTTGTGGTTGCCAAGTGGGTAAGAGGTAGGGCAGGGAAGGAGTAAGAGTCTGGAATTAGCAGAGCAAACTATTATATATAGGATGGATAAACAAGATCATACTGTAGAGCAAAGGGAAATATACTCAATATTCTGTGACAAAGCATAATGGAAAAGAATATGTAAAAGTATATATGTATAACTGAATCACTTAGGTCTACAGAAGAAATTAACACACTGTAAATCAACTATACTTCAATCAGATTTCTAAACCTTAAAAAAACTATTTACAACTTCAAGGGAAAAAAATTCTAACATTTTTACATATGCTACTTCCTACAATAAATACTTCATTGATCTTTGCCGTCTCAAGACTAAGGGTATATTTAGCAGCAAACTTTTGAAAATCAGAAAATTTGAAAAGCTTCCTGCCAATAACTAGTTAGAAATTCCATTTTTAAATAAGATTCAGAACATGCACAGCTCTACCAAATCCTTACCAAAATCTAGTCAATATTCTTGCTCTTTTGTGCCAATGTTAATTGGCAAATATTCTTTAACAATCATCTTTCAAAGGCAATAAGGCCAGTACATTTAATTTTCTACCACAATTCTGTCAATAGTATTTTTTTCTCCACGTTTCTCATTAAATATACTATATACTGGAGAAGGCAATGGCACCCCACCCCAGTACTCTTGTCTGGAAAATCCCACGGACGGGAGAGCCTGGTAGGCTGCAGTCCATGGGGTCGCTGGGAGTTGGACACAACTGAGCAACTTCACTTTCATTTTTCACTTGCATGTATTGGAGAAGGAAATGGCAACCCACTCCAGTGTTCTTGCCTGAAGAGCCCAGGGACAGAGGAGCCTGGTGGGCTGCCATCTACAGGGTCACACAGAGTTGGACATGACTGAAGCATCTTAACAGCACCAGCATACTATATACCTGATGACTTGGTTTTCTTTCATTTTAACCAAGAAAGAATAAAAGTATCGGGGGATAATAATTATGTCCTCCGATGGCTCGACAGTATTTTGATGACTGAACAGAAACCACCACTTTCACCTTATGCTTCTCACTATGCTAAAAGCTCTCTAAACATTTGCATTGCAAATCAGAAATAGGCATGTTATCACAACTTTATATTGAGAAACAGGTTCAGAGAGGTAAAGTAACAAGTCCTGGAAATCACAAATAAGTGGCAGAGCTGGGATTCAAACTCAGTCTAATTCCAAATGCCAGATCCCCTGAACTAACGAGAAAAGTACTCCCACCTTCAGAACCTCCAATGTCCTCTAAAGACGACTCAGCCCTTTCAGTGTATATTCCGTTCCGTTCGGTCGCTCAGTCGTGTCCCTACTCTTTGCGAGCCCATGAATCGCAGCACGCCAGGCCTCAGTGTATATTAGATGTGTGTAATGTTTGCTCCCCAACTAAACTAAATTTGAAGTCAAAGTCCATGTCTGATTCATCCAACTGGTCTTCATAAAACAGGTACTTAGTTGACAAAGGAGGTACAGAATAAGTTTGAGATATATAAATTATACTGGCACCAAATTTTATATAGAAAACATTCCACAAAGAAAAAAGGGTAGGGGGCTAAAGTTAAAGCATAAAGGTCACAGGACAAGATATCAGCCTCATCAGGAAAATTAAGTAGACACAAATCTGAGGAACAGACAAATTATGGCATGATTATTTTACATAAGGGTGCTTTTCTGAAATTAAACATTTGTAGAGTTTCTTTAAACATTTCTATTTGAAAACATTTAAGTGTATTAGTATTTATGCACAATTAAATGTGTAGTCTTTAAAGAAATATGTAAAGATTTCCAGTGTCTAGAAATTTGCCATTAAATGCAAAAGAAAACAACTTGTAATTTTTGCAAAATCATCCAGAACATAACTGAGACCAGGAAACTCTGATCTTGCTCACTGGATGCATTCCCAGTCTCTAGCAAGTACAGTGCCTAGTAGTCCAACCTGCATAGTACACAAATACTGATAAAGAAGAGGATACAGTACCAGATTCAAATCTCTATTTAGAGTTTTTCAATGCTAGATTAGGCTCTCTGGTTTATGGGGACTGGATACCCACTATTTCGACTGCTCCTCATGATATGTACTCTGTGCCAGTATGTATCAGTGAAAGACTTCACTTTCATTTTTCACTTTCATGCACTGAAGAAGGAAATGGCAACCCACTCCAGTGTTCTTGCCTGGAGAATCCCAGGGACAGGGGAGCCTGGTGGGCTGCCGTCTATGGGGTCGCACAGAGTCGGACACAACTGAAGCGACTTAGCAGCAGCAGCAGCCAGTTAAGTATATATAGATGACTAAAAGCTATAGCCTGGAATTTATAAGGCTTTACAAATGTATACATTCTATATTAGGTTCAGATTAGTTAGTAGTATTATTTTAATATTAATTTCCTGCTTTGATAGTTGTATTGTGGTTTTGTAGCTAATAACAGGGTTAAGGGTAATAAGAATCTTTGTACTAATTTTGCAACTTTCTTGTATGTCTAAAATTGTTTCAAAATGAAGTGAAAATTTTTAACTAGAAATACTTACTGCACCAAGTGATGGTCCATATCTTCCTGTGGCAACTTTACACACATAACTGACAAAATTGGAAATAACACCTAAGAAATAAATCACATTTCAGTAATTTAAGTGAGGTATAAAAATGGCTTCCATTTCTGACCTCCACCCCATGAAGACCAACAGTTGGGTTTCTTCCCCAGTCAAGGTGCAGGCATAAATACTTATCCTGCCTATCACTTCAGATATATTATAGGGAAAGCAAAGTCTGACCCACTGCACAACTTACTAAGTAACACAGGGTCATTCACTCTACCTCTTAATTTTCATTTTCCTCATCTACACAGTATGAGAAAGACTATGGCCCAAACTCACCAACTGTCTGGGAATTCTCTGGACTACATGCTATACACTAAATCAGAATCTCTGGGGTGGGACCAGGGAGTCTGTATTTTACCCAGTTTGCCAAACGAATGTGCTGCAGATCTAGACTAGATGAGTTTTTAGGTCCCTTTGGCACCAATGTCATCTGACCTTGAGCGTGGCTAATTTCGAAAAGCAACTTTCTGTGGAGCAGGAATTAATGGCACTTGGAAAGAGATCTTTGTACTTACAACAACATTAATGCTCGGGGGAAAGAACTACATGCATAGGCCAAAGATGGTACAGCTTCTGTTTTGAGGGACTAGATGCACATGAGTAATTAACAATGATTAAGTACCCACTCTGGACCTTGTGGTAGAGGCTTCTATTTTCATCCCTTCTACAACCCCATGTCATGAGAGTGAGTACCATTACCCTCAGAGAGGTACAGTCTTTTCTGCAACATGATACAGCTGGGAGCAGAAATAGGATCTGAACCTAGGTCTTCTGTCTCCAAGTTGAGTGTCTTTTTACTACACATAACTGGCAGATATACTGTTTTTAAATGAAAGGATTTTAGGAATGAATTTTTATACTTTACAGCTTTAAGTACATTTTGCAAACAAAATACATTTTTTTTTTGAGACAGTTCACTTCAGTTGCTCAGTCGTGTCCAACTCTTTGTAATCCATGAACCACAGCACGCCAAGCCTCCCTGTCTATCACCAACTCCCAGAGTTTATGCAAACTCATATCCATTGAGTCGGTGATGCCATCTAACCATCTCATCCTCTGTCGTCCCCTTCTCCTCCTGCCTTCAATCTTTCCCAACATCAGGGTCTTTTCAAATGAGTCAGCTCTTCGCATCAGGTGGCCAAAATACTGGAGTTTCAGCTTTAACATCAGTCCTTCCAATGAACATTCAGGACTGATTTCCCTTAGGATGGACTGGGTGGATCTCCCTGCAGTCCAAGGGACTCTCAAGAGTCTTCTCCAACACCACAGTTCAAAGCATCAATTCTTCTGCACTCAGCCCTCTTTATAGTCCAACTCTCACACCCATATATGAGCACTGGAAAAATCATAGCCTTGACTAGATGGACCTTTGTTGACAAAGTAATGTACGCTGTCTCGGTTGGTCATAATTTTCCTTCCAACGAGTAAGCGTCTTTAATTTCATGGCTGCAGTCACCATCTGCAGTGATTTTAGAGCCTAAAAAAATAAAGTCTGACACTGTTTCCACTGTTTCTCCATCTCTTTCCCATGAAGTGATGGGACCAGATGCCATGATCTTTGTTTTCTGAATGTTGAGCTTTAAGCCAACTTCTCCACTTGCCTCTTTCACTTTCATCAAGAGGCTCTTTAGTTCTTCTTCACTTTCTGCCATTAGGGTGGTATCATCTGCATATCTGAGGTTGTTGATATTTCTCCCAGCAAGCTTGATTCCAGCTTGTGCTTCTTCCAGCCCAGCGTTTCTCATGATTTACACTGCATATAAGTTAAATAAGCAGGGTGACAATATACAGCCTTGAGAGACTCCTTTTCCTATTTGGAACCAGTCTGTTGTACCATGTCCAGTGCTAACTGTTGCTTCCTGACATGCATAAGGGTTTCTCAAGAGGCAGGTCAGGTGGTCTGGTATTCCCATCTTTTTGAGAATTTTCTACAGTTTATTGTGATCCACACAGTCAAAGGCTTTGGCATAGTCAATGAAGCAGAAACAGATGTTTTTCTGGAACTCTTGCTTTTTTGATGAATCAGTGAATGTTGGCAATTTGATCTCTGATTCCTCTGCCTTTTCTAAAACCAGCTTGAACATCTGGAAGTTCACGGTTTTTTGAGAAAAGCAAACTTTAATCAACCAACTGCCAATTTAGCAGCGTTTAGGAACCTGGAATCCTGAGTTACCATTTTCAAACTGAGATAAAGTAATGCTGCTAAGTCCAGGATGACTAGAGTGGTTCCATGCTAATGTATCCTTGCAACAAAATGAACGAACTCATTCTTGACAATCTTACTGGAGAGCTCTAACAAAAGCTTTCTGGAAACTGAACACACTTTTGAAATTAGTGTAAAGTTATTTAACAAAGATCCACATGATCAAAGCAGCCGCGAAGTCTGGGAGCCACTCATCTTTAAAATGGTGGGCCTGAGCTAAAGAAACCAAGGCCTTAGGAGACAAAAATGACATGCTTAAGTACTACACCAGCTTGTATCCTTCTCTATATACAATCTGAGGAACAAATATGTACTGAGGATTACTATATAATGTGGCTATCATCATTCCCTTTGTCCCTTCTCCAGACAGGTGAGAGCACTTAAACTCTGGACAGGCCCAAGATGAAAGCTGATTACCTGCAGATAAGTATACTGCCATGAACTGCTCTTGACCCAGAATGTTCACTATGCTGGAGGAGAAGCTCCACAAGACATACATATTGGCTGCCATGTGAAACAAGGAGAAATGACTGAACGTTGACAGCAACATTGGAGAACAGAGGACCTCTACAAGAGAAAGAAAATGTCCTGTAATTGTGCACACACAGCCAGGAAAAATGACCCATTTTAGACTTATTTCATTATCATTATGAAAAAAACATGCACAACAAACCAGAGCCAGTTAAAAGATTGGAGAAGATGGTTTAAGATAGCATTTTTCAAAGTGGTACAAAGCTACCTTAAATCTCTTTTCTGTAGCAACCAATAAAAATTCCCAGGTCAACAAAAGCAACCTGTCCTATGGAAAAAGTTAGTTAGAAAAAATAATTAGTAAATTATTTAAATCACAGAAATAAAACTGTATATAACAGTCTCTTTAAAGAGTAAACTTATAGTGATCACTGATCTTAAGTCACTAAAAATTTTTTATGGAAATCTACTATGTGGTAGGTACATTTTAGGTGCCTGGATATAGCTCTAAGAGAAATGAGGTTCCTGTCTCCCACAAGCTTACAGCCTGTCCTCCAGATTTTGCTTATAACTATTGACAAGTTAGTCATATTTCTTATAGCACTTCAATTACCATAAAGCATATTTCCTTCATATTACCTCTACTCAAAATAAAAATCACGTAAGTTAGACTTACTTGAGGCTGGATTGGATGTGAAGTATCTGATCATTGTCCGCTGCAGAGAAGGTACTCTCCACAAACAAAATACAAAAACATTTGCAGCTATGATTCCTACAAAATAAACATTTCTAATTTAGGAATTAAAGATAAAAACAAAGAAAGTCTAATCAAAAGTCCACATTAATAAGATTTTCTACCACATTAAAGAGTATCACACACAAAAAAGTATTACATACTTGGGAGAGGGGGTAAGTTAAGAAAAGTAAGTGAAATCAATGTTTTTGAGTATCAAAACTGTCATGGGTTGGTAGTCAGAAAATTCCTGTAAAACTGCAAATGCTCTAGGAGCTGACTTTCTTCACTCAGCTCCATATTTTACTTCTTCTCAATAAATAATCAGATCTGTAATTACTGTATGAAAATGGCCAAGTCAAAGACTTCTGTACATTACAGAAGTAATGTACAGAATTAGGTTCTTTGGCCAAGAGTAAAAAAGCTATAAAACATCACTTCTTTTTCCAAAGGGGATGGTATGCTTCTTTAACTTTTGAATAGCTTTTGGAAACACCTATGAATCATCTGTGCAGGGACTTCCCTGGTGGCCCAGTGGTTCAGACTCTGTGTTTCCATCACAGGAGATGCAGGTTCAATTCCTAGTCCAGGAACTAAGATTCCACATACTGCTCTCAACACAGCCCAAAAATAAGTCTAAAAAAAAAGATCATCCATATAGATGAAGATTCACAGGTCTGCAAAAACTACTCATTATTTAAGAATTCAGGAATAGTTTGGAAGAATTTTGCAATTGCTTTTGAAAATGTTTACATGTGGGAGTCACGTGACTTTCATTTTTCTACAAGAAGTGAAGTTGCTAGAACTATCACTAAATTAAGTAAGCTTTTTGACAAAATTTAAATAGTTAAAAAGTCTATTGACTAGTAGGTTTATGACACAATAGTTAGTTCTAGGGAAGAACTAAGTTATTAAGAACTGCAAACTTTAAAAATACATTAATTTTAGGTACCACAACTCCTTACACATAGTAGGCACGCATCTACTTGAATTAAAGAAATTTAAACATGTATTCATTCCTCTATCTCTTTAAGCAACAAGCAACTAGCCCTTTCAACTTCAATTCTAGAAACATTCTGTGAAGCCAGAATTTCTAATCTAGTGCTCTTTCTACTAGACAGAGACACAGATGGCCAAGGGGATTTCTTTTGATCTTGGTCACTCTAGGACTTCAGACACCAAACAGCTCTTTAACTGGGAAACAGTATACACTGGTTCCCAGAAGCAAGTGAGCAGGAAAGGAGGTGACAATCCTCTGAAGAAGCAGTGCACACTGTCTAAAGTTAAGGGTGAAGAAAACTAGCAGGACTGACTCTGTCCTGCTTACACCGTAACCCGGGCAAGAGGCCTAACATCTCAGCCTCAGTTTTCTCTTCTGTTTAAAAAAAAAAAAACAAAAAAAAACTACCTCAAAGAATTGAAAGATGACTAGATGAGAAAATATGACTAAATGTAGTGATCACACAGTGATAACCCAAGAAGTGAAAATTATGGTATAAAGGAAATAGCCTTTTTAGGTCTGAATCCTAAAGGTATGTCCTTAGAAGGTTTGTGGCCTGTGGCATTTCATGGCCTTCACTTCAGTTTCCTCATTGTAAAGTGAGAATAAACTTGCTAAACATCATAAAGGTTGTGTGTGTGTCTATGTGTCACTCAGTCATAACCGACTCTTTGTGACCACACAGACTATAGCCCACCAGGCTCCTTGGACCATGGAATTCTCCAGGCATGAATACTGGAGTGGGTAGCCATTCCCTTCTCCTGGGGATCTTCCCAACCCAGGGATCGAACCTGGGTCTCCTGCATTGTAGGTAGAGTCTTTACCTTCTGAACCACCAGGGAAGCGCCATAGTACATACATCTAGTATGTAGATTACCCCAAGAAAATGGTTCCCTCCCCCTCTTTTTCCTTTTAGAGGTAGAAGTGTTTAAGATCTCTGTCTGTATCTCCATTTGAAGAAGGGTTACTTGCCTCCTCCTAACTCAGTCATGCCTAGGACTAGCTTGGCACTATTGATTTGGAAAGGTTGCTGGTGCCTCAGTGCCTACCTTTGCCAAAAGTGATATACTTGATTTTATCAGCAAGAATATGGAATAAAGACCTCCAAAACTTCTCTCCTTCAAAAAAGCAGTGAAAAAGTTGGCCCCCCAAAAATGTTAGAATCAACTTTTTCAGAATTCTGGAAACTATCCAAAGGCTTGCAGCAATCCAACTTTTTTTTTTTTTTTTTAAGAAAAATGATGAAACTCAGTAAGAATAGTGAGCTTTGAGGCATTTTAACTTGCTCTAGTCACAGGCCTCACTTTCCAGATATAAGTTACATGAAAACAATCCACTTTCCCAGTGCTGCCTGGCTGCACCAGAGACTGCAGAATGGAGCTGAATCTCTTCCAAAGCCTTGTTCCCAAAGAACTATCATCACCTGACCTATCTGATAATAATTTCTTGGAAGACCCCACTAGCAAGGATGTCTGTATTTGATCTGACTGGGAGCTCAAGCGCAAAATTCATTCCCCAGGAGCAATCTGTCAAAAGCAATTATAGGCAAGTGTTTAAGTTCCCACCTGGCTGAGGTGATAGATAATAGAGACTAAACAAAAATCTTAAAAGGAAAATATTAGCAATGAGATATTCACAGGTGCTTACAAAACCTTACATATTCAGGGGGTCTAGAAAGTTACAAGAATAAAAAAACAGTAGACTTCAAGATGGTATTTGTTACTAGAGACAAAGAATGATATTACACAATGACAAAAGGGTAAAAAAAAAAATCTTGATATCCACGAGGAAGATATGACCATTAAAAACATATATGCTCCTAACAATAGAAACCCAAAATGTATGAAGTAAAAATTGACAAAACTTAAGGGAAAAATAAATGACTCAATAATAGTTGGGAAACTTCAACACTTCATTTGTGACAATGGATAGAATTAGATGATCAGCAAGGGTGTAGAAGATTTTAATACTATAAATAACTTGACCTAACAGACATCTATAGAACATACCACTCAAGAGAATACACATCCTTCTGAGACACACATGGACCATTATCCAGGACAGACCATATGTTCAGCCCCTAAACAAGTCTCAATAAATTTTCAAACTGAAAATTTCAAAACTGAAATTATAAAAAGTATGTTTTCTGACAACAGTGGGATAAAATTACAAGTCAATAATACATTTGTAAAATCCCAAAATATGTAGAATGTAAGAGGGAGGGCCTCCCCTTTTAATGTTTCTAAAGGAATGTTTACTAAAAAGGGGTGTCAACACTTCCTGTTTGTAAGTGTGTATTCATGGTGAATAAGGAGAAGAGGAAGACTTGGGTTCCCTGTTGGCATGTTAAGCACAGAGAGATGCTTGATAGCATGCTAACTAAAGCCAGAGCAAATATGTCTCCATCAAGTTATTAGGAACTCTTCAGTAGAAAGCTGAGGCCTTAACTGATTAGTGATTGATCACATTGGATTTGGTTACAAGATGGAAGTGCTGGCTGGGTTAAGCATCCAAAGAAAAGAATGAAGCAGACTAATTTAAGTTAACCTAGGTTTCTGGATTTGAAACTGAGCTTCTCATCACTCAGGTACAATTTTGTAATGATATTTTTGCCTGTTTTTCTTTCTTTTTTTTTTTTTTTTTTGGTATTGCTCTTAAAGAGTCTTTTCTCAGCATATTATTCTGCTCTTGCCTCTGTCCTCCTTGGGGCACTTCAGTTCTGCATGCTACCCCTGGGATCTCTACTGTTGCTATGTGAATGACAAGACGTAAGTGACCATTACAGCAAATGCTCTTTGGGGGGGGAAAAAATTTTTTTTTAATGTTTTTAAAAATGTATACATTTTATGGGCTTCCCAGGTTTTAAGAACCCACCTGCCAGTACAGGTAGACTTAAGAGACCAGGGTTCAATCCCTGGATCAAGAAGATCCCCTGGAGGAGGGCATGGCAACCCACTCTAGTATTCTTGCCTAGAGAATTTGATGGACAGAGAAGCCTGCAGGCTGCAGTCCAAAGGGAAGCACAGAGTCAGACATGACTGAAGCACCCTAGCACACACACACATACATTTTGTAGTCTGGCTTATCAATTTGATATTTTGCTGTCACGTATGTTTTTCAACCTATATTTATCCATCTTATTAATAAATGCTAATGATTAAAAAAATGTGAAAATCATATACTCTTAAATAATCAATAAATAGATCAAAGAAGAAATCACAAGGAAAATTAAGAAGTACTTTGAAATGAATGAAAAAAAAAAACATACCTGCCATTAACTGAATTGTGTCCCCCTAAGATTCATATGTTGAAGACCTAACCCTTAATGGGATGGTTTCTGGGGATGGGACCTTAGGAGGTAATTAGATTTAGAAGTGGAGCCTTCATGATGGGATTAATGTCCTTATTAGAGAGATGCCAGAGAGCGTGCTCTTGCTGTACCTGCCATATGAAGACATAGCAAGAGGTGGCAGTCTGTAAGCTAGGAAAGATCTCACCAGAAACTGACCATGCTGGACTTTGAACCTCAGAATTATGAGAAAATTAATTTCTGTTGATTAAGGCACCTGGTCTATGGTGTAATATTTTGTTATGGCAGATCATGCTCAGCCAATACAAAAACTTAAGAGAATATAGCAAAAACAGGGCTGTGAATGCCTACACTAAAAAAGACCTCAAAGCAATAACCTAAGCTTCCACTTTAACAAACTAGGGGGAAAAAAAAGAATAAAGTAAACACAAAGCCAAGTAGAAGGAAGGAAATAATAAAGAGTTTGGAAGAAGTAGAGACTAGAAAACTAGAGAAAAATCAATGAAACTGAAAGCTGGTTCTTTGACATCATCAGTCGACAAACCTTTAGCTAGACTGACAAAGACAAAAAGACTCAAAATCCCTAAAATCAAGAAAGAAGGCAGAATGTTACTACTGACCTAACAGAAATAAAAAGTGCGGGAAGCCGGCGTGAGGAATCCCACCCGTGACAGAGTCACGAGGCACACTCAGATGGCAGAGCAATCTGAGNTTCTGCTTTATTTTACTAACTGCAGTGTGCCTGTGTGTGTGAGTGATTGAAAGCCTATGGGTGAAGTGTGTGGACCAAATGTTCCCTCCTCGGTCAGCTTCTCCTGGTCTCTCTGACCATTCTATAACTGCTTGGGGAATTAGAGTTACTAACCTAATCTGTCAGATCATAGACTTTAGAGGGACTTGTGATCTACCCACTAGGCTTCCCTGGTGTCTCAGAAGGTAAAGTGTCTGCCTGCAATGTGGGAGACTTGGGTTCGATCCCTGGTTCAGGAAGATCCTCTAGAAGAGGAAATGGCAATCCACTCCAGTATCCTTGCCTGGAGAGTCCCATGGACGGAGGAGCCTGGCAGGGCTACAGTCCATGGGGTTGCAAAGAGTCGGACACAACCGAGCACTAACACTATCAGAGACTAAGGGTCTCCCTTTTGAGAGGTATTTGAAAATTTCTGGCTTCTGTTACTTCTAAAGTAACTTCCTAAGCCCTAAATTGTTGATTAAAGTCCCCCAAATAAATTAATGAGTATGAGCCTATTACATTTTAGTTAATATACAGAATTTTTTTTTTTTTTTGGTGAATATACTATCTGGGCAGGCAGGTAACAAACTTTTAGATTGTCTTTCAATGTATATATTCTGAGAGAATTGAAATCTTAAAAGAAGTCTTTTTTTTTTAATTTATTTTTTAGTTTGTTTTGCTTTACAATACTGTATTCGTTTTGCTATACATTGACATGAATCAGCCACGAGTGTACATGAACTCCCAATCCCGACCCCCACCTCCCCCCTCCTGCCCCACATCTTCTCTCTGGATTATCCCCGTGCATCAGTCCCAAGCATCCTGCATCAAACCTAGACTGGCGATTCGTTTCACTTATGATACCATACATGTTACATTGCCACTCTGCCAACTCATCCCACCCTTTCCCTCTCCCACAGAGTCCAAAAGGCCGTTCTATACATCTGTGTCTCTTTTGCTGTCTTGCGTACAGGTTTATCATTACCATCATTCTAAATTCCATATATATGTGTAAGTATACTGTATTGGTGTTTTTCTTTCTGGCTTACTTCACTCTGTATAATCGGCTCCAGCGTCATCCACCTCATTAGAACTGAAGGAAGTCTTGACTTCAAGTGTCAGGCACTAGAGTTGTCCCATAATGGTGTGTTCCTGGGGTAAGCTGAGTTCATATTCTCAGTTTTTCTGAACTGGTCTGATTATAATCTGAACTTTATAAGGTTCATGTGCCACACTGAGTTTCTTGTTTAATATTCAACAAGGATTATGCCATCAAAGTAGTGCTGTAGGGAAATAACAGTTGTCTGTTGTCATTGGTGTAACTTAATTGGTGTTGCAACACATTCCATCTGGCTACTGATCTCAGTTCCCACTCCTGCCTTCTATCTTGGTCTTCTAGTCTACAACCTTGGAAGTTTTGAAATTTAGCTCATGGAACCCTATTACCTGGACACTGAGAGTGTATATACCACCTCCATATGTGACAGGAAGTGGATTACAGATTAGAGTGGGACCTTGGGGTTGGACTCACATGATGACTTCCTCCCAGCAACACATTCTAATTGTGCCTTCATTTCTTCTGTAATCTCATGTCTGGTCAGATTCAGCTGATCCTGTTTTCCACTTGTTGCCTTCTCCAGTGCTCCCTTCCATAGGTCACTCTATGCTTCAGAGACCCTCTGTGGCCCTTGACTACATTCTTAGAAGGAATACTTAGCCTCAGTTTACAAAGTTGTTCTTGGTGAAGCTGATGGAAGGCCTGGGTCTTGTCCACTTGGCATCATCATCCTCTGACATCTGTTTTCCATCTTTATAGGCAGTCCTTGCTTGAAAAGAGCTGATCCAGAAGGTCAGATGATCTTGCAGTTCTCACTCAAGCTGCTGGCCTGGTTCTTTTCTGCTCCATTTTTTAAATCCCTTAGACATGTCCTTGGTCCCAACCCAGCAATCCCATGTCTTGTCTCCATGCAGAGAATTTGTCTTCCAGGGCTGTGCTGGACTCTATGGTGGAAGCTGCAGGCACTTGAGAGTGGCTCATGGAAGGCTCAAGCAGGAGGTGAGGCCAGCATCAGTGTTTGGAGGGTAGGAGGGAATGGCTGAGTATTAGAAAGCCCTCATTATTGTTCCGTTGGATCAGCATGTCTTCCTAAGGTCTCTTGTCAGGCATGGCACTTGATGATGAAGAAATAAAAACAGACTTACTTCTGTGTGTGGAGCAAATCTATCAGCACCATTTTCCCAACAGCATTTGCTCACTATGTGTCTCTGTGTGTCACATTTTGGTAATTCTTGCAATATTTCAAACCCTCCGACAGCAAAAAGATTATAACATGCCAAGAGCTCAGATGGTGGTTAGCAATTTTAGTAATAAAATGCTTAAAAAAATTAAGGTATGCATACTGTTTTTTGAAAGATATAATGTATTACACACTTAGCTGATTACAGAAGAGTGTAAGCATAACTTATATGCCCTGGGAAGCCAAACCATTTGTGTGACTTGCTTTATTGCAATACCTACTTATGGCAGTGGTCAGATGCCAAACCTGTAATATCTCTAAAGTTTGACTATTTTATAATTGCATTCCTATTCTTCTTGGGTCATTCCTTTATCCCCTCAAAATGCTTCTTGGGATCACCCTTTAAATTAACTATTTACATCCAAATATTTACCCCAGGTCTGTTTGGGGCGGGGAATTAAAACTAAGAGCCTTATTATGTCCCTGAGGTTTTTACATCCATTTTCTTAAAACCTTTCTTACTTTTCACACAAGCTGTGGGATATGCATTGAATCCTTTTTAGAGATGAGGATACTGAGCAGCTCCCAGCCAGCCCCCCTTTCCACTCTGCCCACTCCCTGCATATTCCAAAGAAAGGTCTGATTGTGTCCAGTTCCAGGGGGATAACCTGGTTATATATGCAAATAAGATTTAGACCAATAAGAATCTGTAACTTACAGATTCTCCAGGGCCACATAGCTAATAAGGGTAGAACCAGGGTTTGAAACTATGTCTAGGTGGCTCCAAAGCCTGTCTCATTTCTACCATTTCTGCTGCTTCAGGGGAACACCCCTGCATCAGGGTCAACAGACCTAAAGACCCAACAGACCTGGGTTCAATTCTTCCTCCACGTCAATGTGTGACCTTGGGCAGACCCCTAGATTCTTATTGGTCTAAATCTTATTTGCATATTTAACCAAGTTATCCCCCTGGAACTGGACAGGATCAGACCTTTCTTTGGAATATGCAGGGAGTGGGCAGAGTGGAATGGGGGGCCAGCTGGGAGCTGCCCAGGTATTCAGGTGAAAGATTCAGAAAGTAGAGGTGGTTCAGAGCAGACACAGCACAAATACATTTTGTGGAAGGATTGGACAGGCCTTGAGGGTGGACTGGAGTGGACATGAGTGAGAGAGAAACCTCAGGTTCTGGCCTGAGCAGCCTGTCTTACACAGTGGCTTTCCTCCTGGCCTGTGCTGCACATACTTGCTGTACATTCAGGAACTCAGGTCTGACCTCCTTGGGACTCCATTTTGAGAGACAAAAGCCCAGAAAAACTCAACTAGAGGCTAGAGATGGGAACTGAATTGGCTGCTTCATGCCTTGAAGTGCTTAGTCAGTGGCTTCTCAGTCTTGGTCAGGTGTCTCAAGCTCTTTAAGTTTGGTCTTGGAGATTTTGTCACCCTTTCCGGGGTCCTCCAAGATGATATCTGGTGTATAGGGAGTGGTTGGGATTAATGAGAATAAGGAAGTGGGCTTCGCAGCCCTCTGTGGTCAGGGGTGAGTTTACTCAAGCTCTGCCCAATGGCTTCCATCCTGGATGGAAGGTCCTCCAGGGAAGGCGGGACATCTTGGTGGGGGAGAAGGCTGCTGTGCAGGGTGAGCCCCAGCTGCATCCAGATGTCTGGAGTGTGACCCTGCACACACAGCCTAGTCTGCAGAAAGCCCAGGGGACTCCCTCCCCTGCTTGCCACCGGGAACCTTTTGCTCCAAGTGGGTGACAGGGGCCCAGAAATCCTCCCATGAGAGAAGAAGGGACTGTTGTAGCTCCCTAGGGCTGCCACAGTGATTCACGGCAGACTGGGTAGCTTAAACCACTGAAATGAATCCTGTCAGAATTATGGAGGCTGAAAATGCAAGATTAAGGGGTCAGCAGGGCTGGTTCCTTCAGTCTTCTCGCTGTGTCTTCACATGGTCTCTCCTTTGTGCTCATCTGTCCTTTTCTCATCTTGTAAAGACACTAGTCATATCGAGTCAGTACTCACCCGTATGAGCTGGTTAAGCCTTAATTTCCACTTTTAAAGGTCCCCAGTTCTTAGGGTCTGCAGGTTAGGACCTCAACCTATACATTTGTAGGAGACAATCAGCCCATAACAGGATCCCAGGAGAGATTCCATGAGCCTGCACATGGCTGTCTCAGGAGGGTGAAGGGGACCTGCAGCAGTGGACAGGCACTGTCATGAAGGCTGAGGGGTGGAACATGGAGTTGGGATGCAGGTGCCAGTGGAAAGGGCCCAGAGGTCAGCAGAGGTGACTCCCAGACCTGACAGAACCAGACCTGTGACCTTAATCATTAAGCTGTGCTGGTTCCAAGCAACCTCAGTAGTCTTCCTGCTGGGATGGGCCACCCCAGGTCAGGGGGGCTTGGAGGCTAATGTTGGCCCCATTGGTGTCCTCTTAGGGCCAAGCTCACTGCTGAGGATGTTGCAGGCCCTCTGCTAAAGCATCTCCTGGTTGTTTGTGAAACACCCATTGGGTGCCCATGGGCACTGCTTTGGGGATTTCCCAATATCTCCTATCAGGAGGTTCATCTGAACCTCAAATATGTTTGGGAGGTTAGCAGGGGGCTCTTGTTTTGGCTTCTGTTTGGATTTAGAAAGATTTCCTGGGTCTGCTCTGGGTCAGACATGAGATGCTCCCAGTCTGGTGGGGAAACCTCAGACCCATGAACAGACTGAATCAATATGGTGAGAGGTTGGACCTGGTGCTTTGGGAGCAAGAGACGAAGTGCTTAGTCTCAAAGGGGTTTGGAAAGAGGTGACACCTGAGCTGAAGCTTTTAAAATTTATTTATTTTTTATTGAAGGATAATTGCTTTACAGAATTTTTCTGTTTTCTGCCAAACTTCAACCTGAATCAGCCATAGGTATACATATATCTTCTCCCTTTTGAAACTCCCATCTCCCTCCCCATCACACCCCTCTAGGTTGATACAGAGCCCCTGTTTGAGTTTCCTGAGCCATACAGCAAATTCCTGTTGGCTATCTATTTTACAGATGGTAATGTAAGTTTCCATGTTACTCTTTCCATATATCTCACTCTCTCCTCCCCTCTCCCCATGTCCATAAGTTTATTCTCTATGTTTGTTTCTCCACTGTTGGCCTGTAAATAAATTGTTCAGTACCATTTTTCTAGATTCCGTATATATGTGTTAGAATACAGTATTTCTCTGACTCACTTCACTCTGTATAATAGGTTCTAGGTTCATCCACCTATTAGAACTGACTCAAATGTGTTCCTTTTAATGGCTGAGTAATATTTCATTGTGTATATGTATCACAGCTTCTTTATCCATTCATCTGTCGATGGATGTCTAGGTTGCTTCCATGTTCTAGCTATTGTTAATAGTGCTGCAATGAACAATGGGATACATGTTTCTCTTTCACTTTTGGTTTCCTCAGGGTATATGCCTAGGAGTGGGATTGCTGGGTCATATGGTGGTTTTATTTCTAGTTTTTTAAGGAATCTCCGTGCCGTCTTCCTTAGTGGCTGTATCAATTTACATCCCACCAACACTGCAAAAGCATTCCTTTTTCTCCATACCCTCTCCAGCATTTATTGTTTGTAGACTTTTTGATGAGGGCCATTCTGACTGATGTGAGGTGATATCTCATTGTAGTTTTGATTTGCATTTCTGTAATAATGAGTGATGTTGAGCATCTTTTCATGTGTTTGTTAGCCATCTATATGTCTTCTTTGGAAGAATGTCTATTTAGGTCTTTCCCCCACTTTTTGATTGGGTTGTTTATTTTTCTGGTATTGAGTTGTATGAGCTGCTTGTATATTTTGGAAATTAATCCTTTGACAGTTGTCTCTTTTGCCATTATTTTCTCCCATTCTGAGGGTTGTCTTTTCACCTTGCTTATACTTTCCTTAGTTGTGCAAAAGCTTTTAAGTTTAATCAGGTCTCACTTGTTTACTTCTGTTTTTATTTCCATTACTCTAGGAGTTGGGTCATAGAGGATCTTGCTTTGATTTATGTCATCGAATGTTCTGCCTATGTTTTCCTCTAAGAGTTTTATAGTTTCTGGTCTTACATTTAGGTCTTTAATCCATTTTGAGTTTATCTTTGTGTATGGTGTTAGAAAGTATTCTAATTTCGTTCTTTTACATGTAGCTTAAGCGCAGGCGCCTGCGACCAGTCGCACTAAGCGCAGGTGGCTGTGACCAGCGCACTAAGCGCGGCTGAGAGGAGCTACCCAATGTCCGAGGTCAGGGGCAGAAGCTGGGAGGACCCATGCCTGAAGGGTGGCCACCAAGGGGAGTTACCCCACGTCCAAGGTCAGGGTCAGTGGCCGAGAGTGCTAGGCTGCGACGGCACAGGAATGGCTGAGAGGAACTACCCCGTGCCCGAGGCCAGGGGCAGTGGCTGGAAGGAGCAACCCCACGTCCAAGGAGTGGTGCCTGCGTGGGCGCAGGAGGGCCTAGGGGAGCCAACTCACATTGAAGGTCAGGAAGGGCGGTGGTGAGGAGATAACCCTCATCCAAGCTAAGGAGCAGCGGCTGTGCTGTGCTGGAGCAGCCGAGAAGAGATACCTCACGCCCAAGGTAAGAGAAACTCAAGTAAGATGGAAGGTGTTGCAAGAGGGCATGAGAGGGCAGACACATCGAAACCATACTCACAGAAAATTAGTCAATCTAATCACACTAGGACCACAGCCTTGTCTAACTCAATGAAACTAAGCCATGCCCATGGGGCAACCGAAGACAGGAGGGTCATGGTGGAGAGATCTGACAGAATGTGGCCCACTGGAGAAGGAAATGGCAAACCACTTCAGTATTCTTGCCTTGAGAACCCCATGAACAGTATGAAAAGGCAAAATGATAGGATACTGAAAGAGGAACACCCCAGGTCAGTAGGTGCCCAATATGCTACTGGAGATCAGTGGAGAAATAACTCCAGAAAGAATGAAGGGATGGAGCCAAAGCAAAAACAATACCCAGCTGTGGATGTGACTGGTGATAGAAGCAAGGTCCAATGCTGTAAAGAGCAATATTGCATAGGAACCTGGAATGTCAGGTCCACGAATCAAGGCAAATTGGAAGTGGTCAAACAAGAGATGGCAAGAGTGAACGTAGACATTCTAGGAATCAGCAAACTAAAATGGACTGGAATGGGTGAATTTAACTCAGATGACCATTATATCTACTACTGCGGGCAGGAATCCCTCAGAAGAAATGGAGTAGCCATCATGGTCAACAAAAGAGTCCAAAATGCAGTACTTGAATGCAATCTCAAAAATGACAGAATGATCTCTTGAGATCAGTGGAGAAATAACTCCAGAAAGAATGAAGGGATGGAGCCAAAGCAAAAACAATACCCAGCTGTGGATGTGACTGGTGATAGAAGCAAGGTCCAATGCTGTAAAGAGCAATATTGCATAGGAACCTGGAATGTCAGGTCCACGAATCAAGGCAAATTGGAAGTGGTCAAACAAGAGATGGCAAGAGTGAACGTAGACATTCTAGGAATCAGCAAACTAAAATGGACTGGAATGGGTGAATTTAACTCAGATGACCATTATATCTCTACTGCGGGCAGGAATCCCTCAGAAGAAATGGAGTAGCCATCATGGTCAACAAAAGAGTCCAAAATGCAGTACTTGAATGCAATCTCAAAAATGACAGAATGATCTCTGTTCATCTCCAAGGCAAGCCATTCAATATCACGGTAATCCAAGTCTATGCCCCAACCAGTAACACTGAAGAAGCTGAAGTTGAACGGTTCTATGAAGACCTACAAGACCTTTTAGAACTAACACCCCAAAAAGATGTCCTTTTCATTCTAGGGGACTGGAATGCAAAAGTAGGAAGTCAAGAAACACCTGGAGTAACAGGCAAATTTGGCCTTGGAATGCAGAATGAAGCAGGGCAAAGACTAATAGAGTTTTGCCAAAAAAATGCACTGGTCATAGCAAACACCCTCTTCCAACAACATAAGAGAAGACTCTACACATGGACATCACCAGATGGTCAACACTGAAATCAGATGGATTATATTCTTTGCAACCAAAGATGGAGAAGCTCTATAGAGTCAACAAAAACAAGACCAGGAGCTGACTGTGGCTCAGATCATGAACTCCTGATTGCTAAATTCAGACTGAAATTGAAAAAAGTAGGGAAACCCACTAGGCCATTCAAGTATGACCTAAATAAAATCCTTTATGATATACAGTGGAAGTGAGAAATAGATTTAAGGGCCTAGATCTGATAGAGTGCCTCAAAAACTATAGAATGAGGTTCGTGACATTGTACAGGAGACAGGGATCAAGACCATCCCCATGGAAAATAAATGCAAAAAAGGAAAATGGCCTCTGAAGAGGCCTTACAAATAGCTGTGAAAAGAAGAGATGTGAAAAGCAAAGGAGAAAGGGAAAGATATAAGCATTTGAATGCAGAGTTCCAAAGAATAGCAAGCAGAGATAAGAAAGCCGCCTTCAGCAATCAATGCAAAGAAATAGAGGAAAACAACACAATGGAAAAGACTAGAGATCTCTTCAAGAAAATTAGAGATACCAAGGGAACATTTCATGCAAAGATGGGCTCGATAANCTATCCTGTCCTGAGCTATCCTGTCCTATCCTGTCCTATCCTTTCCTATCCGCCTGCTCCGTCCCACCTTTGAGCATCCCTGGATCTCGCTGGGGCTGGTCCCCGGCAAAAAAGGATTCTAAGAATGCTATGAACAGTAGCATATCAACAAATGAGAATAACTTAGATGAAACTGACAAATTCCCAGAAAGACAAAGCATTGAAACTGACTCAAGAAGAAAGACAAAATCTGAATAGGCCTTTATAAGAAGTAAAGACTGAATTATTAATAACAATCAAAAAATTCACATAAATAAAAGCCCAAGGGCCTCCCTGCTGGCTCAGTGGTAAAGAATCTGCCTGCCAATGCAGGGGACACAGGTTCGATCCCTGGTCCGGGAGAATCCCACATGCTGTGGGCCCATTCACCACAACTACTGAGCCTGTGCTCTAGAGCCCGGGAGCTGCAACTGCGGAAGCCTGCACACCTAAGCCCTTGTTCCACATGAGAAGCCACCACAATGAGAAGCCCACACACCTCAACTAGGAGTAGCCCTGCTCACTGCAACTAGAGAAAAAGCCCACACAGCAATGAGGACCCAGCATAGTCATAAATAAATAATTTTTAAAGGAAAAAAGAAAAGCCCAAGACCAGATGGCTTAACTGGTATATTACATTCCGAGAGCTGCTGTAATTAATTACTACAAACTAGATGGCTTAAAACAATAAAAATGTATTCTCCTACAGTTCTGGAGGACAGAACTGTCAACTGGGTCATGCTTCCTTATGAAAAATCTAGGAAAGATTCTTTCCTTCTTCCTAGTTTCTGCTGGTTCTTGGCATTTCTTGGCTTACAGCAGCACCTCTCCAATCTCTGGCTCCCTCATTTCACAGGCCCGTTTTTTCTATTGGTGTCTTTCTGTTCTCTTCTCTTATTATAAGGACACAAGTCATTGGATTCAAGGCGTACCTTAATCTAGTATGATCTAACTTTTTCAATTAAGATAACACTGAGTTTCTGGGTTACTCTATTTCAAATAATATTGAGTTTCTGGGTGGACCTTACGTTGACATCAAAATCAGACAAAGACATCACAAGAAAACTATCAATTCCATTATGAACACAAATAGAAAATCATCAAGAAAATACTGCCATATCAAATTCAGCAGAATATAAGAAATTATAAACCATGCCCAAGTGAAACTTTTTCAGGAATGCAAAACTGGTTCAACATACTGTAATCAATATAACATTCCATGTTAACAACATTGGAAGACTCACAATTCCCAACCTAAAAACTTAAAACACAAAGCTACAGTAATCAAGACAGTATATCCAAAGAATATGCATATTGACCAGTGGAATGGAATGAGAGTCCAGAAGTACATCCATACATCTATGTCAACTGCCTTGTTTTTTTAATTGTGGTCCCAGACAATTCAATGGGAAAAGAACAGCCTTTTTAATGACAAAGGAAGCAAGACTAAACAATGCTGAAAAGACAGTCTCTTATGTAAAAAAAATGAATTAGATCATTTTTTAATTCCATACACACAAAAAGGTTCAAATAGATTAAAGACCTAAAGTATGAGACCGGACATTATAAAACTCCTAAAGGAAAATATAGGCAGAACACTTTCTGACATAAATCACAGCAATATCTTTTTCAACCCATCTCCCAGGATAATGGAAATAAAAATAAACAAATGGGACCTACTTAAACTCAAAAGCTTTTACAAAGCAAAGGAAACAATAAAATGAAAAGACAACCCACAGACTGGGAGAAAATACTTGCAAGCAATGTGACTGACAAGGGATTAGTCTCTAAAATTTATAAACAGTTCATGATGCTTCATAGCATCAAAACAACCCAGTCAAAAAATGGGCAGAAGACAATTCTCCAAAGAAAACACAGAGATGACCAAGAGGCACATGAAAAGATGTTCAATATCACTACTTATCAGAGAAATGCAAATCAAAACTATAAGATATCCCCTCACACCAGTCAAAATGGCTATCATAAAAAATCTACAAACAAATGCTGGAGAGGGTTTGGAGAGAAGAGAATTCTCCTACACTTGGTGGAAATGTAAACTGGTACAGCTCCTATGAAGAACGGTATGGAGTTCCTTAAAAAGCTAAAAATAGAGCTACCGTGTGACCCTGCAATCCCACTCCTGGGCATATATCTGGGGAAAAACATGAGCTGAAAGGATATGTGAATCCCAATGTTCATTGCAGCACAGTTCACAATAACAAAGACAGGGAAGTAACCTAAATGTCCATCAAAAGAGGAATGGATAAAGAAGATATGGTACACATATACAGTGGAACATTACTCAGCCACCGAAAAGAATGAAATAATGCCATTTGCAGCAACATGGATGGACCTTGAACTGTCATACTGAATGAAGTCAATCAGACAAAGGGGAGAAATATCATATGATATCCTTTATGTGTGGAATCTAAAAATAAATTATACAAATGAACTTACCAACAGACTTATGGACTTAGAGAACAAACATGGTTGGGAGGAAAGAGGCAAAGGGACAGTTAAGGAATTTGGAATGGACATGTACACATCGCTGTATTTAAAATGGATAACCAACAAGGACATACTGTATGGCACATGGAATTCTGCTTATAGCATGAGGCCATTGGCTATTCATTTGAAACTATCACAACATTGTTGATCAACTATCCCCCAACATAAAATAAAAAAAATTTTTTTTAAAGAAAAAAGAATAGTCTTTTTAACAAATGGTGCTGGAACAAGTAGCGATCCACCAGGAAAAGAAAGAATTTGGACACCTTCCTCAAACTGAATACAAACCATAATTCAAAGTGAATCAAAAATCTAAATGTAAAAACTAAAACTACAAAACTCTTAGAAAAGGTGGAAATTTTTGTGACCATGGATTAGGCCACAGTTTCCTTGATATAAAGCACAATAAAATAAGAAATGAATAAAATGGACTTCACTAAAATTAAAAGTTTGTGCTGCAAAGAACACTATTAAAGTGATGACAATGCACAGAATAGGAAAAATACTTGCATATTATAGGTCTAAAAAAGATCTAATACCCAAAATATATAAAGAAATCTTACAGCTCAACAAAAATACAACTCAAAAAATGAACAAAGCAAGACTTCCTGGCAGTCCAGTGATGAGGATTCCACGATTCCACTGCAGGGGCCAAGGGTTCGATCCCTGATCCAGGAACTAAGATCCCAGCGTGATCCAGCCAAAAAAAAAAAAAAAATCCTTGGACAAAGATTTTTTTTTTAATTTGACTGTGCTTGGTCATAGTTGTGGCATGTGGGATTTAGTTCCCTGACCAAGAATTGAACCTGGACCCCCTGCATTGGGAGTACAGAGTCTAAGCCACTGGACCACCAGGGAAGTCCCTGGACAAAGGATTTAAACAGACATTTCTCTAAAGAATAAATGGACACTTGCATATGGAAAGATGCTTGGCATTACTAATCATTAGGGAAATGCAGTCAAAACAATGAGATATCACTTGCCATACATTAAGACGGCTGTTATTAAAAGAAAGGAAAGAAGAAACTAACAAGCATTGGCAAAGATAAGGAGAATGAACTCTTGTACATTGTTGGTGAGAATATAAAATGGTGCAACTACTGTGAAAGTCAGCAGTTTCTCGAAAAGTTAAACACAGAATTATCATATGATGCAGCAATTCCATTCCTAAATATACATGCCAAAAAATAGGAAGCAGGGACTAAAACACACTTACACATAAATGTTCTTAGCAGCATTATCCATGAGAGTCAAAAGGTGAAAACAAACCAATGCCCATCGACAGATGACTAGATAAATAAAATGTAGTGTATCCATACAATGCAATCTTATTCAGCCTTAATACAATGGGAAAAGGTCTCTTCAAGTGGTGTTGGGAAAGCAAGACAGCCATGTGTAAATCAGTGAAGTTAGAGTACACCCTCTCATCATACACAAAAATTAACTCAAAATGGTTTAAAGTCTTAAACATAAGATATGACCCCTTAAAATTCCTGCAAAAGATCATAGGCAAAACATTCTGACATAAATCATACCAATGTTTTCTTAGTTCAGTCTTCCGAGGCAAAAAAAATAAATAAAAACAAAAATAAACAAATGAGACCTAGTCAAATTTACAAGCTTTTGCATAGAAAGGAAACCATAAACAAAATGAAAAAAACAATCTACAGAATGGGAGAAAACACCTGCAAACAATGCAACTGACAAGGGCTTAACTTCCAAAGAAGAAATACAGATGGCCAAGAGACACATGAAAAGAGGCTCAACACCGCTAATTATTAGAGAAATGCAAACCAAAACTAAAACTATAATGAAGTATCACTGCACACTGGTCAGAATGGCCATCATGCTGGAAAAGGTATGTAGAGAAAAGAGAACCCTCCTCCTACACTGTTTGTCGGAATGTAAGATGTTGCGGCCACTGTGGAAAACAGTATGGAGGTTTCTCTGAAAACTAAGAATTACCATATGATCCAGCAATCCCACTCCTGGGCATATATCTCAGACATCCCTCAAAAAAGATACATGCACCCCTATATTCATAGCAGCACTTATTTACAATAGCCAAGATATGAAAAAACCTAGATGTCCATCAACAGATGAATGGATAGAGATGTGGCACATATATACTATGGAATACTATTCAGATATAAAAAATGAAATATCGTTCATAGCAACAAGGATGCAACTAGAGATCATACTAGTGAAGTCAGAAACAGACTAATATGATGTATCACTTACATGTGGAATCTAAAATATGACACAAATGCACCTATCGAGGGCTCCCCTGGTGACTGAGAAGGTAAACAAAGTGCCTGCAATGTGGGGGACCCAGGTTCAACCCCTGGGTCAGGAAGATCCATTGAAGAAGGGCATGGCAACTCACTCCAGTGTTCTTGCCTGGAGAATTCTATAGACAGAGGAGCCTGGCTGGGCTACAATCCACGAGACTGCAAAGAGTCAGACATGACTGACCAACTAACATACACACGCACACAAACGAAACAGAAAGAACAGACCTGTGGTTCCCAAGCAGGAGGAAGCTGCAGGAGGGATGGTGGGCTGGGAGGCTGGGGTTAGCAGATGTAAGCTTTAGTATACAGAAGGGATATACAACAACGTCCTACTGTATATATAGCACTGCTGCTTCTGCGTCGTGTCTGACTCTTAGCGATCCCATGGACTGCAGCCCACCAGGCTCCTCCGTCCATAGGATTTTCCAGGCAAGAGTGCTGGAGTGGGGTGCCATTGCCTTCTCCAATATATAGCACAGAGAACTATATTCAATATTCTATGATAAACTATAATGGAAAAGAGTATTTTAAAAAGGAAAGTATGTGTATAAATATATATATAACTGAATCACTTTGCTGCACAGCAGAAATTAACACAACATTGTAAATCAACTACAGTTTTTTTTAATTCAAAACAAAAACAGTATTCAGCATTAAAAAAGAATGAAATTATGATATATGCTAAAATGTGAATGAACCTGGAAACCAGGATGCTAAACAGAAGCCATACACAAAAACATACTTTATAATTCCACTTATAAGAAATATAGGCAAACTCATAGAAAGTAGAATGGTGGTTACCAAAGGCTAAGGGGTAGAGGAACAGGAAGTTATTGTTTAACAGGGACAGAATTTCTGTTTGCGATGATGAAAAGTTCCAGAAATTGATAGTGATGATGTTTGCACAACACTGAATGCACTTAATGCCAATGAATTACACACTTTATGACTAAAATGATAGATTGTATGTTCTGTATATTTTATCACAATAAAAAAATACCCCAAAAACGGTAGTTGCTGATAGAAAAAGAAATAATATATGGAATCCTTATACACTGCCCAAGAGAATATAAAATGGTACACTCACTTTAGAAAACCACCTGGCAATTCTACAGAAAGACACTGGGAAAAGTAGATGTCCACGCTTAAAAGGATGCACTTGGACTCTTACCTTACACCATCTTTCATATGCTAGTTGGCCATGTGAAAGTCATCTCTGGATAAATGTTCAAATACTTTGCTCATTTTCTTACACCATATACAAAAATTAACTAAAAACTGATTAGAGACCTAAAGCTAAGACCAAAACTATAAAATTCCTAGAAAAAAATAGGGGGAAAGTTTCATAACATTAGATTTGGCAATGATTTCTTGGATATGAACCGAAAGCACAAACAAAAATAGACAGATGTGACATCAAACCTAAAAGCTTTCGTGCAAAGAACACGAGAGAAAGGCAACCTACAGAATGAGAGGAAATATTTGCAAATCACATAGCTGATACAGGGTTAATAGCTAGACCATATAAAGAACTCCTACAACTCAACAAAAGCCAACCTGATTAAAGTGAGTGAAGAGTTTGAACATTTATTCAAAGATGACATTCAAATGGCCAACCAGAATATGAAAAGACATGCAACACCATTAGAGAAATGGAAACCAAAATCACAATAATGTGTCACCTCACACCCATTAGGAGGGCACCCATTTTAAAAAGAACCATAAACAGAAATTTTCAAGTGCTGGCAAGGATGCAGAGAAATCAGAAACTTTGCACACTGTTGGTAGGACTGTAAAATGGTGCAAACAGTATGGAAAATAGTATGGAACTACCATATAATTTAGCAGTCCCATTTCTGGGTATATATCTGAAAGAACTGAAAGCAGGGACACAAACAGATTTGCACACCCACGTTCTTGGCAGCACTGTTCACAACAGCCAAGAGGTGGAAGCAAAAGGCCATCAAAGAACAAAAGGATAAACAAAATGTGGTGCATACACACAATGGAATAAATTATTCGGCCTTAAAAAAAGGAAGTCCTGTCACATGCTATAATATGGGTGACCTCTGAGTACATGTTAAGTGAAATAAAGCAGTCAAAAAAGACAAGTACTGCATGACTCCACTTATATGAGGTATCTGACGTAGTCAATTATAGAAACAGAAAGTGGCATGATAGTTACCAAGGGCTGGGGAAGGGGTATAAAGGGAAATCATTGTATAATGGGTACAGAGTGTCAGTTTCACAAAACAAGAAGAGTTCTGGAGATGCTTCATAACCATGTGAATATACTTAACTCCATTGAACTGTATACTCAAAAATGGTTTAAATGGTGTATTTTATGTGTTTTTTAACCACAATTTTTAAGAAGTTAAACAGAGTACCATATGACCTAATAATCCACTTCTAAGTATACTCAAAGAGAAATGAAAACATATGTCCACACAAAACACATATATGAAAGTTTGGCAGCAGCATTATCATAACATAAAGCCAGAAAGTGGAAATAAATGTCCATCAACAGATGAATGAACAAAATGTGATATATCCATATAATGGAATATTATGTAGCCATAAAAAGCAGCACATACTGACCCATGCCACTGTAAATGAACTCTGAAAATATTACACATAAGTGAAAAAAGTGAAATACTATATACATCAGTAAAGAAACAGCCACAAAATGCCTCATATTATGTGATTCCGTTTTTATGAAGTGTCCAGAACAGGCAAATCCACAGAGAAAGAAAGTGGCTGTCTAAGGACGAATGGAGGAGAGGAACAGGGAGAGACTTGCCACTGGCTATGGGGTTTCTTTATGGGATAATGAAAATATTCTGGGCTGACATGATGGTGATAGTAGCACAAACCTTGAATATAATAAAAACCACTGCATTGTATTCAAGTTAAAACCTGAACCACACATGTTTACGCTTCACAGGTCCACCTATATGAAGATTTTTCCAACAATAAATTCCATGTTACTACATGAGCTATGGCTGGTTGAATCCAAGGATTCAGTGTTTGCGTCAGTCGCTCAGTTGTGTCTGGCTCTTTGCAACCCCATGGACTGTAGCCCACCAGGCTCCTCTATCCATGGGACTCTTCAGCCAAGAATACTGCAATGGGTACCCATTCCCTCTCCAGGGGATTTTCCCTACCGAGGGATCAAACCCGGATCTCCTGCACCACAAGCAGATTCTTTATCATCTGAGCCACTGGGGAAATCCTCCACAGATGCAGAACATCCAACAAAATGCCATCTATAAAGTTATACACAGATTTTTGACTGTGTGGATGGTCAGCACCCTAACCTCAAATTGGTGTCCAAGGATGAACTGTGTTTTTATTTTTAATGATGAATTAAAAAAAGGATATACTGATTTGGGAAGTATTGCTTGGGGTTCAATGATTTCAAGTCTTCTTCCTCCTTAGCCAAGGAAGGGGTTACAACCTCTCTATTTTCCTAAAAAAAGACTATCCCAGTGGGGTTCAGTAGCTAACTACAGCATCCCTTCTGTTTCTGAGATGGGCCAGTTCATCCCTCCATAGCTCTTCTATCTGACTGAAGCTAGACATGGCCAGTCCAGACACTGACAAGCACATACATCCACAGCAGCCAAAGAACTGAGTTCAAGCAGTCCCTACCTCAGGTTCCCTGAGAACCAGGACTACAGGCACAAGCATCATTCTGTCGGCCTGACACAGTGGCTATAATTTCTTCTCCTGGAAAATATCCACAAGACAAATTAAGCACTGGTCCCACAGCATCCTGGAATCAGGGGAAATCCAAAAAGACTATCCATCTTCCATCTTCCTATGAAAGCAAAACTAATGACAACCTAAATATCCATTAATAGAAAAATCGTTACAATAGTATTCATTTGCATGGACTACTAAAGCACCATTCAAAAGAATGATCTGGGATGCTGGTAACTTCCATTTCCTGATCGAGGTGCACATTATGTAGATGTGCTCAGTTTGTGAAAATTAGTTGCACATGAAGATGACATGTGCAAGTTCTAGGTACATTTCTACAAAACATTTTTAAAAGCATACAAGAGATCTACTTGTATCAGTAAGGAATGTCCTTTTAAAATACTAAGTGAAAAAATATAAAGATGTAGAGGAGTATGTATTACATGCTACCATTTACAGTTGAAACCACAGTTAGATGTAAACATAAACACCTATAAAACAGATGCTTTGGAAGAATACATAAGCAACTAAAAAAGGCAATGGTTATGGATGGGAAATGGAACTCCAAGTCTATAGTGAGATTTATTTTTTATTTTATATATTCTCTAACATTATTTTAATGTTACCATGCACATTTATTCATTTCACAATGATAGACACCTGCTGCCTTGGGACAATCTGCTGCAATCTGGGCTATGAATCAGCATCCAGATACCTGGGATCAGGGAAGGCTGTGTGGTTTATCGAAAAGTAACAAGTGGAGGTTTGCTATAGCAGAAAGTGAAAGGATGTAATAAAAGGCATATTTTCTGAACTAAAGAGTTTGTTTCCCATCTCCAGCCTTTCTAGCTGGGTGATCTCAGACAAGTTAAGAGCCTCAGTTACCCGATTTGAACAATGAGGATACTTCTAACAGGGCTCTTAAGATTAATAATAAGGACTAACAATAATATGTGTATTTGCAAAGTACCTACTAAACATGGTACTTGCAGCCTAGTTGGCACTAGAGCATTAGTTTTGTTATCCTTTCCCCTAGAACTAAAACTAAAAAATAAACTAATCCTGGTAGAAACAGAAGAGCAAAGAAGAAAAAAATTTACTTTAGAGGTTGGGACACGAGGATCAAGGGCCTGGGGTGGAGCAGTGCTTAAACTTTGGAGCTGACAGTAGATACGAACTAGTATAGGAACTGTGACACCATCTTGTTGAGATTTTGCTCCCCATATTCCTTCTCCCTGTCCCCTCCTCGCTTAGACACAATAATTTGGTGGGTTCTTCCCTCTCAGCTTTACCTGAATCCCAATACAATAGAATCAGCATTCTGCTGAGCCAACAGGAAGACCTGACAAGTGTCTCACAGGCACCTCTAAAAGCTAGAAATGGAGGGGAATACTCTCTGCAGGGGTTGCCTGGGGACCTCCAGTACAGGCTTAAAAGTCTTCAGAGTAAAGCAATACAGGAGACAAGCTGAAACATAAAAGTGCCAGGGATGAGCCTAACTTTGAAGAATGCTACTTGATGCAACCCCTTCATCCTACAGACACCAACTGAACTTTAACCATTTTCTCAGAGCAATATGAAGTTTAGGGAGATGTATATTTGTAACAATTAAGACCCAAAGAAAGTCCTAAACTAGGTAAGAAAAAAAAAAGATTAAGGGATTAAGACCAGTTCTTTGGTAGATATTGACACAGTGACTCCCAGGGACGAATTGAGATTGAAGGGTCAAAAACTAGGGGCAGCCATCAGCTGCTATCAGCTCTCAGGAGGACATTTTCACCTCACCTTTCACTTTCTGCTATAGCAAACCTCCACTCATTACTTTTCTGATAAACCACACAGCCTTCCCTGATCCCAGGTATCTGGACGCTGATTCATAGCCCAGATTGCAGTAGATTGTCCCAAGGCAGCAGGCGTCTATCACTGTGAAATGAATAAATGTGCATGGTAACATTAAAATGTTAGAGAATATATGAATTTCACCTTAGTGATTAAGTAAATTATGATAAAGTAAATCCCTTATGATTTAAACTGTTCTTATCCAAACATAGGAATCCAAAGAGATGTGAATAAACTTGAGATTCCCCTTGCTACACCTAAAGCTATGGAAACAAATGCATCTGGATAAAACATATTGCTGTCTGAATTTGCTATAAGCAAAATCTTGCCACCGAGATTCAGACAGCAAGGAATTCTTACATGAAACGTTTGGTGTAAAACTGCAAAACCTTTAACCTGCTAGAGATTTCAAACTGTCAGCATCTAGGTATGACTACTACAGAGCAAAGCAGCACACTAGTCTCACAGAGCTTTGAGACTCTGTCAGTGGCCTCCTAAGGACTTCAAAACACACACAAAAAAAAACAAAACCACTCAGAGAACATCCACAATTCAAGGAAAAGGTGGCACAGAATAAATCTATCACCCCATAAATCAATCCTCAATAAAAGTCAGCTGAGCCAACCTCACTTCAGATCAACCTAAAGGAAGCAACCAAAGCAAACCTCACTTCAGATCAGCCTAAAGGAAGCAACCAAAGCGCTAAATAAGCAAGTCAGTGGAATGCACTGGCATCTCTGAAGAGAGACAAGATATAAGTAAAGCATAAGTTTACTAATCACTGAAATCTTACTATGCAGCTAACTGATTATAAAGCACCATGAACAAGTGTTGTAAGGCTAGGTTCACTGCTATCAGCATAATTATGTCCCGAGTCTGAGATAACACTGAACAGATCAAAGAGCATTTCCTCAGCCTTTAGAAGTCACTTAATGAACCTGACAATAAATTTTAAGGTCGTTAGCATGACCATTCATATTTATGCAATTTGAAGTACTTTATACTCAAGCTCTTAGTCAGACTGCAACATCATCTAAGGGAAAGAATTCTGATTTTTAACTACCTCCATATAGGTCTTTGAATAAACTATTTCCTGGCATGAAGGTTTTAATTTCTGATCTCACATTTCCTCAAATGTTAAATGATAAAATCTTTGTCATCTTCAAGGAACACTAGGTATCAACAAACTGTGAGGCACTCTGAAAATATTAAAAGAAATTAAAACTTTGCTACCCTAAAGACTATTAATTTTCAAAAAACAAGCAAACAAACCAAAAATCTCAATTAATTCCAATGGAAATACAAGTGTTACTACAGAGCTTCTTTTGAAAGTTATCATTTATTAAGATTTCACTGACTAATCAATTATATAGCTGGCAATATATTTGAAAAAGCTCAACCTTTTGATTCAAGATCTCATCAACACTGAGTCACTCAATAGATTTTAACTGAATGTCTTTACTATGTGCCATATATACTGTCACCTTGCTTATTTAACTTATATGCAGAGAACATCATGCGAAACGCTGGACTGGATGAAGCACAAGCTGGAAACAAGATTGCCGGGAGAAACATCAACAAGCTCAAATATGCAGATGACACCACCCTTATGGCAGAAAGTGAAGAAAAACTAAACAGCCTCTTGAGGAAAGTGAAAGAGGAGAGTGAAAAAGCTGGCTTAAAACTCAACATTCAAAAAATGAAGATCATGGCATCCGGTCCCATCACTTCATGGCAAATAAATAGGGAAACAATGACAGACTTTATTTTCTTGGGCTACAAAATGACTGCAGATGGTGACTGCAGCCATGAAATTAAGAGACACTTGCTCCTTGGAAGAAAAGCTATGACAAACCAGGACAACATATTAAAAAGCAGAAACATTATTTTACCAACAAAGGTCCTTCTAGTCAAAGCTATGGTTTTTTTAGTAGTCATGTATGGATGTGAGAGTTAGACCATAAAGAAAGCTAGAGCTGACATTTTCGAACTGTGGTTTTGGAGAAGACTCTAATGTGGTGTTGGAGAAGACCCTAATGCTGGGAAAGACTGAAGGCAAGAGAAGGGGATGACATAGGGTGAGATGGTTGGATGACATCATTGATGTGACGGACATGAATTTGAGCACGTTCTGGGGTTGGTGATGGACAGGGAAGCCTGGTGTGCTACAGTCCATGGGGTCACAAAGAGTTGGACAGAACTGAGCAACTGAACCGAACTGTGTGCCAGATATATGCTAGGAGTTCCAGCAAAAATGAAAAATTTTAACATTGTTCTCAAAGATGACACATGTACAATTATATAAAGCAGGCTGCATTCAGTTCAGTTCAGGTGCTCAGTCGAGTCCAACTCTTTGCAACCCCATGAATGGCAGCATGCCAGGCCTCCCTGTCCATCACCAACTCCCGGGGTCCACCCAAACCCACGTCCATTGAGTCGGTGATGCCACCCAACTGTCTCATCCTCTGTCATGCCCTTCTTCTCCTGCCCTCAATCTTTCCCAGCATCAGGGTCTTTTCAAATGAGTCAGCTCTTCGCATCAGTGGCATCCGGTCCCATCACTTCATGGCAAATAGATGAGGAAACAATGATAGACTTTATTTTCTTGGGCTACAAAATGACTGCAGATGGTGACTGCAGCCATGAAATTAAAAGACATTTGCTATTGGCCAAAGTAATGGAGTTTCAACTTCAACATCAGTCTTTCCAATGAACACCCAAGACTGATCTACTTTAGGATGGACTGGATGGCTCTCCTTGCAGTCCAAGGGACTCTCAAGAGTCTTCTCCACACTACAGTTCAAAAGCGTCAGTTCTTCGGCGCTCAGCTTTCTTTATAGTCCAACTTTCACACTGATACATGGCTATTGGAAAATCCATAGCCTTGACTAGATGGACCTTTGTGGACAAAGTAATGTCTCTGCTTTTTAATATGCTGTCTATGCTTTAATATGCTTCCTTCCAAGGAGTAAGCGTCTTTTAATTTCATGGCTGAATCACCATCTGAAGTGATTTTAGAGCCCAGAAAAATAAAGTCAGCCACTGTTTCCCCATCTATTTGCCACGAAGTGATGGGACCAGATGCCATGATCTTAGTTTTCTGAATGTTGAGCTTTAAGCCAACTTTTTCACTCTCCTCTTTCTCTTTCATCAAGAGGCTCTTTAGTTCTTCTTCATTTTCTGCCATAAGGGTGGTGTCATCAGCATGCATTATAAGGTATTAAGTGCAGTGAGTTCAGAAAAAAAAAAATTCCTACAGGAAATAATGTCTAAACCATAAGCTTGAAGACTGGATCAATTCCATCAGGGAGACAGAAAAATTAAACCTTCCAGACATATGAAATAGTCTGAATGAGGAAATGAATGCATCTTTTCTCCACTTAAGTAGGTATCAAAAATTAAGAGTACTATTAAGTCTAACCATATCTGAGGGAAAGCAGTATTTTGCTATTTCTCTAGGAAGATTTTTTTCCTTTATCTGTATAACTGTTAACTTACAAATCCACTTCCTGAGTTTCTCAAATAACTAACTGCATAATTTTTTAAATATTGCATAAGTTTTACCTTGAAGAGCCAGAACTGTCTTCCATAAAGTGAAGTCACTCAGTCATGTCTGACTCTTTGTGACCCTGTGGACTGTAGCCTACCAGGCTCCTCTGTCCATGGGATTTTCCAGGCAAGAACACTGGAGTGGGTTGCTATTTCCTTCTCCAGCTGTCTTCCATAAAAGCTTACCAAAAACAAATAAAATTATCATGGTGATACACATGTTATGTTCACATTTAAAGAGGATCTTATAAACAGCATGGTGTAGAAGAGAAAACTGGCTCTAGGATGAGACAGACCTGGATTTTGAAACTCAGTTCTTACTTACTAGCAGTGTGACCTTTGAAAAGTTCCTTCTCTGAAAGCCAGTTTCCTTATCTGTAAAAGGGGAGATAACTACCCTGTAAGCAACCCCGTGAGGTAGGGAGACAGTATGTATAAAGTCTGCTGCATAAATAAGGTACTTAATCGCATTCCCTTTGAGTACTTTAATAGGACAATATTACTCATAAGCTATTCACAAGCTAGGACTTCACAACAGAGATCATTTGATAAGTATCATACTAGATCAAAATTAGAAAATAACCCAGAGCCTCAAATATACAGTACCTTTATGCCACAATATTTTCAAACCATTACATTAGCCTGAAGGTACAGAAATTCTGTCTTCTAAACCACTGATGAGCACGGTACAAAAGCCATTGACTATGACATACTGTACCTTTTGGTTTGATTTCTCTTCCCTTGAATGGCTAAAACGTGTAAGCTAACACAAACCTGTCACAGTCCGCTGGCCATCACTTAGGTTATTCCACCACTTGTTAATCTAAAACAGAAGGAAAATTGCTTATCACCATATGGTAAATACTTTCAGTCTATGTAAATGAAAAGCAAGAAAGAAAATGCTTTGTGCATAAATGGGAGTCCTCATCAGTAAAAATCTCTACTGAACAACAGACATAATAACTACACGGTACAGTGGGAAGCACTGGTGTTCTACAGTCGGACAGCCTGCATTCTCTATACAGAGCCACGGATCAGCTCTATGACCTTCGACAAATTACTTCTAAACTTCTGTTTCCTGATACATAAAATGGAGAGTAACAGACACCTAGCAGTACTATTGTGAGGCATCAGTGCATGCAAAGCACCCAGCACACTATCAAATAAGTGATTATGCACCAAGGCCCGATCTAGTTTTAAAATCCCAACCAAGAATATTTTCTACCAAAAAAATACCTTACTTTAAGGTATTAGATTAGATTGTGGTTTAGAAAAACACAGAATCCTAATCTATCAGGGACACACGTTGAATTTTTTACAATTGATATATACCTAGAATGGGGCTCCCCCAATGGCTCAGTGGGTAAAGAACCCACCTGCCAATGAAGGAGACGCGGGCTCAATCCCTGGGTCATGATCTCCTGGAAAAGGAAATGGCAACCAGCTCCAGTATTCCTGCCTGTGAAATCCCATGGAGAGAGGAGGCTTGAGGCTACAGTCCTTGGGGTCACAAAGACTTGGACAGGATTTAGTGACTGAGCATGCTGAGCTGATGCCTAGAATTTGCTTTATAGTAATCAGTGGTGGGAAAGGATGGGAAAGAAAGGGGACTAGATGAAACAAAGTCGCTGTGTGTCAGTAACTGTTGATGCAGGATAACAGGGGTTTATTATACTATTTTCTTTATCCTCTTTACTCTTTTACTTTACTTTTGAAATTTTCTATGATCAAAGTTTTTTATTCATGTATTATTTATTTATTTATTTTTGGTCCCACTATGTGGCACACATGGAGAAGGAAATGGCAACCCACTCCAGTGTTCTTGCCTGGAGAATCCCAGGGACGGGGGAGCCTGGTGGGCTGCCATCTCTGGGATCGCACAGAGTCGGACACGACTGAAGCGACTTAGCAGCAGTAGCAGCATGTTGCACGCAAGACCTTAGTTTCCTGACCAAGGAGTGAAATCATGTCCCATTCTAGAGGGAGCTTGAAGTTCTAACTACTGGACAGACAGGGAATTCCCTCCATGATTAAGGCTTTTTAATTAAAAAATATATACATGTTCTCACCATGAAACTTGAGCCAGACTTTGTATACTAATACTGAAAGAAATCCAAGGTTAAAAAAAAAAAGTTACAGATCAGTATGTATTTTATCTATACTCAACAATGATTTCATTTTTGTAATTCACTTGACCCTTGAGCAGCACAGGTTTGAACTGCACTTAAACGCAGATTTTTTCCCGTAAATATGTACTACACCATATATACTATACCATCTGCAGTTGGCAGAACCCACCAATGTGGAACCACTGTTACTGAGGGCCAACTATAAAGTTATATGCACGTTTGCCACTATGTGGAGGATCAGTGCCCCAACCCTTGCATTGTTCAAGGGTCAACTGTAAAAATTAAATGTATGTGAGCTCTCACACCTTACTTGCTGCAGTAGTATGGCATGGGTTCCCAGGACTTTCATTTCCCATGTTTTCTTAATGTGTTATTTCAACTTAACAGGATTTTACATTTTATATCCTATCATTTACCTATCTCAAACAAATTCATCTTGGGATGAAGATCATGTATATCATTTGTGTCATTTTCACCATTTCAAGGAATAATTTGGATACCAAAACTTTACACTTCAGAAGCCTGTAGCTTTTAAAGGGATCCAGGAATGTGGAACAGGTCAGCATTATAATCTTCTCAAACATATTGTACTAAATAAAAACCATTGCTCATTATTGAAGATTTTACCTGCAAAATTACATCAGCTGTTCTTCTGACATAAAGCCTCTCTAGAACAGGTAGGGCTCCTGCTTCCTGTGTTGATGGGGAAACAAGGAGGAATGATTCCTCCCTACTTAGAGGAACCTCAACTATCATTAAGAAAAAGAACACCCATGGCTGCCCTCTCAGCCTCTCGCTGGCCACACACCCATGGCTGCCCTCTCAGCTCTCAGCGGCCACACACCCATGGCTGCCCTCTCAGCCTCTCAGTGGCCACACACCCACGGCTGCCCTCTCAGCCTCTCAGTGGCCACACACCCACGGCTGCCCTCTCAGCCTCTCAGTGGCCAGGAAAGAAGTGGAAGGGGAAAAGCGCCAAGGACACCAGCTCATCTCCACAGTGGAGGACAAGGTGCTGCCACGACAAAACAAGCAAGTGCCTGAAAAGGAAAGATTCACAAATAGCCTACAGGCTCTGCTCAGTAAGCACTGTTAAATGAAATAAAACATATGCTTCTATAAAAGGTGAGGAAGGCTTTTAACATGCATACGAAGTAAGGAAAAGTTCTAAAAGCTCTGTATTTGTACCTTTTTCTTGCATCCTCAATCCATGCACAGTTAGAAACATCAACAGTAGGTATTTATCAGAGAGATATGATGGCACTAAGAAGCTTTTAAAAATCCACACAGTATCTCTACCCCTCAAACATGAAACGCCCTCTGATTCCAACATGTACTCCAAAATCATCCATCCAGAAAGTGAAGTTGCTCAATCGTGTCCGATTCTTTGCAACCCCATAGACTTAGCCTACCAGGCTCCTCTGTCCATGGGATTTTCCAGGCAATAGTACTGGAGTGGGTTGCCATTTCCTTCTCCAAAATCGTCCATCCAGATGATGCAAGTAAAGACAGTGGCCATTACTAGAGCCAGAAGAAAATGCAAAACAGTAATTCTTAACTATTTGTGGTGATTCTTGATATATGTGGGTAGAGGGACGAACTTCTTGAAACACTTGACTACAACAGTGTCAGCCATGTAAAATGTTAATACTTGGTGGCTCTGTCGGTCAAGAATCCACCAGCGATGCAGGAGATGAGGGTTCAATCCCCTGGTCAGGAAGATCCTTTGGAGTAGGAAATGGCAACCCACTCCAGTATTCTTGTCTAGGAAATCCCTTGGACAGAGGAGCTTCGTGGGCTACAGTCCATGGGATCGCAAGAGTTGGACACAACCTGGTGACTAAAACTACTACAGAATATTAAGTGCACTGACTTCCTATCTACTGACCTAATGTTGCTATTAAAAACACTTCATAATAATCAGACTTCAAAAACTTATCAACTAGAATAAACAAAAGCCATGTTTATCTTTACCTCCTTTCTGAAGTCTCCTTCCTTCTGTGGTCTTATGCTATCCAACCAATCAGCTTTTATACCATCAAAATAACTTTGGACCTTGGATTTCAGTGATTCATATTGCCAAATAGCAGCTGATCCAAATGCACAGCCTGTAAACTACATAAAACAAATATATTATAAAAACTTTAAGAAATAGACCTATACATAGTTTCAAGGATATTATTTCATTTTCATTGCTTTTTATGAACGTAAGGAACATCAGGTACACTGAAACTTATTAGGTGAACATTTCACTGTTTCCCATTTGATTAACTTCACAGTACCCTGGGACCTGTTTACAATTAGAACTTTTTCAATAAAATTCAGAATATCAACTCAGTATCACCTCAATGTTATACCAAATAAGAGGCCCATGAGTTTCTTCTCTAGGGCTTACATGAGTGAACCGTGCGCTAACAGCAATTACTGATTCATGTTTTCTTGTAATCACGACCCCAGATCCTTTTGATGCCCCTCCATGTGTCATTAAGGAAGCCCAAACACAACAAACAGTACTTTAACACCACACCTGAGGCAATGCAGTAACTCATATTAATGTGAGCTCTTACCCCAACAGTAAAAAACAAAGGCTTTACAAGAGTCCTTATAGGATAGGGAGAAGGGTAAAAGGCTGTTTCTTCTACAGGAGGAATCAAAGCACTTCTCTTGTATGCTTCACTACTTGTGTCCGATCTTCGTGGTTCAACCTTCCTGGGTGCTTTTCTGAATCCACATTTTTGCTGAATAAAAAAGTTAAACCTATAGAAGAAAATGGCAGATTAGAAACTGAACTGCATCTTGCAAACAGCAACCTATATGAGCCTCCCCTCTTAACCTGCAACATCACCAACTCAGTTTATTCTCACTCTGCAGCCCCAAAGCCACCAAGACTTCTGCTCCCAGGGAGGATTCAGTCAAAACAATGAACTATGCTCTTCTGAAAAAGGAGAGACAAACTACAGCAGCTTTACAGGGCATGTTTGGGCTATTATTGTGTATCAATAAATAAAACAATTTGTACTCATCCTCCACACAGTTTACAATCCAATAAAAAGCTTTTTTCTTTTGTCAAATGGTAATTTCTCCCAGGTAGACCAGGCAGAGGCTTCTTTCCACTGTTCTCATTATACTCTAAACATACTACCTTTCTACACTCATAAAACTGCTTGAAAGCAATCAGGCTTCTCATCTTTGTAACCCACACCCTGAAACACTCTGGTTGAGTAAAAAGAAAAATTTCATTTCTGTGGCCTGGATGACATCTAAACAAGTGATTCAAATATATGTCTCGAGTCCCAGCCTCAATTTTCTTATCCTGTATTTCCAACTATATATTGAATATTTCTACTTGGCTAGAGAAGGAAATGGCAACCCTCTCCATTATTCTTGCTGGGAGAATCCCAGGGATAGAGGAGCCTGGTAGGCTACAGTCTATAGGGTCACAAAGTGTGGACATGACTAAGCATGCAGGCATGCTCCCCATTACTTCAAAAAGCAATATATTCAAAAGGGAATTCAGCCCCCTCTACAAACAGCTCCATTTTCCGACATCCTTACTCCTTTGGTTGTCCCACAGTTCTTTGAACCACTAAGATTAAAAATTTAGAAGTTATTATTCTCTCTCCTTAATTCTTACCATCTAATTAAAAATCAACTCTGGCAAATAACATTCTTTCCATTCTTAATTTAGTCCTTTATCTCATGCCTAGTTTATGTCAACAGCTTATTTAAATAGTTCAAACATTTTGTTTTAACATGTTGCATTTTCTTCTTTCCTCATATTATTCTTCCAAAAACATTCAAGGCCTCCCCAAATGCTCTCTCAGAGGACCAACATTCTCTCCTTAATTCTAACACAATCCCTTAGCTCATCCCTTCTGGCCTGGAATACTTTACCATTTCCTAACAGATTTCATTGCTTTTAATACTGCCCTACTCCAATTCATCCTTCACATTTTACTAAACACAAATATATTTACCATTCCCCTGCTTGGAACCACACAGTAAAAGTTTCATCATCCTATCAGATTTAGTAACGCTGCTCCTTTGTCACAGGATGTGCTTCTCTAACTTCTGTACCCTTCAAACTTCAGTCCATGTCCTCCTCCAAGCAGCAGTCCTAACCTCCCCCAGGCTGAGTGTATTCTCTGTACTCCTAGAGTCCTAAAATACCTTGTATATACTCTTAACCTTCTCTCATTCACTGGCTGTACTGTAACTGGACCATCACTTTTGTATTCATTATATCTCTACCACCAAGGCCAACCCCTAATAGAGAGTCAACAATTACTTCAGAAAAAAAAGGGATCAAGAGCAATTATTGGTTTTATTTTGAACAACTGAAAGCAAAGTGGTACTATTCACTAAGACAAGGAAAATCAGAAGCACCAAAACAGGAAAGTAGGAGAGATGAATTAATTCCATCTTAGGCACTGTTTAAAATGCTTGCAGTCATTGCAGCACAATTCTATCGCTAAAAAACTGGAACTTAAATTGCTATCAACTGGGGAAAGGAGAAAGTCTGGTATATTTATACGACGGAATACAGTTGTCCCTCGGTATCTATTGGAGATTGGTTCTAGGACCCCTTGCAGATACCAAATTTTGGATGTTCAAATTCCTTATAGAAAATATAGCTGACATTCCCCATCAATGTGGATGAATCTATGGATGAGAAACCTGGAGATACACAGGGCCAACTGAACTACTCAATGAAAAACTACTGATCACACATCACAGATGAATCTCAAAAACACTGAGCAAAAGAAGTCAAACACGAAAGGGCACATGATGCGACTGTATGTTGCATGTATCTATATACACGAAGCTGAAAAATAGGCAAAAGTTATCTGTGGTTAAAAAATAATAATCTGTGGTGATCAAAATCAATAGTGATTGCTTAAAGTGGGACTTGACTGGAAAGAGGCAAGAGGGAACTTGCTGGAATGATGGACATTTTTAGGTGACAGTTGCACAGGTGTATACATGTGTCAGCACTAAGAGGGTATACACTTAACACTTATACATTTTACCATATGTAAGCTATATTGCAATAAAGTGTTTTGAGCACCCAGGTGATATCTAGCAGGCATCTGGAAACATAAAACTCAGAAAAATGGAATAGCTACTGTTACTACTATTACTCACCTAACTTGCTCTTCAATACTGAGTCCACAGCACAGTTCAAATTTTCAGACATCACGTGGTAAGGATGGGTAATGATGAAGTAATTAACCTTAAAACTTTTAGTAAGTCAGAATTTGTACTTACAAGTAAGTGCCACTCCTTTCAACAAAATCTATTTTGGAAAGCGATGCACTTATTCAAACAATGCCAACTCTTACTCAGAATGGCTCTGAACTCCTTCAGAATCTGTTACCAGGCTTATGAATTTGTTGTTTATTCAGTTGCTAAGTAGTAGCCAACTCTTTGTGACCCCATGAACTGCAGCATGTTAGGCTTCCCTGTCCTTCACCATCTCCCAGAGTTTGCTCAGCTCATGTCCAATGAGTCAGTGATGCCATCCAACCATCTCATCCTGTCGCTCCCTTCTCCTCCTGCCCTCAATCTTTCCCAGCATCAGGGTCTCTTCCAGTGAGTTGGCTCTTCGGATTAGGTGGCCAAAGTATTGGAGCTTCACCATCAGTCCTTCCAGTAAATATTAAGGGTTGATTTCCCTTAGGATTAACTTGTTTGATCTCCTTGCTGTCCAAGGGACTCTTGAATCTTCTCCCACACCACAATTTGAAACCATCAGTTCTTCGGTGTTCAGTCTTCTTTACGGTCCAACTCTCAGATCCGTACTTGGCTACCGGGAAAACCGAAGCTTTATCCTTTAGCAAATAACTATTGAATGGCAAATTGCAAATCTACTTTTCTGTTTCTTGGTCTATTGCCTGCTTTTTCTGCAGAGGCTAAGAAAGATAAATATCTTCACTTTATGAGGCTCTCCTATGGCTACTGCTGCTGCTGCTAAGTCGTTTCAGTCGTGTCCAACTCTGTGTGACCCCAGAGATGGCCTCCTACCAGGCTCCTCTGTCCTTGGGATTCTCCAGGCAAGAACACTGGAGTGGGTTGCCATTTCCTTCTCCAATGCATGAAAGTGAAAAGTGAAAGTGAAGTCGCTCAGTCGTGTCTGGCTCTTAGTGACCCCATGGACTGCAGCCTACCAGGCTCCTCCGTCCATGGGATTTTCCAGGCAACAGTACTGGAGTGGGGTGCCATTGCCTTCTCTGCTCCTATGGCTAGGGGTGGCCATATTACAGAGTTTTAACAAAATGAGACTTAATTATTTAGAAACCTCTTGAAAAGGTTTTGCTTATCCAGTAAAAATAGAGGTATCACTAATGTCACATCCCTCCCATTTCTTTTTGCCTTGAAAAAAAGGATGTAAATCTCTAGAGACAGGGCAGTCATCTTGAATGTCAGGAGAAAGGCCAAGGATTTCAGGTACTAACCTTGACATTTTTTGAGCTACTGAGCAAAGAACACAGTTACCTACCTCCAATCATTTTAACTAAGTACTTCTCTCATATATTTAAGCAACAATTAACTTACAACCAAAGGCATTCCTAGCTGATAACACCTTTAAAACTGTGTCAGTCCTTTGCAATTGGATTTGATTTTTCTTAAATACTCCAAAGTAATTTAGACTAACGTACTTAGTCATTCAGTTGTGTCCAACACTTTATGACCCCATGGACTGTAGCCCACCAGGCTCCTCTGTCCATGGGATTCTCTGGGCAAGAATACTAGAGTGAGTAGCCACTCCTTTCTTCAGGGGACCTTCCTGACCCAATGATTGAACCCAGGCCTCCTGCACTGTGGGCTTCCTACACTATGGGCGGATTCTTGACTGAGCTACCAGGGTTCAAGCCCTAATTTACCGGGAGGTCTAGTAAACAAAGTAATACCATTCTGTGTCAAAAAATAAAAGGTGTGACACAGTTTTAGGAATACATTTCCTTTCAATGTTTCCTTGTAAATGGTTACAAATTGTAACCTGGTGTGGTTGGCAGCTGTGTCCCCCCACCCCCGACCTTGTGCTCTCTCATCAGGGGCTGAACCTGGGCGATGGCAATGAGTTCCTGTAATCCTAACCACTAGGCCACATTTTTCTCTTTTTAGACCAAGAAATATAAAGGATGAGATTTCTTTATATCTCCAATAGCTTAATACTACAGGATATGTACTCAATCGCTTCTAATGAAAGACTACTTCAACAGTTCTTCAACTCACTTACAATTCTGAAGCACAATGCCTGAGAAGGAATGAAAACATGCCAAGCTGGGAATCTGGCTTTGACACAAAGCCAGACCTTCTGCCTAGACTAATATTTATCTTGAGAATCTCAACACAAGTGTGGGGCTGAGGACACAAAGAACATGTTACACAAACCAGCCCAGGTACAGTTCAGATGCAGAGTATATATGTTACAGCTGGAAATACAGAACCTGTTGGATAGAATTAAGTACTGTGACTTGGTTCATTGAACACTTATTCCTTTCACCTAAGGTACACTCACATGCTGCAAGGACTGAAAGCTACAAACTGTTTTCCAGATGCCCTTTCGGTTAGAGTTTGTGACGTGGCCAACGCCTTCTCATCAGCTTCGCCAGCCAGAACTGGGTTTAGTGAGCAGGCAGCTCACAGGCGTCACTCCCGTGGAAGGTGGAGGCAGCACAGTTCTTACTCCGGTCAGCAGATCCCTATCTAGCAGCAGCTTCCCAGTTGCCTCATTTATTATTGCATAACAGACCGCCCCAAGACTTAGCTGTCCTAAAAGCATAACTACATCTCGTGATTCTGTGAGGTAGCTGCCCTCGGCTGGGCAGTTCTGCTGGTCTCATCTGGAATCGTTCATGCAGCCAGTCATGTGGCTGCTCAGCTGGAGCTGGAGAGGCTATGATGGCCTCCCTGCCATATCTGGAGCCTCAGTATTGGCTGTTAGCTGGGTCTCTCTTTCTAAATGGTCTCGGTAATGGTCTCTAGTCTAGTCTATAACAAGAGCTTTAACCATAGCAGTGAGTGTTCCAAGACAGAAAAGGGTAAGCTGCAAGGCCTCTTGAGGTCCAGGCTCTGAACCTTGCTCATTACTTCTTCCACATGCCACTAGTCAAAGCAAGTCACGAGGCCAATCCTGCTTCAAGAAAAAGGCAAATAGATTCCAGCTCCAGATGAGAAAAGCTGCAAATGACTGTGGCCATGTTTTAAAATCTACCACATTAACTGTGGCAGAAGCAGTTATGACTCTGAAAGCATAGTCTGGAACAGTAACTCTCACAGCTGGCTCCTGAAGAGGAGTACAATACTCCACCCGCAAATATGCCACTTTGGCACGGGGATTATTTTGAGCTGAAGGCGACTGAGAAGGAGCAGATATAAGAAAAACTCTCTACCCTGCCCCTATAGGCCTTGAAGCAGGCTACACACTGGTAAAGGTGTACCCCCACCCGTCTCTACCAGGAAGGACAGAAGTAACCACAAGACAACTCGAGACCTTATGAACCCAGAGAAAGCATCAGAGGAATCTACATAACAATCTTTACTAACTCGCCCCCTATTAACTTCCCACTATTTGCTGCCCTAGAAACTCAAAGTCCTTTCCCTTTGCGTTATCATTTCTTTAAAACTGTGTGGTTCTTTTGTTAAAATGCTACATAAGACCAAGTTCTAACCATCCCTTTCGGTTACTCATCACTGAGTACTCCCAGATATACATACAAAGCACGTTTTCCCCTTGTTAACCTGTTTTTTTGTTAGTCTGGCAGGGCCCCAGCCAATAAACCTAAGATTGGTAGAGGGAAAACAGCTTTTCCTTTTCTATATTATACCTTAGTATTGCCTGGTAAGCTCTTAAAAATAGGACACCATGGCTTCACATCAGACCAATTAAATTAGAATCTCCAGGGATGGGACCAGTGCATCAGTATTTTTTAAGGGCTCCTCAGGTTTCTCAAGTGTGGGAGGGTTGAAAAGTTGCGATTTACCACAGATGTGGGGAAAACTTTAGTCTCTACACAAATCACGTGGGGATCCGTTTAAAAAAAGATTCTAATTCAGTAGGTCTAGGGTGAGTCTGAGATGCTGCATTTCTCAACAAGCTCCTAAATTACAGACTGACAAACTATGGCCTACAGAGAGAATTTGGTCTTCCAGCTTAAAATAGCTTTTTCATTTTTAAAGAGTTGTTTAAAAGAAAAATAATATATGACAAAGACCTACATGGCCCTATTTTCTATCTAGACTTTTATAAAATGTCTGACAAACCCCTGTGCTAAACTGCTGGTTCATGAACCACTGTAAATAGCAGGAGCTAGAAACTAATCCCCCACTCTTCCAACAATATTTCCACTTAAATTACAATAGTTATCTACAGGTTAATCCTAACTGACTAGAATTTTAAGAACAGGATTTGTAACCAAACGAAGAATTCCAATAGGAAAGTTTAACTAGGACTGACAGCATTTTTGGCTCATTCCTAGCATAACATCCACACCCTCTTTCCCTCTGGAAAGAGTACCCTGGAATTTCCAGCCATTTGGTTAGGGGAGGTACACCAAGCTCCTGACTGGCATAAGCAGTCACAGTTATTTTCTTAAAACTCATCTTGAGTTAATACGTGTAAGATTAAAAGGGAAATAAATATACCAGATTTACTAATTTGTCAAGTATTTAAATATATCTTAAGACTGTCATCTCAGTCTACATTTAAGATTTATGCTCCATACAAATGATACATACAACTAACAAATTATACAGGCTTCTTTCAAGCCTAAACCATTTTTCAGAAGTGCTGCCAATAGTTTGATGATGGCAAGATTTCTAAAAACTCTAAGTGAGATGTTCTTCATTTTCTGTAAAGAGCCAGACAATACATAGTTTAGTCTTTGTGAAAAACAACTTAAATCTCTGTGGCATACTGTTTAGTCTTTTAAAGCACAGAAACCATTCTTCGCTGGCAGGCTGCCTTGGGCCTGCCATTATAGTTTGTAGAAATTTTGAGGAATATCACCACCTGTAGTTCTTGTTTTAAAAAAAAAAAAGGCAAATTCTCAGCCACACTTCACTCCTGTTACAAAAGAAAAAATCACAAGGACTAAGCCTAGACCTCTGGTTTAACCATATCACCGACTTCATTCCTCCATATACTAATTTTAGAACCTCGAGAAGTGAAAGCAGATCTAATAAAATTACATACAAAGAAACTTGCTTCTTTCTAGAAGTTACATTTCGGGCTTACTCACAATGTCTTTTTCAATGTCACCGCAAAAAATGTCAATTTCAAACTCTGCATATGAATGACAAACTAAAAACTTGTGATGGTACTCTTCACCACCACATGTATTTGTTTCAAATGGTCTCCAATTTTTACTGGAGCCTCCTCTCTAACCAAGTTGTTGTTCTTTTCCTTTCCCTTCCTAACACTGCTAAGTCACTTCAGTCGTGTCCGACTCTGTGTGACCCCATAGACGGCAGCCCACAGGCTCCCCCGTCCCTGGGATTCTCCAGGCAAGAACACTGGAGTGGGTTGCCATTTCCTTCTCCAATGCATGAAAGTGAAAAGTGAAAGTGAAGTCGCTGAGTCGTGTCCGACCCTCAGCGCCCCATGGACTGCAGCCTTCCAGGCTCCTCCATCCATGGGATTTTCCAGGCAGGAGTACTGGAGTGGGGTGCCATCGCCTTCTCCGCTTCCTAACACAGATCTTGAATATTGAACACCTGTTGTTTCCTAATAGCTATATTCACTCTTCTTCCCTCTCAAACTATGCAATTTCAACTGGGGTTTGGAATCAGGACCACTGATATAAATTACCACCTCCACCTGACCTCATTCTCCCATCTCCTCAGGAGTTTTCGGTTAGTGCTGAGGCTCCACGTTCCCCTGTATCATGAAGTTAAGTACAATGTAAGCCAGTTTACCACAAATCTCTGATCCTACATTCAGTGCTTGTTTAGAACTACAGGTTCTTTCCCTCTTCTCCCACAACCCACCTCCTTTCCCCCAACTCACCTCCTGACCACCAGGCAAGTCGACAGGACTGAGGTAAGGCCTGGGGAATATAGTATACAGACACTCCAGATGATCTGAAAATTAACGATGGCTCCACCATACTGGAGTCTCAACTATTTACCACTGGCTACAGCTGGTGTTAATGGAGAAGGCAATGGCACCTCACTCCAGTACTCTTGCCTGGAAAATCCCATGGATGGAGGAGCCTGGCAGGCTGCAGTCCATGGGGTAGCTAAGAGTCTGACACAACTGAGCGACTTCACTTTCACTTTTCACTTTCATGCATTGGAGAAGGAAATGGCAACCCATTTCAGGGTTCTTGCCTGGAGAATCCCAGGGATGGGGGAGCCTGGTGGGCTGCCATTTCTGGGGTTGCACAGTCGGACAGGACTGAAGCGACTTAGTAGCACCAGAGCTGGTGCTGAACTAAACACAAGGCTTCTTGCTATCTTCTATCAGGTAGGCTTCAGGCAATCATTTAACCAAGTAAGAAAACAGGGAACTGAAACTCTGTTAAACAATAGAAAGAAAATTCAGAACCAAATACACACTAGAACCTTAGTTAAGGGATTTCTCTCAATTTATAGTTGAACTATTCTAATGCAAAAACAGCAATACTGATAAACCATACTCTTCACACAGCTTCTACTCAGGAAAAATGAAGTTTTCTTTCCAAGTCATCTGAAAACCAAATATTCCACTGTCTCAACTCGTTTAACAGAAAAGCCTCTCCTACAACTTCGCAAGAGGCAGAGATGCCCTCCTCTGACTCCGCCTTCCCTCATAAATTCCTCTAAAGAAGTAATATGTAGAAAAACAAAGCTTTTATAAAGATTGATAAGAGAATAAAATTTCGGCCCTACCACTCTACCAGCTGTGTTAATTGTTTATTTGCTCGCGGGATTATGAGGTGCGGTGCCCAATCTGCCCTTTACAGATTACTTCCCCTTCCCGACACGCCCCTCCCGAGAAAGAGGCTACCGCGGGCTCACGGAGATCTGGGCCGGAGCTGGTCACTGAGCACCCAGGCCGAGGTGGCGCGACGAGAAGCGGAGACTGGACGGAGGCGTAAGGGGAAGAGAGAGAGGAGGGACGCGTGAGAAGAGAGGGTGAAGCAGGGGAGGCACAAGAGGCCCGCACGGCCTCCGCACCTAAGGATGCGCGGCCGGAATCGCAGGTCTGAGACGCGAGAAGCCCGGAAGTCGGTCATTACCTGCGCCGGAGCAGCCGCGACGGGGCCAGGGCCGCAGTGAGCTCTTCGCAGCTGCGGCCGCCCACTGGCGGAATCCACGCTTGTCCACAGCCCCAGCCTCTCTGCGTCCAGCCTCGCCACGCCATCTTCCCAACCTCTGCCCCACCATGGCCCGACTTTACCAACCCCAGCCGGAAACTACTTCCGGGGCGAGGAAAGACCATAGAGTGCCGAGGAGCAACCTAGAGCGCCCCCGTGCGGCGAAGCCCAGGTTCGACCTACGGAAAGACTACGACCCAAAAGCCGACAGCCAGTCCCCTGGTCTGGACTTAGGAGGTGCGTCGTCTAGCGGCCCGGCCTACAGCCTGCTGGCGCAGGGGAAAAAGAGGAGGGAAAACGCATTTATTGAATGATGCCATGGACCAGGCACTTTACCTAAGTTATGCATTTATTACTCGCAAAACACTAAGATAGATATTATTGTTGTTGGTTTGTTGTTTTTTTACCGAAGGGAAGCGAGTGGAGGAACCAATGTCGCAACCCAAGTTTTCTTAAATTACTACTCTTTTTACTGCACCTCACCATTTCACGTAATGATACACTGAAGAGTCTGTGAGTATAATAAAAGGTCCAAGTCTGGCATGAAAATCTAGATTCTAAATAAAACTCAAACTTCCTGATCAGCTCTTTCCCACCTGTCAGCTTTATTTTCTGCCACTCCATCCCTCCCTCTTACCTAGCTGTGGTCATACTGAATCATCTGCAGTTTCTGAAAAGCACAACTTTTTAAGTCCCTCCTTCTCTGGAGTTCATATTACCATCCTCACTGCCCAAAACACCTTTCCCTTCTCTTCCTACCTAAATACTTTGTCCTTCAGACCAACTTGGAGGATCACCTCTTTTAGGAAGCTGTAGGAAAAAGTTCTCCATCCTGGCCAGGTCTGAAAGTTAAAGTGACAAAGACATTAACAGGACAAAAACAATTTTATTAAATTTTTACATGCTCATGGAAGTCTTCACAAAAGAATGCAGATCAGAAGACAAGACTAGAGCAGGAAGTTTTTATACCTTTTCTACACAGAAATACGGCTTCCCTGGTGGCTCAGTGGTAAAGAATCCATCTGCCAATGCAGGAGAGGTGAGTTTGATCCCTGGGGAAATCCCGTGGACAGAGGAACCTGACAGGCTGCAGTCCATTGGACACAAAGAGTCGCATGCAACTTAGCAACTAACAACACAGCAACAACTACAAAGAAACAATCTGTGAAGAACTGACAAGATGATGGGGCTTGGGCTAGGGGTAGTCCAACCAGCGTTAAGTAGTGCTTATCTTCCTTAGTAGGAAGATAAGTATTAGGTCAACAAAGTTTGTTGCAGATTGCACCAGTGTCTCATTGAACAATAATATTAATAATTATTAGTAATAAATACTCATAATAATCAATATGGAGGCTGCAAAGAACAAGAGCTTTATTTAGGGTCTCAAGAATTGCAATTCAGAGGGACAGATTAGGGTAAAATGAAATATCTTCTCGGCAAGAGAAGGAATCAGACAAAAGCCACAAGGTTGTTCAAGAATTAGGGAGTCCCCTGGTGGCCTAGTGGTTAGGATTCTGGATTTTCACTGCCATGACTCAGGTTCAATGCCTAGTTGGGGAACAAAGATCCCGCAAGCCAAAAAAAAATTATTGACCCTGAGGCAGTCCCTTAAGGCCTTTTCCTTAAGGGATGGACTCTTGTCAGTTATTTTAGGCTAAGAGATTAATAAACAGGTAGGCTGTCATGAGTTAATTTTCAGTTCAGTTCAGTCGCTCAGTAGTGTCCAACTCTTTGCAGCCCCATGGATCACAGCACACCAGGCCTCCCTGTCCATCACCAACTCCCGGGGTTCACTCAAACTCATGTCCCTGCTTTTTAATATCCTATCTAGGTTGGTCATAACTTTCCTTCCAAGGAGTAAGCATCTTTTAATTTCATGGCTGCAATCACCATCTGCAGTGATTTTAGACCCCCTAAAAATGAAGTCCAACACTGTTTCCACTGTTTCCCCATCTATTTCCCATGAAGTGATGGGACCAGATGCTATGATCTTAGTTTTCTGAATGTTGAGCTTTAAGCCAACTGTTTCACTCTCCTCTTTCACTTTCAGCAAGTTTTTTTGAGTTCCTCTTCACTTTCTGCCGTAAGAGTGGTGTCATCTGCATATCTGAGGTTATTGATATCTCTCCCAGCAATCTTGATTCCAGCTTGTGCTTCTTCCAGCCCAGAGTTTCTCATGATGTACTCTGCATATAAGTTAAATAAGCAGGGTGACAATATACAGCCTTGATGGACTCCTTTTCCTATTTGGAACCAGTCTGTTGTTCCATGTCCAGTTCTAACTGTTGCTTCCTGACGTGCATACGGGTTTCTCAAGAGGCAGGTCAGGTGGTCTGGTATTCCCATCTCTTTCAGAATTTTCCACAGTTTCTTGTGATCCACACAGTCAAGGCTTTGGCATAGTCAATAAAGCAGAAATAGATGTTTTTCTGGAACTCTCTTGCTTTTTCCATGATCCAGCGGATGTTGGCAATTTGATCTCTGGTTCCTCTGCCTTTTCTAAAACCAGCTTGAACATCTGGGAGTTCACGGTTCACGTATTGCTGAAGTCTGGCTTGGAGAATTTTGAGCATTACTTTACTAGCATGTGAGATGAGTGCAATTGTGTGGTAGTTTGAGCATTCTTTGGCATTGCCTTTCTTTGGGATTGGAATGAAAACTGACCTTTTCCAGTCCTGTGGCCACTGCTGAGTTTTCCAAATTTGCTGGCATATTGAGTGCAGCACTTTCACAGCATCGTCTTTCAGGATTTGAAATAGCTCTTCTGGAATTCCATCACCTCTACTACCTTTGTTCGTAGTGATGCTTTCTAAGGCCCACTTGACTTCACATTGCAGAATGTCTGGCTGTAGGTTAGTGTCACACCTTTGTGGTTTTGTGGGTCATTAAGACCTTATTTGTACAGTTCTGTGTATTCTTGCCACCTCTTCTTAATATCTTCTGCTTCTGTTAGGTCCAGACCATTTCTGTCCTTTATTGAGCCCATCTTTGCATGAAATCTTCCCTTGGTATCTCTAATTTTCTTGAAGAGATCTATAGTCTTTCCCGTTCTCTAGTTTTCCTCGATTCCTTTGCATTGATCACTGAGGAAGGCTTTCTTCTCTCTCCTTGCTATTCTTTGGAACTCTGCATTCAGATGCTTATATCTTTCCTTTTCTCCTTGGCTTTTCGCCTCTCTTCTTTTCACAGCTATTTGTAAGGCCTCCCCAGACAGCCATTTTGCTTTTTTGCATTTCTTTTCCATGGGGATGGCCTTGATCCCTGTCTCCTGTACAATGTCACGAACCTCCATCCATAGTTCATCAGGCACTCTGTCTATCAGATCTAGTCCCTTAAATTTATTTCTCACTTCAACTGTATAATCATAGGGATTTGATTTAGGTCATACCTGAATGGTCTAATGGTTTTCCCACTTTCTTCAATTTAAGTCTGAATTTGGCAATAAGGAGTTAATTTTAGACTGAGTCAAATAATTATCTTGAGTTTCTGGAACATTGAACAGATCTTCTGGATCTTGCAATTAAGACAATAAGTTGTCCAAATGTCAGATTCTTTGAGAAGAATCTGAGAAGGCTGAGAAGTGCATAGGTCACACTTTCTCAATAATTTCCCAGCTCTCTAAAATATAGAGCTCTCTTAGCAATACTGACTTCATTTTTATTTTACTTTCACATTGGTCTCCAGTCTTTGGACTGATAAGGATCTGTCTCCTTGAAAGGAAACATTTATTTTCTGCCTTTAGAAAGAAAAGGAAGGGGGCCGTGTCTGCATTTGCTGCTGCTTTTTTGTTATAGTTTATATTTGCATTTACTGCTGCTTAATTGCCTTCAGCTCAAAATAATTTTTATGTCAAAGAGTCATATTTAGAGGTGACATTTTGGTTTCCATTAAGTCCTTCCTCTTAGACCTTCACCCTGATTTAGATGACCTTGAACAGTATAACAATACCACATTCAATCTATAAATACTTATTAAACACATAATGCCAGGCAGTATAGGCTTCCCTGATAGTTCAGTTGGTAAAGAATCTGCCTACAAGGCAGGAGACCCTGGTTTGATTCCTGAGTCAGGAAGATCCACTGGAAAATTGATAGGCTACCTACTCCAGTATTCTTGCGCTTCCATTGTGGCTCAGCTGGTAAAGATATATCCTAGATCTGGGATATATTTTAGAAGACACTATCTCTGACCTCACAGAGATCCTGCTGTACTGAGGAAGAAGGGAGCAAGTCAATAAACAGGCAATTACAATACATTGGAAGAAGTGCTATGGTCAGAGAAGGAGAAGGCTCTCTGGGGGTTTAGAGGAGGGGGAAATAACACAGTCAAGGGATAAGGAATGGGAGGTAGGGGAGAAGGCTTCTCAGAGAAATTGATTGAGTTTACCAGGAGAAGAGAAGGGCTGAAATGTTCTAGGTAGAGAGAATAGCATTATGTCTTCCAGAACATGACTTACTTAAGAAACTAAAATAAATTAACCTTGGATTTGTCCGTTCAGATCAGTTCAATCGCTCAGTCATTTCCAATGCTTTGAGACCCCATGGACTGCAGCACACCAGGCTTCCATGTCCATCACCAATTCCCAGAGCTTGCTAAAACTCATGTCCATCAGGTTGGTGATGCCATCCAACCATCTCATCCTCTGTCATCCCCTTCTCCTCCTGCCTTCAATCTTTCCCAGCATCAGGGTCTTTTCAAATAGGTCAGTTGTTCACATCGGGTGGCCAAAGTATTGGAGCTTCAGCTTCAGCATCAAAGTTGTATATTGTCACCTTGCTTATTTAACTTTTATGCACAGTACATCATGCAAAATGCCAGACTGGATGAAGCACAAGCTGGAATCAAGATTGCAGGGAGAAATATCAATAACCTCAGATAGGCAGATGATACCACCCTAATGGCAGAAAGCGAATGAATATTCAATGAATATTCAGGACTGATTTCCTTTAGGATTGAGTGGTTTGATCTCTTTGCAGTCCAAGGGACTCTCAAGAGTCTTCTCCAACACCACAGTTCAAAAGCATCAATTCTTCAACACTCAGTTTTCTTTATGATCCAATTCTCACATCCATACACAACTACTGGAAAAACCATAGCTTTGACAAGACAGACCTTTGCTGGCAAAGTAACATTTCTGCTTTTTAATATGCTGTCTAGGTTTGTCATCAGAGAAGGCAATGGCACCCCACTCCAGTACTCTTGCCTGGAAAATCCCATGGATGGAGGAGCCTGGTAGGCTGCAGTCCATGGGGTCACTAAGAGTCGGACACGACTGAGCGACTTCACTTTCACTTTTCACTTTCATGTATTGGAGAAGGAAATGGCAACCCACTCCAGTGTTCTTGCCTGGAGAATCCTAGGGACAGGGGAGCCTGTGGGCTGCCGTCTATGGGGTCGCACAGAGTCGGACACAACTGAAGCGACTTAGCAGCAGCAGCAGGTTTGTCATAGCTTTCTTCCAAGGAGCAAGTGTCTTAAATTTCATGGCTGCGTTTACCATCTGCAGTGATTTTGGAGCCCAAGAAAATAACACTGTTTCCGTTGTTTCCCTATCTATTTGCCATGAAATGATGGGACCGGATGCCATGAGCTTCGTTTTTTGAATGTTGAGTTTTAAGCCAGCTTTTTCACTCTCCTCTTTCACTTTCAACAAGAGGCTCTTTAGTTCCTTTTCACTTTCTGCCATAGGGTGGTGTCATCTGCATATCTGAGGTTATTGATTTCTCCCTGCAATCTTGATTCCAGCTTGTGCTTCCTCCAGTCTGGCATTTTGCATGATGTACTCTGCATAAAAGTTAAATAAGAAAGGTGACAATATACAACTTTGACATACTCCTTTCTCAATTTGAAACCAGTTAGTTGTTCCATGTCTGGTTCTAACTGTGGCCTCTTGACCTGCATACAGATTTCTCAAGAGGCAGGTAAGCAACCTTAGAGGCTGCTGGGTCACAAACAGCTGCCAGTCCTATGAGGGGGGTCATCCAGGCAAGAGAACTCTAGGCTTTTTGCCACTCTCTGGGACCCTGTGTGCCCAATGTGGCCCATTCTGGACTTCCCAGGCCCTGGGTATGGTTCCACACAGAAAATAACATGTCTGTGAGAAAGTTTCAAGATCTCAAAACGCCTGTAAGAGAACAGTGCTCAGCCATAAAAAGGAATGAAATACTGCCATTTGCAGCAACATCGATGGACCTAGAGATTATCTTACTAAGTGAAGTCAGATAAAGAGAAATATATGATATTACTTATATGTGGAATCTAAGTGATACAAATGAACTTATTTACAAAACAGAAATAGACTCAGAGACACGGAAACAAACTCAAACGGGGGAGCTGCTAAGCTGCTAAATCACTTCAGTCGTGTCCGACTCTATGCAACCCCATAGACGGCAGCCCTCCAGGCCCCCCGTCCGTGGGATTCTCCAGGCAAGAACACTGGAGTGGATTGCCATTTCCTTCTCCAATGCATGAAAGTGAAAGTGAAAGTGAAGTCGCTCAGTCATGTCCAACTCTTAGTGACCCCATGGTCTGCAGCCCACCAGGCTCCTCCAATCCATGGGGTTTTCCAGGCAAGAGTACTGGAGTGGGGTGCCATCGCCTTCTCCGAACAGGGGAGGAAAGGATAAATTAGGACTTTGGGATTAACATATACACACTACTATATACATATAATAATCAACAACGACCTACTGTATAGCACAGGGAACGGTGTTCAATATATTATGATAACCTATAATGTGATCATCTTTTTTCAGAAAAGAACCTAAAAAAAGAATATATAGAAACACATATACGGGCTTCCCATGCAGTCCATGGGGTCGCAAAGAGTCGGACCTGACTGAGCGACTGAACTGAACTGATGGGCTTCCCAGGCAGCATAGCAGTAAAGTATCTGCCTGCCAACACTGGAGACACAGGAGGCGTAGTTTCAATCCCTGCTTTGGGAAGATCCCCTGGAGTAGAAAATGGCAACCACTGCAGTATTCTTGCCTGGGAAATTCCATAAACAGAGGAGCCTGATGGGCTACAGTCCATGGAGTTGCAAAGAGTCAGATACAACCGAGCACCCACACAAGCACACACATATACTGAGTAATTTTGCGGTACATATAAAACGTTGTATATCAACTGTACTTCAGTTTTAAAAAAGAACGAAAAAAAGCCTAGAAGAACTTGTACATTTGCTTGCAGAAAGACTAGAGGCTAATTAATACAAGTTTCCTTATTTTAGGCTGGAATTTTCCCAGCTCAGTTTAACAGTTGTGGATGAAAAAATTAATAATTAGTCTAAGAAAGGAATGGAAACTTTTATTAGAGCCAATCTGCTGCTTCTAACCTGGGAGACAGTCTTTCAGAAAGCTTTGAGGGCTGTTCCACCCGTTAGAGGTCAAAGCATAGTTCCATAAGTTTTTGAGACAAATAGATATCAAATGACGTATTACTGACAATTTGCATAGTGCAGACCTGCACGTGCAGAGAAAGGAGTGGGTCATGTGTCTCATGGCCATTACAAGATTAAGAACGACGGCTATCTTTTAAGGAGGTCTGGTTACTGCCAATGCACCGCACACTTTCAAGCGGAGCAGGGAGACACAAAGCTGCAAGGAAGTTTTTTGCTTAAATTTTTTCCTGTCTTGCCATAAAATAGGCATTTTATTTCATCACAGTGATGACTGATATCCTACTAATTAGAAATGTTGGGTTCATTTTGTCCACTGGAAAAGACACACAAGATAAGAGCAGTGAGTTTCTGCTTTATTCAGGGACAGTACTGAGGACTGCCTCTCGGACACTGCAGGCGGATTCTTTACCACTAAGCTACCAGGAAAACGCAGGTAGTGAGGCAGGAAAAGTTTCAGTTCAGTTCAGTCGCTCAGTCGTGTCCGACTCTTTGCGACCCCATGAATCGCAGCACGCCAGGCCTCCCTGTCCATCACCAACTCCCGGAGTTCACTCAGACTCACGTCCATTGAGTCCATGATGCCATCCAGCCATCTCATCCTTGGTTGTCCCCTTCTCCTCCTGCCCCCAATCCCTCCCAGCATCAGGGTGTTTTCCAATGAGTCAACTCTTTGCATGAGGTAGCCAAAGTACTGGAGCTTCAGTTTTAGCATCATTCCTTCCAAAGAAATCCCTAGGTTGATCTCCTTCAGAATGGACTGGTTGGATCTCCTTGCAGTCCAAGGGACTCTCAAGAGTCTTCTCCAACACCACAGTTCAAAAGCATCAATTCTTCTGCGCTCAACCTTCTTCACAGTCCAACTCTCACATCCATTCATGACCACAGGAAAAACCATAGCCTTGACTAGACGGACCTTAGTCGGCAAAGTAATGTCCCTGCTTTTCAATATACTATCTAGATTGGTCATAACTTTTATTCCAAGGAGTAAGCGCCTTTTAATTTCATGGCTGCAAGTCACCATCTGCAGTGATTTTGGAGCCCCCCAAAATAAAGTCTGACATTGTTTCTATTGTTTCCCCATCTATTTCCCATGAAGTGATGGGACCAGATGCCATGATCTTCGTTTTCTGAATGTTGAGCTTTAAGCCAACTTTTTCACTCTCCTCTTTCACTTTCAGCAAGAGGCTTTTTAGCTCCTCTTTACTTTCTGCCATAAGGGTGGTGTCATCTACATATCTGAGGTTATTGATATTTCTCCCAGCAATCTTGATTCCAGCTGTGTTTCTTCCAGTCCAGCATTTCTCATGATGTACTCTGCATATAAGTTAAATAAGCAGGGTGACAATATACAGCCTTGACGTACTCCTTTTCCTATTTGGAACCAGTCTGTTGTTCCATGTCCAGTTCTAACTGTTGCTTCCTGACCTGCATACATATAGCCCTGTCTCTTAT